>CM065125.1:2475000-2745000 GCA_033026305.1 Cirrhinus molitorella
GTTTGAAAGTAGGTGCTTAATGAAAGGCAGTTACTGTGAATGAAAAATGTATATAAATGAAACAAATATTTAGTGAAATGAAATAGATACTGTGTGACTGTGTGTAGTGTACTCAGACAATTGAAAAAATGCTGAAATGTTTGGAAAAAAAACGTACTTTTGATGATTTGTTGTGATTTTAGTACAAAGAGTTTTGAAAATTGAACAGCTGCTTGTGAAAATAGTACCAAAGCAAACAAAAAAAAACTGTATTAGTTTTCATAGATTAAAAAAATACTTTTATTAAGCAAGGATGTGTTTAATTGATCAAAGGTGATGGTAAAGACATTTATAATGTTACAAATGTTACAACATTTATATTTCAAATAAACGCTTTTCTTCTGAACTTTCTATTTATCAAAGAAGTAAAAAAAAAAAAAAACCTGTAATATTCAGAAAAATCAGCTTTGCAATCACAGCAGGGCTGGATATTAAAGAGAGCTTGTGGCAAAAAATGCCATCAAAATAGACAAAAATGCCTCATAAATTCAAGATAAAGGGCAAAAATTGTAAATTCCCCCATCATAGACAACACAGTGTACATACAATGTAAATAACAGATTACTTTTCACAGCTTCAGTGATTATAACAGGAGTTTTTGCATAACTTGTGCTAGACTAGGCGAACTTCATGGACTGATCTGTTTGTCTATGAAGCCAGAATGTGACATGCCCATGACTAAACAAAAACGTTTGATATTGTTTTCCATATTGATATTAATAATCATAATTACAATATAAAGAGCAATAATCTACAGTAATGATTTTTGTCATAATATTTCACCCCATATGACCTCCTGTTTGTAACATGTATAATTTAGATATACAATACCAGCCAAATACCAGTTTTTGAACAGTGAACAGTTCTTTTTTTAAAGAAGTATCTTCTGTTAACCAAACAGTGAAATTTAGAAATATTTTTACTATTTAAAATAACTGTTTTCTATTTGAATATATTTTGACATGTATTTTTTTCCTGTGATTTCAAAGCTGAATTTTTAACATCATTACTCCATTCACTGTTGTTCAAAAACATTTAGTATTATTATTATTATGTTAAAAATAGCTGTGTAGGATTTTGTCAGGTTTCAGGTAACATTATAAATCATTAATCTTTTGATCAATTTAAAGCATCCTTGCTACATAAAAGTATTAATTTCTATAATTTCTTTCCACCCCAAAAAAATAAATTTATACCAACTCCAAGCTTTTAAATGGATGATATAATATATAATGTAACAAAAGCTTTTTATTTCAGATAAATGCTGATCTTTGGGTCTTTCTATTCATCAAAGAATCCTGGAATAAAAAAAATGCACTCAGCTGTTTTAAATATTGATAATAAAAATAATAATAATAAGAAATGTTTCTTGAGCGGCAAATCAGCATATCAGTATGATTTCTGAAGGATCATGTGACACTGAAGACTGGAGTAATGATGCTGAAAATGTAGCTTTGATCACAGGAATAAATTACATTTTAAAATATATTCAAGTAGAAAACAGTTATTTTAAATAGTAAAAATATTTCGAAATTTTACTGTTTTTGCTGTGCTTTAGATCAAATAAATGCAGGCTTGGTGAGCAGAACTTGGTGAGAAGAGACTTCTTTAAAAAACATTAAAAGTCTTTTGACTAGTGTAATTTTAAACAGTCTACTGTTATTGACAACAGTTTAAAATACTGAATAAAGGAATTGTGTAAATGTAAGTATTTGACATTAAAGACAACATATGGTTTTTAAAATAATAAGGTAATTATAAAAACTGCTTTCACAAATGTAAAAAAAAGTGCTTTTGTGGAAAAGTTCATTTGTGACACAAGATCACAGAAATTGAATTCAATTTAAAAATGTATTTACATAGAAAATTCTTACTTTAAATAGTAATAATATTTCACAGTATTACTGCTTTTACTGTATTTTAATAAATAAATGCAGTAAAATAGAGAAAATCATAAAAGTCTTAACTAATCCAAACCTTTCACCCTTCCCTGTTAACCAAACAGTGAAATTTTGAAATATTTTTACTATTTAAAATAACAATTTTCTATTTTAATGTATTTTAACATAACATTTTTTCCTGTGATTTCAAAGCTGAATTTTTAACATCATTACTCCAGTCACTGCTGCTCAAAAAACATTTATTATTATGATTATGTTAAAAACAGCTGTGTGGGATTTTTTCAGGTTTCAGGTAACATTATAAATCATTATAAGTCTTTATCATCACTTTTGATCAATTTAAAGCATCCCTGCTACATAAAAGTATTCATTTCTATCATTCCCCCCCCCCCCCCCCCAAAAAAAATTATACCAAGCTTTTAAATGGATGATATAATATATAATGTTACAAAAGCTTTTTGTTTCAGATAAATGCTGATCAAAGAATTCTGCAAAAGATGTGCTCAACTGTTTTAAATATTGATGATAATAATAATAATAAGAAGAAGAAATGTTTCTTGAGCAGCAAATCAGCATATCAGTATGATTTCTGAAGGATCATGTGACACTGAAGACTGGAGTAATGATGCTGAAAATGTAGCTTCGATCACAGGAATAAATTACATTTCAAAATATATTCAAGTAGAAAACAGCTATTTTAAATAGTAAAAATATTTCAACATTTTACTGTTTTTACTGTACTTTAGATAAAATAAAGACAGGCTTGGTGAGCAGAAGAGATTTCATAAAAAAAACATTAAAGACAACATATGTTTTTTTTTTAAATAATAAGGTAATTATAAAATTTTATTTCACAAATGTAAAAAAAATGTACTTTTGTGGAAAAGTTCATTTTTGACCCAAGACCAAACATTTAAAAATGTTTTTAAATAGAGAATTCTTACTTTAAAATAAGTAAGTATAGTAAGTATAATAATAATATTTCACAATATTACTGTTTTTACAGTATTTAAAAAAATAAATGCATTAAAATAGTGAAAATCATAAAAGTCTTAAACCTTTGACCCCTCCCAAGACCTTATCATCTCACCCCAATTATAGTTACCAAACATCTGTAACAAAATATTGCATATGCATGAGTGAACTTGTGACTCAGTGTCCAATTTGCTCGTCTGAAAAGCTGGCGAGTACATTATTATTGGATCAAGCTCGATTTGGACAAAGATAAGAGCGCACATTTGTGTAATCACTTGCTTTTTGGTGTGTTTGCGACAACAAAAGCAGAGAAACAACTACAGCGAGAACTGCTTGGCTGTGATTTTGGCAAGCGCAAGCATTTATGATCCGAATTCTACCCATGCACGTTTTCCTTTAAGCAAACAAAGGCACAAACAGCTACTCTTTATTCGTCCTGAAACGGCTCCAGCTTTCTCCCAAGCGGATCATACTTGGTGGCTCGCTCATATATTGCAATATTAGGCTCGTCTGAGAACCCATGGTGCGGACACCCAGCCCAGAAATGAGGGAAGCTCTGTGACGAATGCTGTGATTTGCTCCTCTAGTGTAAGCTTTTTCGCGAAGGCTATCTCGTTCCCTATATCCTCGGGTTCCACAGGCCTCAAATCCCTTCCTACATGCTTCTTATGTTTGAAATGAGAAGCTGGCGTATTGTTCTGAGTTTTTTTCTCTTTTGTAAGGCGAAAGAGGAAATTGATTTTATGAGAGTCGACCGAGTGACAGACTAATAAAGCTTTTTTTAGCCCTTCTCTAATGGAACAAGACAACAGAGTCGGAGGGCCGTCTACGCTTCGGTGTGCGCTGGTTAAGACCCCAAGAGAAGCTGCTTTGAATGTCATAATACAATTTGAGCCGTTGTATCCCATCTGCGATGCATTATTGAGCTATAAAGAGCCCTTAGTTCATTTGCGAACAAGGCCGCGTTGATCGCTGATTGATCGCTTAATAGAATTGGTTTGACAAAACAAAAAATGTTCAAGAGAGACCCGTTGGGAAGGTGTTTTTGATATTTCTTTTCATTCGTCTCTGAAGCCGGACTGCTTAGGCTGCAATCAGAGATACGATCTGAACCACTTTTTCTCCGAATGATCTGAGCTGCTCTTGCTCTCCACATTCATTTTGCAGCTTTACAGTCTTGATGTACTTAAAAATGGACTCGCTTTGTCTATTTTTATTCCTTTTGAGTTGAGCAAGCATTTGGAGCACTGTAAGGGACACAAACCTGCAAAATGTCAGATTAATGCCGGGCCTTGCGTGTTTATTCGTGATTGATCGAAGAAAAAATGCTGGCGTATTGTTCCTAAATCCAGCATTTCCAGTTCACAGTTGTCATGGAAATGCTGTAATCTCATTAACGGGGCCATTGCTAAGCCTCTCAGTTGATTTCTGCCCTTGTCAAATGCATATTTACATCTTTTAGGTGATCCCATAATCTGGTTATGACAAAATATCAAAGACATCTCTGTGTATTCTCATATTTAACGATGGTATGAAACTGGAAGAAGAACACTTCAATACATCAGGCACTGGTAAAACAAGGCTTTTTTCCGTGATAATGGTGTAGTTGTGGCATTGGCATGATCATCGCGATATACATTAATGCGTTTATCAAATCAAAGGCTGCAAATGTAATTAAATAACTGTGTAGTCTGTTACATTTCATTGTTATAATTATAATTTTGTTAATTTCACAGTACTATTGTAAATTACAGCAGTAATATATTCCTGTTATCATTGTTATAATTAGAGTTAAACATAGTACCACCACCTCCACTAATAATTATAATAATATGTAATAATAATAATTATTATTATTATTACTGGTGTTGGTAGTAGTATTGTTAATATTATTATAACAGTAATATAATAATATTGTTTATTTAAAATATATTTTAAAATATTATTATGGTTATTATTGTTGTAATAATAATAATAATAATAATAATGAGCATTATTATTATTACGAAAATAACATTTTTCTGTCATTATTTTTATAGAGTTAAAAATAATACTGCCACCACCACTAATAATAATAATAATAATAATAATAATAATAATAATATATATATATATATATTTTACAGTTATTATTATTATTATTATTATTAATATTGATTATATTGAATTATTTTTAACTCTATAAAAATTACCACTGAAAGATATTACTGTCATAGTAATAATAATACTTATAATAAATAATAATAATAATAATAATAATAATAATAATAACTCTATAAAAATACCACTGAAAGGTATTACTGTCATAATAATAATAATGATAATAATAATAATAATAATAATAATAATTATTATTATTATTATTATTAACTCTATAAAAATGAAGCAAAATATTACTGACATAACAACAACAATAATACAAATAATATAATAATAATAATAATAACAACAATAATAAAAATAATATAATAATAATAATAATAATAATATTAAAACAAGAATAACCATAAAAATTGTAATTAAATTATTATTATTATTATTATTATGTCATTAATATATTTATGTCATCATTATTTTATTAAGACTGCCACTAATAATAATAATAATAATAATAATAATAATAATAATTTTATTTTTAGTTATTATTATTAATATAAGTAGTATATAAGAGTTAAAAATAATCACCACAATAATAATAATAATAATAATAATAATAATAGGTATTATTATTTTTGTTGTTGTTATGTCAGTAATATTTTTGCTTCATTTTTATAGAGTTGAAAATAATACCACCACCACCACTATTACTACTACTACTACTACTAATAAATTATTATTATTAATATTATCACAACTACTACTAACAACTTGATAGAACTGCGAACATGCAAATATGTAGTTACATTATTGAAATATTAACTTCAAATTTCCAGGGGTATTTCAAGTAAATATTTTACATCTGAGGGATTCTGCTATCGTTAATATAAATACAGTACCATAGTATACCAAAGTGTCATAGTATGGTATTATTGCAAGCATACACATCAGTTCACTGTGTCTATATTCAGGATGTTTCTTAATTGAATTTCTCCAAGTAGATTTCATAGAAATTCAAATTTAATTTAAAAAATACAAAAAGCACGAGGTGCATTTTAATTTGACAGGAAGTTATCCCATTGTACTGTTGTAAATGACAGAAAGGTATTAGACAATAGTGCTGTCTGTGGGAACAGCTGTCTGTAGCCAACCCTCTAATTAAACACACGTGGAACAAAGTCTGAAACGCATTCGGAACAAAAGCAGAGGTACAGTGGATCTTCATTAACCGGACCTTTTTGCGTCTGTATGATGAGGGGCACAGCATCAGCGCGAGTGATTATTCCAGTCTACAGATTGCTCGCTGAAGCGTGGACAAAGGTTCGACAGCCACCTCTTTCCATTTATCATGTTTTTGTTGTTTAAATATGCTTGGGACAGTTTCAAACAGCCATTTAGCCCATGTTTTGCATACGAAAAGCCTGTTGTTTCGCTGATATTTTTACACAGTCGATCATTAAGATGTGTTTGATGTGTCAGGAACATCATGAAAATATCATGAGACAGATTGTGAGCACAATGCTCGAGTTCTGGAAATTTCTTTGATGTCTGTGACACCAAACACCTGTCGTTTGTGGACAGTCTTTGTGTTTATTTGAGTCTTTGTGACAGGAATAAATCTACGGACGTGTCCCAAATCGCATACTTCTGCTACGCACTGAAAGTATTTACTTCACTAATGATTGTAAAGCATATGCTTTTTTGTACATACTGTAATGAGATGCTGGCTATGATTGCAATACATATACTACTCTTGCTATTTCTGCAGTATACACATTTTTATAGTCCTTGGATCATCTATTTTATTATTTTTTAATTAGGTGGTTTCTGTGATGCAAAAAAGCATGGAATCCATTTTTAAAAAAAAAGTAATTTTCTGCATAAGCTGGAATGTCACTAAATTTGCCCAATTTGGGATGAATACATCAAAAGTAGGTTAGTACACTTCAATTAAAACCAATATAGACAAGTGTCTGTGAATATTAAGCCACAAAAATACAATTTAAATATAAATTCTGAATGTTCTGTTGTCTTAATATGTGACCCTGGAGGACAAAACCAGTCTTAAGTTGCTGGGGTATATTTGTAACAATAGCCACAAATACATTGTATTGGTCAAAATGATTGATTTTTTTTTATGCCAAAAATCATTAGGATATTAAGTAAAGATCATGTTCCATGAAGATATTTTGTAAATTTCCTACCATAAATATATCAAAACTTAATTTTTGATAAGTAATATGCATTGCTAAGAACTTAATTTGGACAAATTTAAAGGCGATTTTCACAATATTTAGATTTTTTTCTAATTTTCAAATAGTTGTATCTTGGCCAAATGTTGTCATATTGATATACATCAATGGAACGCTTATTTATTCAACTTTTAGAAGATGTATAAATCTCAATTTCGTAAAATTGACACTTATGACTGTTTTTCTGGTCCAGGGTCACATATATGAGTACATGAACACATAATCTTCAGAGCTGCTCTGAGATTAACTTCATGAGCATTTTACCACTTCTTTTGTGAAAAACTATTGTCATATTATTTACAAACAGAAACTTTAAGGTCTTTAAGCAACCCGTCAAAATAAAAGTTTGGTTTAACTTGGAGAAACTGTGACAGAAATATATTATTTGATGTAATGATAGTACTACTATTAATAAAATGAATGTTAAAACATGTTTTTAAGGAATGTTTACCAGGCAACACAGTATTTCTGAACAAAATAAAAATCATATACAACTATTACAGAGGGTTCAGACGCTCACTGATGCTTCAGAAGAAGACACAAAGAACCAGGGGGTGAAAACTTTTTGAATTTGAAGATCAGGGTAAATGTAACTTATTCTTTCCTCAATTCTTGGTAGGGCCTCCTTTTGCTTTAATTACTGCCTCAATTCGGCGTGGCATGGAGGTGATCAGTCTGTGGCACTGCTGAGGTGGAATGGAAGCCCAGGTTTCTTTAACAGTGGCCTTCAGCTCATCTGCATTTTTGGTCTCTTGTTTCTCATTTTCCTCTTGACAATAGATTCTCTATGGGGTTCAGGTCTGGTGAGTTTGATGGCCAGTCAAGCACACCAACACTATGGTCATTTAACCAACTTTTGGTGCTTTTGTCAGTGTGGGCAGGTGCCAAATCCTGCTGGAAAATGAAATCAGCATCTTTAAAAAGCTGGTCAGCAGAAGGAGGCTTAAAGTGCTCTAAAATTCCTTGATAAATGGGTGCAATGACTTTGGTTTTCAAAAAACACAGTGGACCAACACCAGCAAATCACATTTCACCCCAAAATCATCACAGACTGTGGAAACTTAACATTGGACTTCAAGCAACTTGGGCTATGAGCTTCTCCACCCTTCCTCCAGACTCTAGGACCTTGGTTTCCCAATGAAGAGCACTTTGGAGCACTGGGCAATAGTCCAGTTCTTCTTCTCCTTGGCCCAGGTTAGACGCCTCTGATGTTGTCTGTGGCTTAACAAGAGGAATATGACAACTGTAGACAAATTCCTTGACATGTTTGTGTGTTGTGGCTCTTGATGCCTTGACCCTTTGCGGTTCTCTCGGTTGTTTGTGCATCTTTTTCTTCCACACTTTTCCTTCCACTCAACTCTCTGTTAACATGCTTGGATACAGCACTCTGTGAGCAGCCAGCTTCTTTGGCAATGAATGTTTGTGGCTTACCCTCCTTGTGAAGGGTGTCAATGATTGTCTTCTGAACAACTGTCAGATCAGCAGTCTTCCCCATGATTGTGTAGCCTAGTGAACCAAACTAAGAGACCATTTTGAAGGCTCAGGACACCTTTGCAGGTGTTTTGAGTTGATTAGCTGATTGGCATCACCATATTCTAATTAGTTTAGATTGTGAATTTGTGGGCTTTTGTTAAAGAACCAGAGACTTAAACTACTTCAGCCTATGTACATTGAATTTATTTAATACACGAGTTTCACAATTTGAGTTGAATTACTGAAATAAATGAACTTTTCCATGACATTCTAATTTATTGAGATGTACCTGTATATGGTAATATCACTCTAGATACAAGGCGTTTTTATGTCATTTATTACATTGCCATTTTTCTACAACTGGAAAAATTTTAAATAGCACTGTCACAAACTTTTCATGCAAGGGGTTGCAGCTGGTGTTAGCCAAACAAAACATGCACCAATGCACACTTCGAAATCCATCCAGGCACCTTTGGCACACTGTTCATTGAACTATGCTTTGTGATGCGCCAATTCTAATCTCACATACTGTTTAGGACACACTGATGCAGTGTGTGTCTTTAGCTGTGTTTCTTGACGCAAGAGTCACAAGAGGGGCCGTATCTCACGCTTTCCGCAGTCAGGGCGAGTTAAATGAGATTTTACTTCACCCCACGGTAATGACTCTCCCCCTCAGACGCTCGCTTTAAAGACGGCACATCCTTCCCCCTTAACAGATGGAGATGACACATCTATGAGCATCCACAGACCTTCACTGCAACTTTTTTAGAAAAAGAGCATGCTGGGAGTCACACATGTACACACACACACACACACACACACACACACACACACACATGCACAGCTCAAGTCTTTCTCGGACACACACACACACACACACACACACACACACCCACCACATATTTGGATTACAGAGCAGTCACAGACCTTCCAATGAAGGCAGGCGCCACATAAGCCCTGAATGAACCGCAGTAAAAAATCAGCACTTCAGCAGTGCAGCAGTTGCATAATTGTAAATGTCGTCTCTGTGGCCGTTCTGGCTGGATGGGACACGGTAGCAAACTGCATGTTTTTTTAATGATAAGACTTAGTGCTCTGGCTCATGAAACAGCTTCAGGTACTCAATTTTTAACGGCTCATCTTTATGTGGCATAAAACTCTGCGGAGATCCCTCACAGACTCTTCGTTTTATGGGGCAGATTCAGATACGTGTAGAACAGAGGAGTTTGATTGCCTCTCACCAAAACAATCAGACAAGGTTATAAAACAGTGAAATTCACTGTATGGGGCCCTGTTTTGCACTTAACATGAGTTGGTTGTTTTTTATAGACAACAAAGGTGTTTCTTTAAATCTTGTGCCTAATTAGGCGACCCAAGAAGGAAAAAGTGGCTGATAGGAAATTCGAACAGTATTAATATTGCAAGACTTTTTCTTGTTTTTTTTTTTTTTTTTTGGTGGACTCCTGATCTCCCTTGAGATGGATTTTTAGTCTGTCTAATACTCGTCATAAATTATTTAAAGTATAGTATTTATTTATTTTCTACAAATCTTACTGAATTTCAAAGGTAAATCTCTGAAATGGTGGTTTTGCTTTGACTTGCATGTGAAAGTGTTCAGATGGAAACAACTCAGATCTGAAATATTCTCTGTGCAGACGCAATTGCATGCATATTTGCATTCCACAATGTATCTGACGACATTTCATAATGCATAATGTGTTTAAATTGTAAATAAAAAAGTTTTGTCATTTTAATTTTTAAATACAGCGGGGAAATAAGTATTTGACACATCAGCATTTTTATCAGTAAAGGGATTTCTAAGTTGGCTATTGACACAAAATTTCCACCAGATGTAGCCATCAAGCCAAATATTGAATTCATACAAAGAAATCAGAACATTTAAGTATACAATTTGAGTCATAATAAATAAAGTGAAATGACACAGGGAATAAGTATTGAACACATGAAGATAACAAGGTGCAAAATGGCATAGAAATTCAGGAGATCACCTGAAATCTGTCAGTATTGAGAGAGAAACCCTGCCCCCCATCAGTACTAATTGATATCAGCTGCTTTAGTCCTAATTGATGGCCTATAAAGGCTTCTCATTACCCAGGAAAGACTTCATGATGGGTAAAAGCAAAGAACTCTCTCAAGATCTTCATGGATTTTTAGTCTGTCTAATACTCGTCATAAATTATTTAAAGTATAGTATTTATTTATTTTCTACAAATCTTACTGAATTTCGTGAATTTCGTTGAATTCAATATTAACGCGTGTTTTTTTTAACACGTGTTAAAAGTGAAACTATCTACACCGTCAGCGGTTACTGCTCTAATGCGGCCACCGGATCCAATCGTGGCTACTCTAGTCAATGCTTGTGTTTATATCAGCCTCACCTAGGCATGTGTTTTGCCCCCCATACTGCGCATGTCTGTGGCGTGCGGCTCTGACGCGGCCACCGGAGGAGATCGCCATCACTGTCGTCAATGCTTTAAGCGCTGCGGCTCGTTGAAGCGTCCCAAAAGCGGCTCTCTGTGCTGCATCGCAACCATTCGAATTTCAGTAGGCGGGGTTTATTTTAACATATTCAAATGGACCGTGTTATGACATCATAACATCCAGAAAACAAAGATTGTTGTCCGAATGATCCCTTCGTTGTAGTTCTTGAAAAGGGAAAAAACTCTTTTATTGAGATTTGTAACTTTGTAGATCTTTTTATGCACAAACATACACACCACACACTGACTAAAGTTCAAAAAGGGAAAAAGCATAATAGGACCCCTTTAACTATAATATCTCGGACAAGTACTTGATGTATTCTAAGTGTTGCCATAATACTGTTTTTTTAGCAGAAATATATGACCCTGGACCACAAAACCAGTCATTAGAGAGATTTATTTAAAATTGAGAGTAGTTTGATAAGTTAGCTTTCCATTGATGTATGGTTTGTTAGGATAGGACAATACTTAGATACAACTATTTGAAAATCTGGAATCTGAGGGTGTAAAAAAAGTTGTCCAAATTAAGTTCTTAGCTATGCATATTACTAATCTTAAAATTAGTAATATGCATGCAAAAAGTTTTGATATATTTACAGTATGAAATTTACAAAATATCTTTATGGAACATGATCTTTACTCAATATCCTAATGATTTTGGGCATAAAATAAAAATTTATCATTTTGACCCGTACAATGTATTGTTGGCTATTGCCACAAATATAATTGTGCTATTTAAGACTGGTTTTGTGGTCCAGGTTCACATATTTTCTTTTATACAATCTGTTTCTCTTTCGGGTCACCACACGTCACTGTAAAGCAAAGGTTTAAGGTAAATCATGCAAAGCTAGTTAGTTAGTTAATGCATCCACCAAGTATGTTCAACCTTGCCGCAGCGCATTGACTAAGCACTTGGCATCTACATTTGCATACTCACATAAAGTGTATTTCTAGCATTATTCTGGATGGCTTACTCACATGAGGATGATTAATTAATGACAGAATTTAATTTTTTAACCTGATTTCTGCTGTATAAAGCAACTAAAACATACTTGCACCAATCACCAGTAGGGAGCATGTGTTTATTTTGGTCATTTCAAATATCAGCAGTGTTTCTTAGAAATCACTTACTGCACCTTGCTTTATTATTCAGGTACAGCAGCTGCTAAAACATCTCAAAAGTTTATCTAAGTTTACAAACTTGTCCAGGATGATTTTATTATGATGGTTCAGCTGAAAGAGAAAACTGACTGCAGAAGATAACAATTTAATGCAGTTGTTCTCAACTGGCTTTTGCTCCAGTAGTCTTTGTCATATTTTCTTTTACGTTGCATAGTTTTTGTCCATGTTGTCAATATTACTAACTTTTACCAACTGACAGATGAATCTGCAGCAAATACAGGATAGTTTGAACAATGAAAAATATACTTAAGGGAACAGTTCCCAAACATTTAAATTTGCTGTAAATGTACTCACCCTTAGTCCATCCAAGATGCTGAGTTTGTTTCTTCATCAGAACAGGTTTGAAGAAAAATGTAGCATTAAATCACTTGCTCACCAGTGGATCCTCTGCAGTGAATGGGTGCCGTCAGAATGAGAGTCCAAACAGCTGATAAAAACATCACAAGTAATCATCCATCAGTGAACATTTTTGAACTGAAAATCTAAAAACCCATCATTAAAAAGTTTTTAACTGCAAACCATGCTTTTGGTTAAAATATGAGTCCTGTCTCTTATAATGTGGCTTTCTCCAGTCATGTCTAAATCAAGTAGTCTAAATCAGAATCGTGAGAGAATCGTGATCTCCAATTTATTAAAAAATTGTGATTTCCACTTGACTCGTTCTCGTGAACCCAGTCTCATGTCTTGTCTCGTCTTGTGAGGTAAGTGTCTCATCACACCCCTATAAAACAGTCTAAAACAGTTCTTAACGAATAAGTTGGTGGATTTTGAGGGGAGAGGGCAACAGGGGGTTGACTTTTTCGCTTATGGATTATGGACTCGTTTTTGGCTAGAAGCAACAAATAAATGTTAAAAAGCCTTAATGATGGATTTGTTTCATACAGCTTTTCACTTCAAAAGATGTTTACTGATGAACTGGAGTGGTGTGGATTATTGTGAAGTTTTTATCAGCAGTTCAGGCTCTCATTCTGACGGCACCCATTCACCCGCGTAACTTTTGAATTCTGGTACAAAATTGACATATAAAAAAATAAACCTATATCACAAGTGAAGCATATAATATATCTTGCATTGAACATATACTCTTTTTAACAGCATTTTTTTAATTAAAAAGTGTGTTAAAAAATAATACAAATATTAAATAAAACGTCATTGGTTCATTCAGCCCACGCTCGTTTAAAAACCACCAATTAGTGTGTAGGTTTTGTCTAGAGTGCGTAAGCCAATAAAGTTCAGTTTTTGCCATTGTATAAAATGACAATTGCGCTGACATATTTTTGATTACTTTATAAGCAAGCAGCCCAGGGAAACTAGTACTACAACTCTGCTTCGCCTTCTGATGATGCAGTTCATCTGAATGCAATGTCTGACCCAGTTGATCTCCCTCAATTTTCTTGTGATATCTCCCCTGTTCCTGCATCCAGCACGGCTAAAATCCACTGTTTAAGTGAGTGCTGCAGGGATCTTACAAAATCAAATCAACATATAAATCCTGCTTTATAAGTCAGACTACAAAGATACAAGGAGTGGAACTTGCAATAGCCTACTCCTTCATTTGTGGTCATATAAGAGTAAGACATTATTCAAAACTATTTTAAATTTTCTTTTAATTGTGTACATTCACATCACAATAAAAACAAAGTGCTTTTTTCAAATAAAGGAAAATAACAGGATGCTGCTTTCTCAAGAGCGCATCAGAAAAATGAAACAAAATTGTGCATATATATATATATATATATATATATATATATATATGTGCTGTGAATTGTTTCAGAGTTTTTTTATTTCGTTTTGTTAATTAATTATTTATTTAGAAAAATGCATACATATATTTACTTTATATATATTTTATTTTATTTTATATATATGTTTTCCTTCGTTCGCAGGTGCATACCGTGTGAATCCTCACATTGTTTATGCTGCGTGTATAAAATGAATCCCTGGAAAACAAATTTAGGCATTTTTAATGGGTCAAAGCCACATAATTAAATTGTAATTTAACATAATCATGACGGTTAATGGTTAATAAATGGCTTAAAGACGGTCGGCTGAGGAGAAATAAAATAACTGAAATGAACATTCCTATTTCCTTATAAAAGCTAATCAGAAAAATGATAATAATACAACTGCTTCTGTTTATGATTATTGCTTGATGATCAAGTGAATATTCTATAACAAAGAAGAAAAAAATAAAAATAAAAATAATTTTATGTAGGCCTATACTATTTAATAGGCTATATAATTAAGTTTTGTTTCAAATGGATAAAAAACAGGCTACTAGCCTGTATAAAATAGGCAATATAGGTGAAGTTATGTATGGATACACCAAAACTTATGCAACAATTCGTTTTTTTAGGGATGACTTGTCTTTATATACGCACACCATTTTATTGGTAAAGGTTTGCTTAAAGAGAGGGCCAGCCCCTTCTTCTTTTGATACATTCTGCAATCCATGACTGCAGATGATCCATTAGTAAGCAAGTAATTTCTTTAAATACTATATGTTCCCTTAAAGAAACAAACACATGTACATCTTGGATGACCTGAGGGTGAGTAAATAGTTTTGGATGAGTTATTCCTTTAAATGTTGATAAGCTTGTTTATTTTGCTATCCTAAATATGCACCATTACTACAACAGACCTGCAACCCACCAGTTAAAAACCACTGGTTTGATGCACATTATTGCACCCCTTGCATCGTTGCATAAACTGTCTTCTGACACGTAAAGTCAGGCTTGCGTATGTAGAAGCATTTGTGTTCACGTATTTGCCTGAGTGAGTTTCTGGCCTTAATTACATTGTCTTCGCCCTGAGCCATTAAACAGAGTCTGGGGGTCTAGAAAGCACATCAGTGGCTCTTAGCTGCAAAATTAGAGGACCTTTGGTGCAATAAGCTGCTGGCTTCTGTTCAGAAAACTCAAATTGAGTCTATAAAAGAAAGTGCTAAAGAACGGAAAGAGAAAGCAAATCACCAGGACAAATGTTTGACAGTAAGAGAGTTTTTTGAGGACCGAAATCACTTTGCGAGCGGTATGCTTGAGCGTTAATCACTTATAAATTGCATGCAATGGGTCAATGGAGGGATTATATTTTGATTTAAGATTTCCACAGGTTTCTTTGTGAATAAATAATCATTGCATTAGTTGTTTCAAAGGAACTGCATTTCCACAAGCACCTTGGCTGTCCGAGTTTCCTCTAATTGCCGTTATTGTGAGGTAAATGCTCAGTAATTGCACTGATGTCTGTGGCAGTTAATTCGAGTGAGAAAAGCGTGGCTATTTTTTGTTGAGCTATAGGGGAATGCTTTTGTGTGAACTTTTTCTTGTGTCAGCTGCTATTATTATGCATCGAGACACTGAATTATCAGGCTGTCAGCAGTACAATTTTCACTTGCCAGTGTGAAGTCCATTGGATTGTCCTACTTATAGGCAAATGTACTAACTTACATTAGTTGTTTAGCATGCACAATTCACAATAGCATGGTTAAAGGAAGTTTAGTTTTGACATTTCACTAAGTTTACAGTGGATGTACAATTATATCCAGACTGCTAGTAAACATGTTTACACATGAGGAAAATCCAAACAAAGGAATTATGTCAGTAACACACCAGAAGTTCATCCGCCTAGAACTGTCCCACAGCTTAAAGGATTATTACAACTTTGCGGCCCCAAAAAACAGGTTTTTGTACGGAAGAATTAATATAAGTGCTACAACTAAAAGCTTCAATGTGCTTTCGAACTTTGAAAAATGCCCTGTTGACTTCTACTGAACGTTCATGTATAATAAATATGATTTTTTTGGGCTTTTTACAAACTGAGGGATGAGTTAAAATGATTTCTGTGGCAAGCGACAGCATGCTGTTGAAAGAGCTGAACTTGTTTTGAACCTGGAGCATTCCTTTAAGGAAATAGGCTAAAAGCTCTATTCATTTCATGGCATGTGGATGAATTTGCTCAAATTTTCTAGAAATGTGTGTGTCAGGTTTAGGAAACCTAGGGTAAATCGGTCTCTTTCTGCTTCTGTCCATCAGGAGAAAGGTTTAAAACTGTCAATATTGAGTCACGCTAGAGCAAGGCCTTCAAAACCAGGGGGCGTATTACAGAAGTTTTTTTATCTTAGGTCTTAACTTAAGATATGCTACGTTAAATTAGTATTTTTCGTAAATTTGTATTACAGAAGCAAATCTTAACTTGATTTGGGATTCTTATCCTATCTTACAAAATCGTATCTTATTTCTAGTTAGGAAATCCTAAATCACATCAACAAGTTCGACAATCCACTCTCAGGTCTGTTACCAAGCAACCAACACTGCGCGAGCTGCCGAGGAGGTAAACAAAATGGAAAAACAAAACCGGCGAGCTTTTAATTTCACTGCCGCTGAAATAAGTAAGTGGAAAAGGCATAGGCGATAATATTTGGCAAGTTTTCACCGTCGCTAGAGTTGCCGAAAATGTAAGAACGGAGATGTTCAATGGCAGAAAGACTCTTGGAGGACCCTGAAGATGTGTTACATTTTGCTGACAAAACACTAATAATTAATTAGTAACCCTTGGAAACCTAATGTAGGTAGGTGCTAAAGCACTGATTGCCCTTGCCACTTCTGTTAGACTTTAGACAAACCAGGTTATGACATTTTTGCAATAGAAGCTACTTCACTTTGAAAATCGCCTTTTGCAAAAAAACGTAAGGTATTAGTCACTTGCGTTATAACCAGTAATACTCCGTGACGCTTTGTTGGTCTCTGTAATGCTGGTTGCAGTTCCTGTGCTAACTGCAAAATCATGTTACGCGGCAGTCTGTAATTACTTATTAGTGTTTTGTCAGCAAAATGTAACACATCTTCAGGGTCCTCCAAGAGACTTTCTGCCATTAAGCATCTCCGTTCTTCATTTTCAAGTATTAATAAGTGTAATGCCATGTTGTAGTGCGGTTGCAAGTGTTTTTCTTCCATTAGCTTTTAAATAATTTTGAAGTTAGGACAGCTGTGGGGTTGTCCTAAAGTTAAGACAGTTTTTAGGATGTTTTGTCAAGTTAGGAAGTTTCTGTAATACTACCTTCCTATCTGCAGTTAAGATAAGATAACGCACTTAGGAAATGCTGTTCTGTAATAGCTTTTGTCCGAAATGCAGTCCTAACTGAAATTACTATGGTTACCAAACAGATAGGATAAGATTTTAAAGTTAGGATTTTTCTGTAATACGCCCCCAGCTCTATCCAGGGGACAGAATAAAATTGTCCAAATATTGAAAAGATTTAACAGTGCTTTGTAATATTACGCTTTTGGTTTTATTTATAAGAACTAATGTATATTCCATCTGTGAAAATTACTCAGTGCTAAAAATTCACAATGCTCAAAGCAGCAAAATCTTGATGTTAATGTTTAGAATATCTTTATATATTTATGCTTTATAGCATTTTAATGGATGCAGTTAATTCAATAATTCATCAGACTGAATCAAACAGTAACTCAACAGACAAACAGACTCAAAATAGACATTTATTAATCAATCAGGCTACACTGGTTGAGCTGCATGTTTTGATTCATTAAAAAAGAATGCTTCGAAAGAGTCATCTGTTCATCAGTCTGACTTTCCAAATGCATATTGGTTAGCTATGGTCACAAGTTCCATTAAACTCTATGTTTTTGATTCATTAAAAAGAGTCATTTGTTGACGAAACAAACTACACTGGTTCAGCTGTATATTTTTGATTCATTAAAAAGAGCGACTCAAAAGAATAATTTTTTGATGAATTGGACTACACTGGGTTGTGTTTCCCAAGAGCACTGTTAGCAGCTATTGGCACAAGCTCCGTTGAACACTGTTGGTTACAATGAAACTTGTGCCCAAAGTTGCTTTTAGGAAAAGCGCCTCTGGTTGAGCTGCATGTTTTTGATTTCTTAAAAAGGGCAACTCAAAAGAGTCATTTGTTCATGAATCGGACAACGCTGGGGTGCCTTTCCTAAAAACATTGTTAGGTAACTATGGTTACAAGTTCCATTGAACTCTATTGGTAACGATGAATTAAGACCATAGTTGCTTTTGGGAAATGCACCTCGCAGGTGAAGTTGCACATTTTTGATTCAGTCACTCGAAAGAGTGTTTTGTTCATGAATTAGATCACACTGACTGAACTGCATATTTTTGATTCATTTATAAGAGGGACTCAAAAGAGTCATTTGTTCATGAATTAGACTACACTGACTGAACTGCATATTTTTGATTCAATTATAAGAGGGCCTCAAAAGAGTCATTTGTTCATGAATTGAACTACACTGGTTGAGTTGCACATTTTTAATTAATTGAAAAGTGTAACGCAAAAGAGTCATTTGTTCATTAATTAGATTACACTGACTGAACTGCATATTTTTGATTCATTTATAAGAGGGACTCAAAAGAGTCATTTGTTCATGAATTAGACTACACTGACTGAACTGCATATTTTTGATTCAATTATAAGAGGGCCTCAAAAGAGTCATTTGTTCATGAATTGAACTACACTGGTTGAGTTGCACATTTTTAATTAATTGAAAAGTGTAACGCAAAAGAGTCATTTGTTCATTAATTAGATTACACTGACTGAACTGCATATTTTTGATTCATTTATAAGAGGGACTCAAAAGAGTTATTTGTTCATGAATTGAACTACACTGTTTAAGTTGCACATTTTTAATTAATTGAAAAGTGTAACGCAAAAGAGTAATTTATTCATGAATCGGTCTACACTGGCTGAGCTGCATGTTTTTGATTAATTAAAAAGTGTGACTCAAAAGAGTCATTTGTTCATGAATCGAACTACACTGGTTGTAATTCCCCATGTCTTTGATTCCCAAAAAAGCTCGACTCAAAACAGTAATTTGTTCATTCATCAAAATGGTTGTGATTCCCATGTCTTTGATTCCTAAAAAAAGTGTGACTCAAAAAGGCAATTTTTGATAAATCGAACTACACTGGCTGAACTGCATATTTTTTGATTAATTAAAAAGAGAGCCTCAAAAAAGTATGTTGTTGATAAATCGAACTACACTAGCTGAACTGCATATTTTTGATTCATTTATAAGAGGGACTCAAAAGAGTCATTTGTACATGAATTGAACTACACTGGCTGAGTTGCACATTTTTAATTCACTGAAAAGAGTGATGCAAAAGAGTAATTTGTTCATGAATCGGACTACACTGGGGTGTGTTTCCCAAAAACATTGTTAGCTAGCTATGGTCACAAGTTCCATTAAACTCTATTGGTAACAATGAAACTGGTGACCATAGTTGCTTTTGGGAAAAGTACCTCTGTTTGACCTGCATGTTTTTGATTCATTAAAAAGTGAGACTCAAATGAGATTTGTCCATGAATCGGACAACACTGGTTGTGATTCCCATGTCTTTGATTCCTAAAAAAGAGCGACTCAAAAGAAGTTATTTGTTCATGCAATCATATTATTGACTTTTTTTTATCATAATCATAAACACATTATAAATATTTTTTTCTTTTACTGAACTTTGTTTTTCCTCTGGTTATTTACCTACAGCAGCTAATGTTGAAAAATAATTTAAGTCTATGTGATTTTGTTTCTTCCTGTTATATCATCCACTGAGCTAAAATTGTCCAGTCACTTGGAAATTTGAGGAATCATTTATGTGTGTATTTATTGTTTACATTGTTGACCTTGAGTATGAGCAATAGTTGGCAAACACTACTAATAAGGCATATCCGGGGGGCATCATAACAAAAGAATGTCAGGATATTTACAGCCATGCTTTGTGACTTATTTATAGCAATTTATAGCAATGTAGTCAAGGTCCTATTAACCATGAAACAGTTAAACTTTAAATATATAATTTAATGATTTATAAACTTCACAAACTTGAGGTTTAAGAAAAGTGTGTGAAAAGCAAAGTTTAGGATAAACACGCTGAGCAATTCCTTTATCAAATGTTTGTCTGTGAAGCAGAAATCTTGGCTCAAAGCTTCTAATTAACTGCGGTGTCTAATTAATCAAGAAAATTGCAACTCCAGGCTATAACCAATGATTCATAAATGCCCTTTCAGCAAAGGGATACGTAAGAGTCAACTCAAACTTTATGTGACCTGCATTTGAGTTGTTCGAGGAAGACCAGTGGCGACAACACGATGGATTGATTTGTTGTTGTAGAAAAAGACAGACAAGAGATCAACTCCCCGAGGACAGTTTTATTGCTCCGCGATTGCACTTTCATAGCCCTGGAAACGTATTAGTCTTCTTAGTTATGTTTCATTGACGTATCCACTTTGTTTCTTCTTTTCTGCCTAGCTCGTGATTTAAATAGTTGATACTTAAACTTGGCGTTCTGTGCTATGAATATCTTATGACAAATAGCTTGCGATGTTCCTCATTTGCATGTTACTTTGGATAAAAGCATCCGCTAAATGAATAAATGTAACGTTTCAGATGTTTCTCATACACTTGTTGAAGAACAATAAGAGTTCGGAGCTATAAACTGAATGTGGGGTGCAGCTCAGATCATTTGATCTTGGAAGAATTTGATGGGAAGTTCATATTGAAATCTCTAACTTTTCAGTTGCAGATTTGAGATCTTCTGAAATTTGAGGTACATGAGATTATATGTTTTGCTTCCATTTAGGGCTGCACGATTTTAGAAAACGTTCATATTGCGATTATTGAGGTCAATATTGCGATATGCGATTGCGATTATAATAAATGGTATCGATAGTCAACTTGATGGGTTTTTAAGGAAAATGCACACACAGGTTAGTAATAATGCTGAAATGTGTATTTGTAAAACTAAAAATGGATTTAAAATAAATAATTGTTACAAAATTAAATAGCATTTGCATTAACCCTTAAATGCATACCTCGGACGTCATTCACTACCCTCTCCCTCCTTCATTTATTCAAGTTTGACATTAACTTTCTTAGTATTCCTCAATCTATTCATTATAAACAATATAACAAGAAAAAAAAAACAAAATATAAAAGAATGTCTGTTTTCTGAATTTTTTTTTTTTTGAGACCCAAGGTGTGTAATAGTGTAAGTTTATTTTTTGTGAGCATAAATATGTAAATATCTGATGACTAAATACATGCCATTCACCTTTATTCCTCGAGAAGACACTGTTTAATTGACAATAATGACGTGAAGTTTGATGTTTCACTATCGCAGGCATCAAACAAAAGAATATCATCAGCAAAAATGTACCTGATTTGAATGGCTTTACTGCAGAGCAATTACTGAATGCAATAAAACATGAATGTCACTGTTATTTGATGGTGGATGTGGTGAATAAGCTGCCAGCGATCAAAATATTGATTTTGAAGTGATTGAAAACAAAAGCTTTGAGAATATGGTTGAGATGGCGAATATGAGCCAGATGCTGAATATACTGTGCAAGTGCAATC
Source organism: Cirrhinus molitorella (assembly GCA_033026305.1). Lineage (NCBI taxonomy): Eukaryota > Metazoa > Chordata > Actinopteri > Cypriniformes > Cyprinidae > Cirrhinus > Cirrhinus molitorella. The sequence goes on from CM065125.1 coordinate 2,496,816, forward strand.
GTCAAATCATCTGCTCAAATTGAATCCTTCTAGGTTTCAAAAGGTAACGAAATATGCGTTATTTTACGCTTCTCTAATTGTTCTTAAAATATTAAGAGAATTTTTTGCTATTGTAGAATTTAGAGGTCCATCCGTGCTGGATATATGTGACCCTGGACCACAAAACCAGTCTTAAGTGTCAGTTTTTCGAAATTGAGATTTATAAATCATATGAAAGCTGAATAAATAAGCTTTTTATTGATGTATGATTTGTTAGGATAGGACAAAATTTGGCCGAGATACTATTTAAATCTGAGGGTGCAAAAAATCTAAATATTGAGAAAATAGCCTTTGAAGTTGTCCAAATGAAGTTCTTAGCAATGCATATTACTAAACAAAACTTAAGTTTTGATATATTTACAGTAGGAAATTTACAAAATATCATAATGGACCATGATCTTTACTTAATATCCTAGTGATTTTTGGTATAAAAGTAAAATCGATAATTTTGACCCGTACAGTGTATTTATGGCTATTGCTACAAATATACCTGTGCAACTTAAGATTAAGGTTTTGTCGTCCAGGCTCACATATGTAATAATGACTGGCGAAACATTCATGCATTTAAGGGTTAATGTAAACTTCTTCAAAGTATAGCTAAATTCAATAAAACAATAAATAAAAAAAAATTAAAAAAAAATCTCTTTATTCCTTCCCTTTCTAGCTTGTACTTGTTTGAAGCACCACTTGAAATCTGGTATTATAGCACTGCCTGTGTCTGTTTGTCTCCTTAAGAAGAATCGCTCTATGTTCTCCCAACTGTATGTCTGCCAAATGCCTAAATGTAAATGTAAATGTAAATGTAAATAAAAACATGCACATTTTCACAAAAATAAGATATTTTAAACATTTTGTCCAAACAAACGCAGGGACATTTATGCAGGATGGAACATACTCTCTATAAACTCTTTTGAAAAAGTGGATATAAAATTGTCGTTCAAACTCAAACCAATATTTTTTTTTCTTTTGTTAGCGGAAAATCTGAAAACTGTTCTCAGAAAGCATGTGTTCTCAAGTCCATGCACTTATTTATTTAATATAAACACAACATTTCCCCGTCATATAATTGCACAAGCTGACACCGTGATTACGATTGCGATACGATTAATCGTGCAGCACTACTTCCATTTAACCTTGAAAAAATGATGTTAAAAATTATATTGCTTTATGAGTGTGTTTGAGTAATTGGGAATTTCTTTATCCTTGCATACAGCCCACAGTTAGCTCACAAGCATTCGCATTTAGCCATAAATAGAAACCTACACATATACTACATGCACGTAACAGAAATTAGGGCTTTAGTGAGGTGCGTGGACACAGATCAGGGGCAGACAGGAGCCATTACTGTGATTAAAAGGCTGGATTTGGATCGTGCAGAGAGGCGCTGAACATTCCTGTTACGGAGTCATGATGAACTAGTGCAGAATATTAAATAGCTCTGTCTGAGCCAGCGTCCTGTCCAGCTGGAGAATCATCCCTCCCAAAACTGGGGTGCAGTGAAATTTACCACATTTTGCACTATTAATTCTGAGAAACCATTGTGTTAGGACAGAATCTGACTTTTGTGGCGTTTTTTTCCACTTTGATATTATTTACTCGTATAAACCTGTGTTAAGTCCTCTCATGTACTATATTCCAGATATTATGACAGTCAAACGATAGCTTTGTGGAAGCACTGGAGGAAATGGCCAAAATTCACGGGGAGGACTCTAGGTTGTTGTTAATAATGGTAATTTTAGATGAGCTTTTGGATGTATGTAATTATAAAACACTTTAGAATCTATAATAACATTTATTAACAACTTATTTCATTTTTTTTAAAACCTTCTTGTATATTAAGACAGGCACCTGCCATTCTGACCAAATAGTTGTGTGTGAATTTGCATGTGAGCATCAATAATGACCCCCTTGTGTTTAATAAAAAAGTCTCTAATTAGCCTGTTTAGCTAAGCCCTCAAAACACTTCTTATTTACTGGTACTGTATTGCATGATTTGTAGATTATAATTAAGAGGTTACAGTTTGCAAAAACATTTGCACTTAGTTTTTTTAAAAAAAAGGTAACATTACATTCTTACAATGTACAATGTACAATGGTATATTCAGAGTTGTTAACAGTGTTAAAGAGTTGGATTCTCATGCTAAACATAGCCAAAGTTTAAAAAAATAATTTGGACAAATGACAGAGAATTTCTTTGCCGAAAATCTTACTTCCGGGTTGGTACAAGTTTCGGCTGATTTATTTCGATCAAAAGTGTGGTTTTTGCTGTAAGGCAATGTAGTTTTATTTTAATTTATTTTATTTTTTATTGTTTTAAATTGTATTTTATTTTATTTAAGACCATGGAATGTTAAGAAAATTATATTATTTTATTTTATTTTAGACCATGATTGCATGTTGAGAAAGTAACAACCTGGATGTGCATTATCCCTTACTTAACAAATGTTACTTATTGTAAAGTGTTACCAAAAAATGCAAATATTATAAATTGTAAAAATATTTCACAATTTTTTTCTCCTTAAAAAAAACTGGCATGCACCATCTGAAATATTTCCAAATAAATGAGTCAATACCCAGTCCCATTACTATTTTTTCTTTTTTATAAAGGTCTGTTATCTAACACACCTGATTCATTTCATGGGTTCATTAGTGGAGTGCTCCATGACCTGAATTGGGTGTGTCAGATTTTTTTGACACCCGAAATGTGCAGGATTGTGAAACGCTGGGTGAAAGTCTGATTGGCGGGGGCCGGCGCAGACATAATCAGCGTTAAATGAATTCTTTGCCTCCCACCTCCTGATCTCTGTATCTCTCCTCCTGTGCTTAACTTAATTTAACTAAAACCTCTCTTATCCTCACGGATAATCTGTCAAATGGTTCGTCCGTTCATCCATCTACCTGTTGTAAAGACGCCCCTGCTGCTCACCCACACGCCGAGACCTCGCTTGCCTTCTGCGCATTAGCTGACGAGACGCGATCGCTGCTCCACTTCTCCTGCTAGAAAAAGCCGGAGTCGATCTAGGTTTATCAGTCACTGGGTGAAGCAGCAAATCATGATGAAACCAACGGCAGCCATCTGCATTTGTTTCAGACAAATGATGTAATAGTGCACATAACTCACAACCACATTTTGTTGTCAAAGCTTAAGTGGTCTATGAAAGTATGAAGTAGCATGCTAACTCTCCGTCGAGCCAACGGAGCAAGGTTTTTGTCACATTAGCAAATGTATGTACTACTGTTCAGGTTTGGTGCCAGTATGTTTTTTAATATTATTTTTAAAGATATTAATACTAGTATTTACCAAGATTGCATTAAATTGACCAAAAATAGCATTTTTAATGTTTTCTATTTCAAATAAATGGTACACAACTGTTTTTAATATTGATAATAACATTTTTTTTTTTTTTTGAGCAGCAAATCAGCATATTAAAATGATTTCTGAAGGATTACGAAATTCAGCTTTGCATCTCAGGAATTAATGACATTTTAAAATGTATTTGAATAGGAAGTGAAAAATAGAGTTTTAAAAAATAGAGTTGTCTTGGTTTAAGCATACATTTACAAATATTTAGTGATTTACGCCTTAAAAATATATATATTTTATTTTATTATATTTACACCATAAATGCATGTTAAGAAAGTAGTTTTATTTTCATTTATGTTATTTTTTTATTGTTTTAAATTGCATTTTATTTTATTTAAGACCATGGAGTGTTAAGAAAATAATTATTTTATTTTATTTTTATATTTTATATTAGACCATGAATGCATGTCAAGAAAGTAGTTTTATTGTAATATATTTTATTTTATTTTATTTCAAATTTTATATATCTGCATGATTCACACTTACATAAATTGCCTTGGTTTAAGCATACATTTACAAATATTTAGTGGTTTATGTCTTAAACGATTTGGAATGAGTGTTAAATAAGTATGTATTTTATTTTATTTATATTTATTTATTTTTATTTATATTTTATATTAGATCATGAATGCATGTTTAGAAAATAGTTTTATTGTAATATATTTTATTTTTTATTGTTTAATTTAAGTTAATTTATTTACATTTTTAAATAGAATTTAGGATAACACCATGATTCACACTCACATAAATTGCCTTGGTTTAAGCGTACATTTACAAATATTTAGTGGTTTACACCATTAATGTGTGTTTAAAAAGTAGTTTTATTTTAATTTATTTTATTTTTTATTGTTTTAAATTGTATTTTATTTTATTTAAAACCATGGAGTGTTAAAATCATTATTTTATTTTATTTTTTATATTTTATTTAGACCATGAATGTTAAGGAAGTGGTGTTATTGTAATACATTTAAATTTTTATTGTTTTATTTTATTTTATTTTAAATAGAATTTTAGTACATTATTACCATGATTAACACTCACATAAATTGCCTTGGTTTAAGCATACATTTACAGTTATTTAGTGGTTTATGTCTTAAACAATTTGTAACGAGTGTTAAAAAAGTATGTATTTTACTTTATTTTTTATTTATATTTTATTTTAGATCATGAATGCATGTTAAGAAAGTAGTTTTATTTTAATCTATTTTTTTTTATTATTTTATTTTATTTTAAAGAGAATTTTAGTACAACACTACAACTCACACTCATAGAAATTGCCTTGGTTGAAGCATAATGTTTTATTTTATTTTCTATTTCTATTTTATTTTAGATCATGAATGTATGTTAAGAAAGTATTTATTTTATTCTCTATTTAGTGGCTTACGTTAAAAATAGGGGTAAACAAATACCCCTATTTATAAGTTTTATAAACTTATTGCATGAATTTATCTTGTTTTAAGGATTTTTAAAAAAATATGTTTCTACAGGAAACCAAGAAAATATTTATTTCTTTATTTATTTTTGCAGTGAAACAGACTAACTCACTTGTACACATGTAAATCTCTTGTCTTTTTTTTTCTAGATCCCTCAGATCAGCTACGCATCCACAGCGCCAGAGCTGAGCGACAATAACCGCTACGACTTCTTCTCTCGAGTGGTTCCTCCAGACTCCTACCAGGCCCAAGCTATGGTGGACATCGTGAAGGCGCTGGGCTGGAACTATGTTTCCACATTAGCGTCGGAGGGGAATTATGGTGAAAGTGGAGTAGATGCCTTCATTCAGATCTCTCGAGAGGCAGGTACAGTATCCGTACGGTCATTAGCCTTGTGTTCTGTTCGCTGATAATCTGAAGATGTAAAACACACCGAAGCATACAGAATGATCCAGATTGGGCTTTCCATTAATATGCTATATTTCAAAAAGTTCCAAAGAGGAGCTTGACAGAGACAGCTGCATGCATTTGTACCCATCTGCTGCCAGAAATTCATGGCGGTCATTAATATAAATAGAAAGTGAGTCACATTTTGGGAGAGAAAAATTTCAGCATCGGTGTCCATCTCTCTTTCTCTGTGTGACAAAGGTCTGTGCATCGCTCAGTCCATGAAGATCCCACGAGAGCCCAAACCAGGAGAGTTTGACAAGATCATTAAGAGACTAATGGAGACCCCCAACGCTCGAGGAGTCATCATCTTTGCCCATGAGGACGACATCAAGTAAGTGAAGGATAGGCTTAATGTATGTCTGATCAGCAAGGCCTTTTAGGCCGTATAACATTCTGGGCTAAATACAACTTATTCTGCATCTGCTGCATGCTGTTGATTGACAAATGCATATATTTGAACAGCTTGTGTTATTTTGTGGAGGCGTAAAGGACTGTTAAAGTATTTTGTTTTATTTTATTAGTTTTTATTGCTTTACTTAGACCATTTTTTTATTTTATTTTATTTTATTTTATTTATTTATTTATTTTTATTTTGAGACCACGAATGTGTTAAGTAGTTTTATTTTAATGTATTTTATTTTCTATAGCTTTAATTTTTATTTATTTATTTAAGACCTTAAAGGAGTGTTTTTTAGACCATGAATGGGTGTTACATAAGTAGTTTTATTTATTTTTTTTACATTTAATTTTTATTTTGTTTTAGAATATATTTAATTTTATTTAATACCATGAAGGACTTTCAAGAAAGTATTATTTTATTTTAGACCTCGAAGTAGTTTTATTTTAATTTAATTTTACATTTTTTTTAAAATATTTTTTATTTATTTAAGACCTTGAAGGAGTGTTAAAACAAAAATTTGACCATGATTGGGTGTTACGCAAGTAGTTTTATTTAGTTTTTTTGTTGTTTTAAATGTATTTTCTTTTCTTTTCTTCTTTTCTTCTTTTTATTTTAGACCACGAATGTGTTAAGTAGTTTTATTTTAATTCCTTTTATTTTCTATTGTTTTACATTTTTTATTTATTTAAGACCTTGAAGGAGTGTTAAGAATTATTATTAGTGTTTTTTTAGACCATGAATGTTAAGAAAGTATTTCTGTTTAAAAAAACATTTAATTTTATTTTCTATTATATTTAGTTGTATTTAATACAATGAAGGACTATCAAGAAAGTATTTAATTTAATTTTAGTTTAGTTTAGTTTAGACCATGGGTTAAGAAAGTAGTTTTATTTAAATTTCTTATATATCTATCTATGCATGCATATATTTGTCTTTTATTTCATTTCATTTTGTTTTGTACCATTTATTTTATTTTTTTATTTATTTACTTAAGACCATGTGTCAGGTGTCGTGCAGGGAGGACAAACGAGGAGTGCTAAGAAAATTTGATAATTTGCTTAATTTGTTTTACATTTTATTTATTTCTTTTATTTTTTAAACCATGAAAGACTGTGACCAAAGTATTTATTTTATTTTACTTACGTTTTATTTTATTTTTTATTTTATTTTTTTATTAGACCATGAATGTGCATTAAGAGAAAGTACTTTTATTTTAATTTATTTTAATTTTTATTGTTTTACATTTTGTTTTATTTTATATTAGACCGTGAATGCATGTTAAGAAGTATTTTATTTTGTTTATACTTTTGTACAGAATCTGATGATTATATGTTTGCATTGGTCTTGATAGAAAACTGGGGAATTCTATGGAATGGATGTAAACATTAAAATAAGCTAATGATTAAGCTTTTATTGGTATCTGAAATCATCATCAAATTAGCCAAAACATTTGACAAAAATGCATACATGCATACATTTTAACTGCATGATTGCACATGCATTTATTATTATAATTATTATTTTTTTACACCTTAGGAATGTTAACCTTGAATAGGTTAACAACCCATTGCACTTCTTTAATGTATAGGAGAAACTGAAAAGATGTCAGCTGAAAAAAAAAGTTGTTTCAGAGGCAGATTTTGATAAAAGATTAAAAAGACAAGCATGTTTGTCCCCCTGAAATAACGTGCGCTAATGATTTGCTCACACTCAGAAGCGTTAAAGTGAAGGAGTGTTGATTTTGATTTCATGTTCACTTGTTTTTGTTGTATTTAACCCAGAATATTTGCTTAAGAGTGTTTACAAGCAACATTGCATTTTTATATTTAGAATCTGAACATTTTGTCTACAACATGCAAAATGTGAGTGTAACTCTGGCATTTCTCATAGTTTTTTTAATGGTTCTGTCTGGAACAAACTGTTCGTTCCATCTGCCGCGATGCAGCAGACTAATGTTGTCACAGATTTGATAATGGTTGACTGGTAACAAGGGCACATGTGGATTATTTGTTATGATTGAACTAACTTTTAGCATTCGTGACATTTAGGGGAGATTTGTAAAAACCAAATACTAAATGCAAAGTATGTGCAATTAGAGAAAACATCCTTTGATGAATGGATAAGACAATATGGGATACTTGGCGTTTGATATGCAATGCATCACACATGCTCCTGTATGCATGGAAATGCGGGGACACTATATGGACAAAAGTGTTGGGACACCCTCTTCTTTAGAACAGAGAAAGGCACTTCCAAAACTGTAGCAACAAAGATGGGAGCATAATTCATGTATTTAGAAATTGTATTTCCATCTCTGTTGTTTCAGTTTTGTAAGTGTCTAAAATTACTGTAACTCATACACACACAAGTCATTGAGTTTTTGGCTCAAGGTCTGCATTTAAAGTCACACCAGAGGTGTTCAGCTGGGATTAGGACTGGGATCCACACTGACTGAATCAAACATTTCTCTATGAACCTTGTCTTATACACAGAGGCATTCTCATGTTAGAATAAAAAAGGGTCCTGTCCAAATTATTATAAGGACACAATTTCCTCAAATATCATTATATGCTTAAACATTAAGATTAGTACTCATGGAAATTACTAAAGAAGGGCGTGTCCCAATACTTTTGGCAATATAGTGTATATTACATCTTTTAAAATAGGTCTAATTTAAAAATCAAGGCTCTAATTAGAAGCAAAAACGGTTCTACATGATGATGTCATAAGAGAATCCTTTTAACTTTCACAAGGAATGTTTTTATTCTTTATTTTCTTAGAAAATCGTCTATTTATTGGTGGTTGAAAGAACCCAAGCTCAATACACTGATCTGAAAAACTATTTTTGAAACATCAACAACTTTTTTATATTTCTAAAGAACCATATTTTAAAACTCAAGCCTCCTGTACAAAAAAAAAGGAATAGTTTACCCCAAAATTTCAATTTGCTGAAAATTTGAGATATTTTGAGTAATTTACCATTCAGATTTTGAGAAGTTTATCATTACATTATGTGCTCACCATTGGATCATCTGCAGTGAATGGGTGCCGTCAGATTCCAAGTCCAAAACATCTAATAAAAACATCACAATTATCCACACGACTCCAGTCCATCAATTAATGCCCTGAAAAGCTACATGTTTTCTAGAAACAAATCCACCCTTAAGGCGTTTTAATTTCAAACCAGTCCATAATTTATAATACTGTACTTTCTACATTGAAAAGTCCACATCAAAATACTTGGACTGTTTTAAACTATTTTCAGATTGATTTCTTACAAATGCACAGCTTTGCGCTTCACAAGAGGTTAATTGATGGAATGGAGTCATGTGAATTACTTGTGAATTTGTGATGTTTTTATTAGCTGTTTGGACGGCACCCATTCACTACAAAGGATCCATTGGTGAGCAAGTGATGTAATGCTACATTGCTCCATCTGTTCCAGTAAAGAAACAAACTCGTCTACATTTATTTTTAACCAGTTGATGAAAAAGTATTTTTAAAATCTTAAAATTTATTCTAAAAGTTTGACTACTTTAGTAATTTCCATGAGTACTCATATTAGGGCTGTGCCGATATGCCATATTAGAAATTGTATAGTTTTATGTTAAAGTTTTATTTTGCACATTTAATCTACCTCTTAAAGCCAGACACTGTTGACAGACTGAGACTTGGTCTTCAAAAACAAAACAAAACAAAAAAAACAACAACATTTTTTTACAAATTGTGATGAATAGAAGTTGAATATATTTATGTTTACATTTTGAACATTCTGACAGTCTAGTCTTCCTGACAAAAAAAAAATAAAAGTTTGACAAATTGTGTGCAATTTCTAGTTTAGTAGTTTCTAGTATAGTTTTATGTTTATATTTTGATCATTTAATCTGCCTCTTAAAGCCAGACGATATAGACACACTTGTCTTTCTGGAAAAAAAAACAACTAATTGTGTTACTTACAAATGATATTTACAACAGTTTTATGTTTACATTTCGCACATTCACTCTCATTTACCTTCTTTTGTCACAACTTTTAGTTTTTCATTTATTTTAGTAAGTTGTCTTAATTTTCTTAAGGCCAAATGTGCAGTCTGTTTTTGTTAATAAACTATACTTTTAATTTTATAACAAAAGTTTGGACCTGAGAGTGAATAATTTTTCGGCAAATTTAAATTTTTGATTGAACTATTCCTTTGATGCGCAGTCTAGAACATCACTGCGGAATTATTATTATGTAGTTGATGTAATTTTAATATAAAGATTTGTTTTATATTTTAGTTCTGTTGTTTTCCTGTTTGCCACTGAAATAACAAGTAAAGACAGAATGTTTCTTAATTTTACATGATAATTGTGCATCTGAAGAGTGGAAAATGTCAACTTAGAAGGTGCTATACTGTCAAATCCTAAATGAGCTGTCTTTATCAATTTATCTCTCGAGCTTAGATGACCTTTTCAGATGCGATATTCAGGCCATTGCATTTCTCCTTGTATAATGTCATTTTGCTTTTTTCCATGTTTGACTTTGCAAAAAAGTACCAAACTCTCCCAGATAATACTTTGCTATTGCCGTTGATGCTCACGAGTGACGGTTTGCCACTCTGTGTTTGGGTGTCAGAGTTTCTAATCCATATGGCTCATTGCTGATGCTTTTTGACAGGCTTATGCGGTGGAGAATGTCTGTGCAGATGAAGTTTCCCCCTCATTAAAACACTCTGTGAACACGAGCTGTCGCTCACACTGCGTGAATTGTCAACCACGTCTTCAGTGCTGAAAGCAAATGCATAACTGTATGGCTTAATTCGTAACAACCTGGTTAAGTGCCACTCTAAATAACAATTTGATATTTGAATTTCATGAAGGTACTTTTGTTTAGAGACTTTTATGCATTTATATGTTATAGTAACATTTTGTGTATATATGCATGCAGTTGTGCTTTGTATAATACAATACAGGTTCCTCCCAAAGTTTCTTTTACAGTTATGGACAAATTATATGTGTGTGCATATGTATTCATTTAAGGGTTAATTTAATCCGAAAATAATAGATTTTTTTTAAGTAATTAAAATAGATTGTTTTGTTTTTTATTTACTGATAATTTTAATTCATTATTTATATATATATATATATATATATATATATATATATTAGTGCTGTCAAATGATTAATCACGATTAATCGCATCCAAAATAAAAGTTTATGTTTACATACTATATATCTGTGTACTGTGTATATTTATTATGTATATATAAATACACACACATGCATGTATATATTAAAGAAAAATATTTTAAATTTATATCTAAAATATTTATATTTATTTATAATCTAAATTGTATACAGGTATAAATAAATACACATATAAATATTTTGTTGTAATATATACATGTATCTGTGTGTATTTATATGTACATAATAAATATACAAAGTAAACACACATATAGTATGTAAGCATAAACTTTTATTTTGGATGTGATTAATCGTGATTAATCATTTGACAGCCCTAATATATATATATATATATATATGTATATATATATGTTTTATTTTATTTATTTATTTAAAAAATGATTTTTTTTTTCTTTTTTAGTGTTTACATGTAATTTAAAGACTTAAACTTAAACTTTTATTTAATGCTTTAATATTTCTGTTTGAAATGTTCAGCTTACATATGGAATATGTTAACAATATCCAAGTAAACCCCCATTTTTTTGTTTGAATACTGCTTACTAAATACTGTTTGAAAACTGATTATCTATTTGTAACATTTTTCAGCCAAATATTCCATGAATTTAATACAGTATCTGAGGTGTTTTATTAGACACAAAACTAAATTACAGGTAATGTTAGTGCTTTGTTTGACACCAGTTCCATTGCTTTTTTCCCTCTCTTTGTTATAAATGATCTAAAGTGCTGCATGATTGTAAAGGACTTGAATAGCAATTATTGAACTGATCAAATTACTGTCCAAAATGTTAAAATGCTGCAAGGGATTTTGTGTGTTCCCTATAATATTAAAGTTTATTCGTGCTGTTTTTTTGTCCAGGCAGGTCCTGGAGGCTGCGACGAAGGCTAATTTGACCGGTCATTTTAAGTTTGTGGGATCGGACAGCTGGGGTGCCAAGAGCTCTCCAATACTGGACCAGGAGGAAGTGGCTGAGGGTGCCGTCACCATTTTGCCCAAAAGAGCTTCTATTGACGGTTTGAAATATACATATGCATCATTTAAGTCGGCATGAAATAAATGCATGTCACTGATTGCATTTTGATTGATTCATTTGTGCATTTATCATTTTTTATAAGAAACTTATCTTAAAAATAAAGGTTCTTTATTGCCGTTGATGGTTCCATAAAGAACCTTTAAAATCCGTACAAGTTTTCCGTTGCACAAAAGGTTCTTTATAGTGGGAAAAGGTTGTTTAGATTATTAAAATGTTTTTCACACTAATAACTTTCACTAAAAACTTTTTACATTAAGAGCAATGGTTTAATACATGGGTGGAGTAAGAACATAATGTAGCCGAATAAGTGTTTAAAACATACATGCACAGTTCAGTTGAATGATAAAGTTTACTCTCTTTAACTTTTTGTAATGCTGCTTTACATGTACTATCACTATATAGACTAATCTAATGCAATCAGATACAACAATAATTTCTCAAATATTTATTACTGATGCAATTAAAACATGAGATGACTGAATGCTTTCAACTGATTTCCTATTGAACTGTCACCAAGTGAACTGCAATGGTCAATTTTTTGAAAATATAGTGAATTAAGCTACAAACTCGATCTTAATGCCAACCGCTCCGATTGATTACAACTCGTGACTTCGATCATTCAGTTTAAGTTATTCACTAGCAAACACCAGATCAAAAGAGCCATTCATTTTCAGATGTAGACATTTGTAATGATTTTATAAAGCACATACAGTAAAACGGAGCTTTTCAAAACCCAGAATCAAACCATGATCCACTGCTTCGAAGTCGGATAGCGAATCATTTGATTCAGATCGGGACTTAAAAATGTGTGTCGCAAATCATTTGATTCAGATCGGATCTTCGCATATCGCGAATCATTTGATTTAGATGGAAGCGGGTTCATGAATCTTTTCGTTCAGATCTGAACTTCGGAGTATGTCATCTTTTATATCACATTTTTTTTTAATATATTTTATAAGTATTTTAACATTTCTAATTAACAATACAATTAACAATAGAATAATAATAAGTTACCAATCAAGTGAAATCAGTATTAACAAAATTAATTTGTACTACAGAGGTGGCACAGAAGAAAACAAAAGTGGCTTGTAGGTGTATTTTCATATATTTAATGAGGCTCAGAGGTGGCATGCATGCCATCAAATTCATAAATTCATGTTGAAATTAATGTTTTAAATATAAAATTTTGAATATAGAAATATTAAATGATTCAAATAGCTGAAAATATACTTTAAAAATGAAACTAAACCTGCCAGTAGGTGGCATCAAGTCACTTATTTAATTACAGAATCATATTCATTCATCTGATTCGTTTGAACGACTGATTCATTGAGGAATAAAGCAAGTGAGTGTCTTTATGAATGAGAAATTGACTCACTAGATTAGTTTAAAAACGCATGTTCATTCATAAACCAAACATCACTGTGTTTGAATGGAGATGTGCAGTGGCTCAGTTGTGACTTTGTTTCAAACTAGAAATAGAGCAAAATCACACAATAGTGTTAGAGTCAGACAGTGTAAGTAACTTAATATTAACTTCATGTTTATTGAACTGTTGTATTAAATCAAAATCTCATTTTAAAACTCCCTTAAAAATAATTAAAAGCTGTCACTCATCTTAGTTCATCACAATCTCAAAAGTTATGGCTTATTTTCTGCCCCACCGCAGAAACCACCATAGGTTCATCAATGCAGTCAAAATTGTTCATTTTTTTGTTTGTTTGTTGATCCCAAAGTACAAAGTAGATGAGGAAAACTAGGATACCGGTGTATTCAAAGCACCGCCTTTACTTTACGGATGTATCGCATTTTGCAGAGAAGGGAGACTGGCGTTTGTCACGGTTTGGAAAAGTAGGGAGAAAACATGACAGAATAACACGGCGGATATAGCATTTTGTGTAAAATTAAAAATGGACTTTTCAATACCGACCAGATACATTACTGATGTTGGCAGGAACTCAATTTAAAAAAAAAAGGGTAGGCGCGTTTTGGAACCAAAAAACCCCTCCGCCCAGCCCTACAATATGGTAGTAAAATTGGTTGCGATTTCTCTTTTATGTCATATGTCTTGCAGTGGATTCCACAAAGGACAAAATTGTTCATTTTTCTGCTTTTTAATCAGGATTTGACCAGTACTTCACCACTCGATCCCTTGAGAACAACCGCAGGAATATCTGGTTCGCTGAATTCTGGGAGGACGACTTCAGGTGCAAACTGACACGTCCAGGTATCAAGATCGACCCAGAAAAGAAGAAATGCACAGGTGAGCACTCCTGATAGCCGTTTGCAAGTTAACTGATGTTTGGAGCAATGGCAGCGGACCTTAAAAACTCTTGAATGTCTCCTGTCCTACTTATCTTTCTCCTTCTCTAACTCTTTTCATTCATCACTTCGCTGTCTCATTTTCCACTCTCGCTCTTTCAGGAGAAGAACGGATCAGTCGCGATTCTCATTACGAGCAAGAGGGCAAGGTTCAGTTTGTAATTGATGCGGTTTACGCTATGGCTCATGCTTTGCACAACATGCACCAGGATTTGTGCCCGGGAGCCACAGGCGTTTGTGATAAGATGGACCCAGTGGAGGGACGTTTGCTGCTCAGCTACATCCGCGCCGTCAACTTCAATGGTGAGTCGACATCACGCCAGATCAGAATCACTGAAGATGAGGCCTGACTGGCATCAGAAATGCCATTAGGCTGGATGCCAAAAGATGTTCAAAGGTCCAAACTAAACCCCATAGAGAGCTTTAGTTTTGCCTCACGGGTTTATTTGGATTAAACACAAATGTCATGCATACTGACATGAGTCTGCCCTTGGATATTTGGAGTTTTTAACCGTCAAATTAAAATTCAGTTATCATACACATCGCCATGTCCTTTCAAACCTGTACGACTTTAGTTATTATGGAGAAAGTTAGGATGAATTGCTTTGTTGTACGCCTCATTTGTAAGTCGTTTTGGATAAAAGTGTCAGCTAAATGAATACATTCTGATGTAAGTGTTGACATTTTAAAGAAGTTGATCTCGATCTCTCTCTCTCTCTCTCTATATTAGTGCTGTCAAATGATTAATCACGATTAATCGTATCCAAAATAAAAGTTCATGTTTACATATTATATATTTGTGTACTGTGTATATTTATTATGTATATATAAATACACACACAAGCATGTATATATTAAGGAAAAATATTATAGATTTATATTTATGTATAATTATGTATAATTTGATACAGGTATAAATATATATACATATAAATATTTTGTTTTAATATATACATGTTAATCGTTTGACAGCCCTAATATATATATATATATATATTACGTTTTATTTAAATTTGATTTAAGAGAATAGCATATATTTAAAAGAGAAATCTTTTATGAATATTATTAATGTATTTACTGCAATTAAATAAAAATAAAAATATATATTTTACATTTTATATATATATATATATATATATATATATATATTGATATAAGTTTTATTCACATTTCTTAAAATAGAAACTTTTTGTACAGTTATAAATGTATTTACTCTCACTTTTAATCAGTTGAATGCAGCATTTAATGCTGAATGCAAGTATTTTAATAAGTATTTATTTTAATAAATTAAATATATATATTTAAAATTATATATGTCTGTGTGTGTGTGTGCGTGTGTATATTTTTTTATAAAAATTTCCATAATAAAATTTCCATTATAAATGTATTTACTGCATATATATAATATATATATTTTTTTACATTTTAAGTTTTATTCAAAAGAACAGCATTTATTTAAAATAGAAATCTTTTGTAATATTATAAATGTATTTACTGCAATTAAAAAAGGAAAATATATATTTTACATTATATATATATATATATATATACACATTTTATACTTTTTTGGAACATTATAAATGTATTTACTGCAAATAAAAAATATATTTTATATTTTATATATTACTTTTACATTTTAAGTTTTATTCAAAAGAACAGCATTTAGTTAAAATAGAAATCTTTTGTAATATTACAAATGTATTTACTGCAATTACAAAATACATAAATAATTATAATCAGAAGAATGCTCCATTTAATGCTGAATACAAGTATTTTATGAAAAAAATACTTACTTATTTAGCTTGCTTTGCTTTGCTTAAAATTATATATATATATATAGATAGATAGATAGATAGATACATTTTGTTTATATACAGCATTGTACTTCATAGTGCTTAGTGCTTCACAGTACCGCTGTGACCTTCAGTATAGTTCTAAAACAGAAAAACATGTTGAGAAAATGGCAAAGTTGTGGCAAGTAAATCTAACTTTGCTCTGGCGTTGTGAAGCTGTCCATGAAGGAATTCCCATTAAATCACTTCCTCAACAGTGACTGTCATCTTGCAAACATTTGGTGAAAGCTCGCCTGGAGGGAATTGGCTGAACAAGCAATATGCATTATTGCGAAGACGAAACTCGCATGGAAAATAAGTCCTTTTTCCACCCCAGAATTTCAAATGAAGCTGTCTTCCTTCTATACAGCACAGAACAAACAAGGAAAAGACAAATCCTCATCCATCCAGAGCTAACAGAAGCAGGTTATCAGTGGTTCAATGATATGTTCTTGCTGAGTTGGAGGAAGGGATCTAATGACTGAACTAAATAAACATACTGAGGTTGACAAAGACAGACTCAATGCACTTCCAATCACAGGGAAACAGCCGAATGTTTGTCTGTAGTGCATTATGAGTTTCCCTTTCAAATCTAATTATGGACTAAAAACAGATATCACTGCCTGTAATGACATGCAGCAGGGTAAAGTATGCATGAATGGAGCGTCTGTGTGACAGATGGGTGTAGAGCGAAGTAAAGATGTTCAAAGTCTCAGCGGAGAAGAAGGAGAGACAGGAAGAGGAGGTGATCGGTGTAGCTGACGTCTCTTTATGATATTTCTGGCTGTGATCGCGCTCATCTGAAGAGCCGGTGTTCTCAGATATAATTTACTATCTCATCTGTAATGTATTTCTTCAAAGACCAGAAATCAGAATCGTTTTTGTGGTTTTTAGATATTTGCATAGGGAACATGCCACCTTGCACAATAAAATGCTTCAAAAGAAGTTCAAAATGTTCTTTCTCAACTTTGTGTTTTAATAGATAATGCATGGAAGTTACTTGTTTATTACTTGTTATAAATATTTCTTCTGTGATTTTTAGGTAGTGCTGGCACAGCCGTTCTTTTTAATGAAAACGGTGATGCTCCTGGACGCTATGACATCTTTCAGTACCAGATGACCAACACCACCAGTCCTGGATACAGAGTCATCGGCCAATGGACCAATAACCTGCGACTCAATGTAATTCAGTTTAGTTATCCACCTTTTTCTTCAATGTGGAAGTAACCCTATGGGTGAGACGCTATAACAAAATAACGAGAATCAATCAATCAATCAATAATCATTTTATTTCGGTCCTCACAAAAAACTTATCACAAACGTAAATAAATAAACATAATTACAGACTGGACCCTTTATACATAATTTACTGATGAACGACATTTTCACTACATTTGATAATACAAGATAAACACAATTACATCAAATATTTCCCAAAATGTTAGTACATAATAACAAAAATACACTTTCTAGTTTTTACTTTGATATTTTAACTATACATTCACAATTTATTCTTATACTCATTCATATAATTATTTATCACCTTATGTTTATACATTTTCTTAAATTTCCAAAGTGACTTACAATTGTGAGTTTATATCCCACAATTCTGACTTTATTTCTCGCAATTGGGACTTTATATGATGCAATTCTGAAAAGAGAAGTCTGAATTGTGAGATATAAACTTACAATACCAAGAAAAAAGGTCAGAATTGCTTATTACGATTTTGATTTTATTTCTCACAATTGTTCATATCCTGCATTTCTGACTTAATAACTTGCATTTGGGATTTTATATCACACAATTCTGAGTTTGTCTCACAATTGTTTGTATCATGCAATTCTGAGCAAAAAAGGCAAAATTGTGAGTTTACATAACACAATTGCAAGTTTATATCTCACAATTCAGAGGGAAAAAAATCGGTAATTGTGAGTTTTATATCACACAGTTCTGAATTTATTTCTTGCAGTAGTTTATATTCTGCAATTCTGATTTAATAACTTGCAATTGTGAGTTTATATCATGCACTTCTGACTTGATGTCTCACAATTCAGAGGGAAAAAAAGTCTGAAACTGTTTTATATAGTATATATAGTTTTATATCACACAATTCTGACTTTGTTTCTCACAGTAGTTTATATCCCTCAATTCTGACTTAATAATTCGCATTTATGAGTTTATATTACGCAATTCTGAGAAAAAGCCGGAATTGCAAGATATAAACTTGCAACTGCAAAACACAAAAGCCACAATTGTGTGTTTTACACCCCTCAATTCCAACTTCATTTCTTTAAAATGGTTATAACCCACAATTCTAACTTTATTTCTCGCAATTGGGAGTTTATATCATGCAATTCTAACTTTATTTCTTGCAAATTTGAGAAGAGATTTCGAGATATAAACTTGCAACTCCAAGGAAAAAAGTCAGAATTGCCTATCAACTTAATAACTTGCAACTGGGAGTTTATATCATGCAATTCTGAGAAAAATGTCAGAATTGTGAGTTTTATATCACACAATTCTGACTTTCTTTCTTGCAATTATTTATATCCCACAATTCTGACTTAATATCTCGCAATTGGGAGTTTATATCCCACAATTCTGACTTTTTTTCTCACAGTTGTGAGTTTATATCTCACAATTCTAAAAAAAAGTCAGAATTGCCAGATGTAAACTCACAATTATAAGAAAAAAAGTCCAAATTGTGAGATAAAAAGTCGCAATTACCTTTTATATTCTCTATTCAGTGGCGGAAACGGGTATCATATAAAATTTTATCAATTAGTTATTTGAAATTGTAATAATATTTCACAATATTACTTTTTACTGTGTTTTTAATCCAATAAATAAGAGACTTCTTTCTTTTTTTTTACAATTGCGATTTTATATCTTACAGTTCTGAGAAAAAAAGTCAGAATTGTGACTTTATATCACACAGTTTTGACTTTATTTCTCACAATTGTTTATATTCTGAAATTCTGACTTTATAACTTTCAATTGGGAGTTTATGTCATGCAATTCTGACGTTATTTCTCACAACTGGTTATATTCCACAATTCTGACTTAACTTGAAATACCGAAAAAAGTCAAAATTGCAAAATTGCGATTTTATATCTTACAATTCTGAGAAAAAAAGTCAAAATTGTGAGTTTTAGTCCACACGATTCCGACTTTATTTCTCGCAGTAGTTTGAATCCTGCAATTCTGACTTCGTAACTCGCAATTGATGTAACTCACAATTATAAGAAAAAAGTCAGAATTGTGAGATTAAAATTCGCAATTACCTTTATAATCTTTACTCAGCAGTGGAAACAGGTTCCATATAAAATTTTATTAGTTATTTTAAATTGTAATAATATTTCACAATATTACTTTTTACTGTGCTTTTAATCCAATAAATACGAGACTTTCAAAAACATAAAAACATCGTAGCAAACTTTTTGGTGTCCTGTATCTTCTAAAACATATCTCAAACATAATTTTTTTCTGTTTTCTACTTTAATTGTTTATAAATATCCTCAGGTAGAAGAGATGCAGTGGACCGGTGGATCGCGTCAGATTCCGGACTCAGTTTGCAGTTTTCCGTGCCGCTCGGGCGAGAGGAAGAAGATGGTGAAGGGTGTCCCGTGCTGCTGGCACTGTGAGCTCTGCGACGGCTATCAGTTCCAAGCGGACGAGTTCAACTGCGAGATGTGCCCTTTCGACATGCGGCCGACCCTCAACCGCACGGCCTGCCGCCCAACTCCCATCATCAAACTGGAGTGGCATTCTCCCTGGGCTATGATCCCTCTGTTCCTGGCCATTCTTGGCATCCTGGCCACTCTATCCATCATCATCACCTTCATCCGCTTCAACGACACCCCTATCGTGAGGGCGGCGGGCCGTGAGCTCAGCTACGTTCTCCTGACGGGAATCTTCCTCATCTACCTCATCACCTTCCTGATGATCGCTGAGCCGGGGACGGTGGTGTGTGCTTTTCGCAGGCTGCTGCTGGGGCTGGGCATGTGCATTACGTACTCCGCCATGCTTACAAAGACCAACCGGATCTACCGCATCTTCGAGCAGGGCAAGAAGTCTGTCACGCCGCCCAAATTCATCAGCCCCACGTCGCAACTTATGATTACCTTCATACTGATCTCAGTACAGGTGAGGGTGTTAAATAAAAGCTTGAAGCCATTCGGTGATAGTTACATATATATATTGCTTCCTGCAGGGTGCAACCCATACAGTTGAAGTCAAAAGTTTACATACACCTTGCAGAATCTGCAAAATGTTAATTATTTTAGCAAAATAAGAGGGATCATGCAAAATGCATGTGGTTTTTTATTTTTATCTGACCTGTATAAGATATTTCAAATAAAAGACGTTCACATATAGTCCACAAAAAAAACAATAGTTGAATTTATAAAAATGACCCTGTTCAAAAGTTAACATACGCTTGATTCGTAATACTGTGGTGTTTTCTGAATGATCCACAGCTGTGTTTTATTTAGTGATAGTTGTTCATGAGTCCCTTGTTTGTCCTGAACAGGTAAACTGCCTGCTGTTCTTCAGAAAAAATCCTTCAGGTCCCACAAATTCTTTGGTTTTTCATCATTTTTGTGTATTTGAACCATTTCCAACAACTGAGGACGACTGAGGGGCTCATATGCAACTATTACAGAAGGTTCAAATGCTCACTGATGCTCCAGAAGGAAAAACTATGCATTAAGAGTTTTGGCCTAAATGTAATTTATTTTGTCCTCTTGGAAACATGTAAGTATCTTCTGTAGCCTCTGAAGGGCAGTACTAAATGAAAAAAAAAAAAAGATATTTATACAAAGTGAGCAAAATGTACACATTTTCATTCTGTTCAAAAGTTTTCACCCCCTGGCTCTTAATGCATGGTTTTTCCTTCTGGAGCATCAGTGAGTGTTTGAACCTTCTGTAATAGTTGCATATGAGTCCCTCAGTTGTCCTCAGTGTGAAAAGATGGATCTCAAAATCATACAGTCATTGTTGGAAAGGGTTACACAAAAATGCTGGAAAACCAAAGAATTTGGGGGACCTGAAGGATTTTTCTGATGAAACTGTTTAACTGTTAAGGACAAACAAGGGACTCATGAACAACTATCACTAAACAACAACAACAACAACAACAACAACAACAAAAAACACAGCTGTGGATCATTCAGGTAAAAACACAGTATTAAGAATCAAGGGTATGTAAACTTTTGAACAGGGTCATTTTTATAAATTCGGCTATTGTTTTCTCTTGTGGACTATATGTAAATGTCTTTTATGTGAAATATCTTATTCAGGTCAGTACTAAATAAAAAATAGCATGCATTTTGTATGCTCGCTCTTAGTTTGCTAAAAGAATGAACATTTAGCAGATTCTGCAAGGTGTATATAAACTTTTGACTTCAACTGTATACAGTATGTCCTAAATCCCATGGACTTGGTTGCTGTGTTGGGCTGGTTGGAAAGCAGAATCATTTTTTTTAAATCACATCACATAAATTATTTACACTATCATTCAAAGGTTTGGTGTCGGTAAGTTTTTTTAGGCTTTGAAAAGAAGTCTCTTGTGCTCACCAAGGCTTCATTTATTTGATCAAAATACAGTAAAAGCAGAAATATTCTGAAATATTAATGCGATTTCATTTAAATGTTATTCCTGTGATGTCAAAGCTGAATTTTCAGCATCATTACTCCAGTCTTCAGTGTCACATGATCCTTCAGAAATAAGCCTAATATGCTGATCTGCTGCTTAAAAAACATTTCTTATTATAATCAGTTGTGCTTCTCGAAACTGTGATAGTTTTTTTTTTATTTTTTGATTAATAAAAAGTTCAAAAGAACTATTTATTTGAAATAGTAATCTTTGTAAAATGTTAAATTTACTGAATTTACTATCACTTTTGATTATTTTAATGCTTCCTTGCTTAAAGTATTACTGTAATTTCCTTCACAAAAAAAGCTTTAACTAGGTTGACCAAGTGTAGAACCAAAATATTTCTTAATTTTTAAGAGTGATGCATTAAAATTATAGCAAATGACTAAAAATAAATAAATAAACATCAATAACTTTTTTCTAGGAAAATTAAGCAATTCATTGTTATCTAACTAATCAGTTATTTAAGGAAATTAAGCAATTTTTATTATTTTTTTTTTTTTAATCAGCCGTTAATGAGCTATTTATGCTGATTTGCTGCTTGAAAAACATTTCTTTTTATAATCAGTTGTGCTGCTTTATATCTTTGTGGAAACTGTGATACATTTTTTTTTTTCAAGATTTGATGAATAAAACATTAAAAAAAACATAATTTATTTGAAATAGGAATGTTTTGTGAAATTAAAATTATTTAACTGTCAATTTTAATGCATCCGTACTTAAAGTATTACTTAAAAATAATGCATTAAAAATATTACAAATTAATTAAAAAATAAACTTTAATAACATTTGTCTTTTTAGGAAAATTAAACAATTTGTTATTATGCAACTAAAGGGTTATTTAAGGTAATTAAGCAATTAATGAGTAATTTTATTGAACGTTAGCAATCAATGAGTTATGCTGATTTGCTGCTCAAAAACATTTCTTATCTTCCTTATCTACATTTCTTAACTTTTCTTAAATCAGTTGTGCTTCTTAATATTTTTGTGGAAACTGAAGATTCTTTGATGAATAAAAAGTTCAAAACATAATTTACTGGAAATAGGATTCTTTTGTAAAATTGTAAATACATAATGTCACTTTTAATTCATTTCATGCATCCTTGTTTAAAGTATTACTGTATTTTTCTTAAAAAAAAATAAAATAAAAAAACTCTAACTAGGTTTGATTAGTGACCTTGAAGTGTAGATCTGAAATATTTCTTCTTAATTTTTTGTTTAAAATAATGTATTAAAATATTACAAATTAATTACATTTTTACATACTTTAATGACATTTTTTTCTAGGCAAGTTATTAAAATAGTCTCTGCATGTGAAGTTTGCATTGCAAAAGTATTTAAATTAAAAATGACACATCACCTCTAACTTTCAGCTTCGTACATTTATTAAAAACTGCTGTGGCAGTTTCAATGAGAAATGCAAGGCCAGAAGATTGAATTGTTGAATAAAACATTAATTAACTGAATTAATAAAGAAAACTCAACAATTCGCAGGTGCCTTAGCAAGTCCTGATCTTACATGAAACGTACATGAAGGTGTCTGTCTCTTTCCAGCCAAACACAGGTTCACAGGCACCACAGAGCCACTGGTTATGGAAACTAAAGCCCCTGCGCTGTTGTTCCATTCTCAGCATGCCCCTATGGATGAATTTTGAGGTTTTTGTCAATAGCAGTTTCTCCGCCAAGCAGATTCTCCTGTGTTTGTACACTCTGCCGAAGCTGATAAGCTGCCTGCAGACCTCATCACGTTGAGTGCCTGGGCTTCATTCTGCTTGTGCCAGCAAACGTGCCAAACACGCTAATGTGCGAAAGCAACAGATTCAAGACCAATAAAGGCAAAAAAAAATATTTACAGGTGACAAGAAAGCCCCGCCGCTGTCGATAAACATCGTGTCGGCTGATAAACACCTCACCGGCGATGTAAAAACTGCTGATTTGAACTTTTACAAAAGAATATTCTAGATGCTTTTGTAGTTGGAGCTTAGCCCCAGAATTGTGCGCATGACTCACCGGCAGAGGCGCGGGGGAGACGAGATTAACGGGACGTTAGCTGGAGAATGATTGACAGCAGGACATTTCTCGGCACCTCCTCCAGCGCATGTTGGCAGATGTGTCACCGATGCTGAGTGGAGAACGGAACTCAGCCGAGCGATTCTGACAGCAACATCTGTCTCCCCGGCAACACGCCGGTCGCCCGGCTGCTGTTCTGTTCTCCTCCCAGCCGGAGAAGTTTCTCAGAAACTTTTGCGCGTTACCTGATGAGCACCTTCAATCAGGATGAGTCACTTCCTCGTCGGAATGCTCCCATTAAGAACGCTCTCTAAATCACGCCTCTAAACAGCTGCTGTCATCCGGTGATACTCTATGAGATTCCAAATGTGCCCAAAAAGTGTTGACTGCTTTGTGCTTTGTACTATACATTTTTCTTTATCTATAGTCATTGCCTACTTAAGAGTAAATCAGTATATGAAGAGTTCAGATGCAAAACCAGCTAAAAGCCATCTCGGTGAATGCTCTGGACACGTATTATACATCCATCAAATACTTTTACTTCAAACTTGCTAAAATCCCACCCTCAGCCCAATCAGAAGTACCAGAACTTACATAGAAACCTATACATTGGAGCCTGATAAAAATGCATTTTTTAAAGAAAGATGTCAGATGGATTTAGAATCTGAACTCTTCATATGTTGATGTGCATGTTGTCTGTTGACGTCTTAATCCGTCGTCTGGCCATCTTTTTCTCTGTTGTTTTTACTGTCGTCCTGTTCAGGGTTGCCAGGTTTTCACAACAAAACTCACTCAAAAAGGTGGCTCCCTGGTAAAATCATGTTCCTGGGGTAAAAAAACACATTTTGTGGTGGGGTTCCTTTGGTAAACAGCATTCCAGGTGCTAAGTATTACGTTACTGGGGTCGCTTCAACCCGCGGCAATGGAATGAAAGTAGCCCAATTCTGCGGGAAAACCACAAACTTGGCAACACTGGTCCTGTTCTTTTTCTTAGTCGTTTTTACTGTTGTCCTTATTGTCATTTTGTTCTGTCATTCTGTTCTGTCGTCCTTACTGAAGTATTTCCTGTCTTCTTATTTTGTTGTTCTTAAGGTGCGTTCACACCAGACATAAATGAAGCATTAAGCCCAATTGATTTTACATGTTAAGTGAAATCGTGCAGGTGAAAAAATCTGAACTTTGGTGAATATTCACGCAGTGTTAACCAATCAGGAGCTTGCTCTAGTAGTGACGTGATTATGATGTAGCGAGCGGAGTCAGCAATCCGAAAACAACAATGAAGGACAAATTTATCGTCGCTGTATGTAGATACCCAGAGCTGTAAGATACATCTTTGCACTTTTATAGAAACAGAGTTAAAAAGGATCTTGCTTGGGAGAGGACGGTCTTGTGGCAGATAGAGGGTGCCACCACGGAGTGCCTGGCCAAAGGAATGTGAATTCACGTCTGTTGTGAAGTGAATTTCACGTGCGAATGATGCGAGTAAACTCAAAATGTTAAAGCGTCCAACTACGTGCAAATGGCACGATTTATTTGCATTATTTATTCTTGCAATTCATATTAGGGTGCGTTCATACCAGACGCGAATGAAGCACAATTAAAAATGTCAAGCACGAGTGATTTACATGTAAAGTCAATGTAAAGATGCGATAGACATCCTGCAGCGTGATTCACGCAACTCTGGCATTTTGACATGCATAACGCATGATTCGCGATTTGAAAAACCTGAACTTTGACGAATATTCGTGATCACGACATACAGTACACAAATATATTTATTTGCGCAATTCGCATCTGGTGTGAAAGTCCCATTAGGGTGCATTCACACCAGGCATGAATGAAGTGTTAAGCGCGAGTGATTTAAATGTTAAGTCAATGCAAAGACGCGATAGAAATCCTGCGGTGCAAATCAAGCATTTTTGACGTGCATAATACCTGATTCACGAGTTGAAAAACCTGAACTTTGGCGAATATTCACACCGCATTAACCAATCAGCAGCTTGCTCTAGTAGTGACGTGATTAAGATTTAGCGAGCGGAGGCAGAAATCCGAAAACAACAATGGAGCACAAATTAATTGGGCCCTATTTTAACGATCCAAACGCAAAGTGTAAAGTGCATGGCGCAGGTGCGCTCACATTGATTCTGTGTTGTTTAACGACGGGAAAACGGTCCGTGCGCCTGGGTGCATAGTCGAAATGGGTTGTCCCTATTTTCTTAATAAGTAAGGGGTGTTTTTTGGGCGTAACATGGAATAAACCAATCAGAGTCTCATCTCCCATTCCCTTTAAGAGCGAGTTGCGCTCCTCAATAAACTGAGGAGTTCAACGAGTGATGTTTTGCTGAAATGACCTGTTAAGTGGCCAGTCAATATTTCATTCGTCTGCGTTGGATGCAGGCTTTCAAATAGCTCAGTGCGAGGAGTCAGTTAATATATATGTGTGTGCATTGGCACGATTGTTCAATTAATTAGCCAATTTCATTCATCATTATAAGTACTAATAGGCTGAACTGCAAAAATAGGTAGCCTAATTCTACTACACGCAGTGGCTATCCATCATTACATTTTTATATTTATGTAGCCTACACAATAATATTTTTTTTACACTGTAATCCTTTTTAATATTTGGCATGTTTGTGTGATGCGCATCCCTGTGTGTAATAAGCGAAGTGAACGCGCGTTATCTACCAATGCGCTCTTTAAATAACAAAAAAAAAATATTGCGCCATTGACTTTAGACTTTAGATTAGGTTTGAGTTGGTCTATGGCGCAGTCTATTTTCAGTTCCTCAAAATAGCAACGCGCCAACAATGCGCCGAACACACCTCTTTTTTAGACCAGCACACCAATGGGCGCACAAACGGGCGCAAATGCATTTGCTAATTAAACGACGCGGCGCTGGACGGGTAAATGCCAACTGCGTCGGACTTAAACTAGCAAACACACTTGCGCTGCGCCTTGCGCCGGGTGTATGATAGGGCCCTTAGTCGCTGTATGTAGAGACCCGGAGCTGTACGGTACATCTTCGCACTTTTATAGAAACAGGAATAAAAAGGATCTTGCTTGGGAGAGGACAGTCAGGTGGCAGATAGAGGGTGCGACCACGGAGCACCAGATGCAAATGAATCGTTAAGCGCGAGTCATTTACATGTAAAGTCAATGCAAAACATTAACAGAAGTCAATTAAAGGCATAGTTCACCCAAAGAGGAAAATTCTGTCATTCACACTCACCTTCATTCATCTTCTGAACACAAATTAATTTAATTAATTTGAAAAAAAAAAAAAAACCCAGGACTACTATTTTCTGAGATTTTAGCAGAGGTCTTGGTGTTGCACATCATAGATGACAATGTAAGCATCCGTTAATTTTAATTGTTGGAGAAAACTGGTTAATTTTGATCTTTTCTGCGCTATTTTCATCTTCCGGGTTTAAAATCTACATTGTGTTGACGTCACAGTTTGTGACGTGGCAGTGGACTATAGTACATCGATGACGCGTTGGTGTCTCATAAATAATTCATGAGGCTGCGTGTTCTTATCCTATGAGAAGACGCTTCGCCTAATTATTCACGACAGCATGTACTGATTTGCCATGACAGACATTCAAACTGCGAGATTGCATACATTAACTGAGAGAAACGTTCATGGATCGAAAGAGAGTGTTTGTTTTGTTATGCTTCGTAAGTGAGTTCGGCACAAACGCGATTCATTCATATAACGTTAGTGAGTGTAATAGTGGTTTCTACAGCTCCTTGATGCAACCCGTCAAAATGATTATAAACGTGGCAAAATAAGCTTTAAATGTTAATAGAGGTGCAACAGCACATTCAAATATGTTTTCAATGCAGAGGGCAAATTGCTGTGCATTTGTTTGTGTTGTTAACTCAATGGGAGCGAAATGAAACTGTCAAATCCATCTGAACCCAAAGTTGACTATGCCCCCATTCTTCCGTGTCGTGTTCATGAGAGTATTATATTCTCGTAGCTTCATAAATTTAAGGTTGGACTGCTGATGTCACATGGACTACTTTAACAATATCCTTACTACCTTTCTGGGCCTTGAAAGTGCTGTCTTTATTGGATCGGAAAGCTCTGGGATTTGATATTTCAAAAATATCTTCATTTGTGTTCTGAAGATGAACAAAGGTCTTACAGGTGTGGACTGCTTAATATTTTTGTGAAAACCATGATATATTTTTTGATGAATAGATAGCATTAATTTGAAATAGAAATCTTGTAACATTATAAATGTACTTTTTACAGGGTTCCCACAGGTCATGGAATTTCTGGAATATCATGGAATTTTAAAAGGTCTATTCCAGACATGGAAAGTCAGGGAATGTAATATTTTTTTGGTCCAAGTCATGGAATATCAGGGATTTTTGTTTGTTGCTTTAAATTTATCAAAATGTAATTTTTCTATAGCCTTTTTTTTTTTTTTTTGCGCATTGTTCTACATGTTTTAAACGCCTATTTTTATGGTTAGGCTATATTTTAGTGCCATTTTATTCCCTTCCCTCTCATCAACTGGCAATCTCAACAGTCAAATGCAGTCACCAGGCTGTATCTGATAACTAAGGCAAACATGCCTGGAAAATGTACATTTCAAGAGCTTTGGCTACAAAATGACCACTTTTCACACCCAAAAGACTGGGTGTGAAAAGCAAAAACTAAATGTGAAGAAATAAAAAAACTGAATGATGAACTTGATTACAAACAGAAAATCCTTCAGATTGTTTAACCCCTGAAATCATAAAAAACATCAATTAATTTCTGTAGAAATAATAGTAATAATAATATGTTTTATTTATATAGCGCCTTTCTGGAGCTCAAGGACGCTTACAATAAACACAGAAAACGTGAAGAAACATCAAACAGTAATGCAAAGGCTAACATCAACAATAATACAGGAAATATTGCAGAAATAGTACAGAAAAAGCCAATTTCCACCACTAAATAAAAAAAAACGACTGTGACTTATCTCACAATTCTGACTTATTTTCTCACAATTGCATGATACAAACTCGCAATTCTGACTTTTTTTTCTCAGAATTGTGAGATATAAACTCGCAATTCTGAGAAATAAAGTCAGAATTGTGAGATAAAAAGTCACAATTGTGAGTTATAAAGTCAGAATTGCATGATATAAACTTGCAATTGAGAGTTAAGTCAGAACTGTGACATAAACTTGCAATTCTGTGAACATATCAGTATTTTTTCTCCTCAGAAATGAGTTTATATTTCATAGTTCTTAGAAAAAAGGTAAAAATTGCAAGATACAAACTCGCAATTGCAAAAATAATTTTTTTTTTTATTATTGTGTGGCAGAAACGGGCTTCCATAGTTTTGTACTAAAAATGCCTGTAAACAAGTAAATAAAGCTTGTGAATGGTGGATCTGTTCATTATAGGTCATGGAAATTCAGCTTTTAGTCAGTGAAAATCAGGGAAAAGTCAGGGAATTTGACATTTGGCTTAGAGTGGGAACCCTGTTTTTATATAGGGCTGGGAATGTAGATTAGCAGTCTGATTCGTTTCCACGAAAAGGTTCGTTCGAATAGATCGTTTTAATAGACCAGTTCAAAAAACTATTCAGAAATTATTTTACGATGGAACTGGCATGTTGTCCACAGTTTTGAGCGTTGCACAACGGAACAGATAATGATGTGATAGAGGGTTTTGGCTCATTTCCATCTTAAATAAATGCTTTTTTTTTTTTTTACCTTTCTATCAGTCAACGATAATTCTGAAAGAAAACGAAGAGCACAGCTCAGTGGCAGAGAGCGCGTCTGATTGACAGATAAACGACAAGCTCTTTTATCAGTGTTGTTAATGTTATGGTTATTTTGTTTCTGTAGCATTTTATTTGGCTAATTTTGTGCAAAGCATGAAGTTAACTGCATGAAGTGCACATCTATTTTACACACTTCATGTCTTGTTTTATTCATGCAATAAACACATGTCCACTGCTGAGCTGTGGGCTGTGACTAATTTAATGGGCAATGCAGACAAAATGGCGATTTAAAATCAGTCAGAGCTACAAAGATGTATAGAAATGTTTACAAATGAAGCTTCATATTATGAAATGACTACTTTCTATGATCTTTATTTCTTGCAGTCATTGCAAAATTAGGTTCCTCCGATCTAAAAAACAAAAATCGAAAAAGAATCGAAAACAACAGTGAGGAATTGATTCTTGGAATCGAATCCCATCGATTCCAGAACCAGGAATCGGAATTGGAATCTATTCCAAAAATTCTGGAATCAAACAGCCCTACTTTTAAACAATTTAATGCATCCACTGAATAAAAGTATTCATTTCTTTCCGAATACTTTTGTACAATAGTGTTAACAGCATATTATAAAGAGTATTTTTTCTGACAATCTACATTTATCATGATCAAAATACCCAAAACATCTTAATTCAGAATTAAAAACATTGGAAATTTAAGCGCTACATTTCAGCTGGATAGACATATCCCCTTTTTTTCATTTCAGAAATCAGCTCACGTTATTACAAAGCGAGGAAAGGATCTTATAGTTTCCTTTGTGTCTTTAAAAAAGCACTTTAAAACCCATCATTAAGAGCAATCAGCCTGATAGCAGGCCTATTTTAACCAGTAATCTTGTGTGAAGTCGTGTCTGCTGAAGGCTGGCTAAAACACAGCTTCTTTTACACTTCATTCTACATCAATCTAACAGCGGCTCTTGACAAATGAGTCTGCCCTTCTGACTGACTCAGTCTCGCCATTAATGATCAGCTTTTACTTCCTCCTGTCTCTATGCAGGTTGTGGGTGTGTTCATCTGGTTTGGTGTGGTGCCGCCACACACCATTGTGGACTACGAGGAGCTGCGGCCGCCCAATCCAGAGTTGGCACGTGGCATCCTGAAGTGTGACATGTCTGATTTGTCGCTCATCTGTTGCCTGAGCTACAGTATCGTGCTGATGGTCACGTGCACTGTGTACGCGGTCAAGAGCCGAGGCGTGCCTGAGACCTTCAACGAAGCTAAACCCATCGGCTTCACCATGTACACCACCTGCATCGTCTGGCTGGCATTCGTGCCTATTTTCTTTGGCACAGCACAGTCCACTGAGAAGGTGAGAAGTGTATTACAATAGGATTCATTACTGAACTTAGTTGAGCTTAGTAAAGTAGTTTAAGTACCCATCATGTCGCTCCAATCCTGTTTGATTTTCTTTTTTTAATGGAACATGAAACTAGATATTTGTAGCGGTGTTAATTAATTAAATTAAATATTACACTTTTTTCACAGAGGAAAATGAAACGACAACGAACTAAAATTCTTTTTGAATGACAAAAACGTTGACAAAAATCTACTGGCATTTTCGTCAATGAATGAAAACGAGATAAAAATGTTAGGGAGGGACGATATGGAAAGGTTAGATGTGTACAAACTGGTGGGACACAAGCTAAAATACACTTACTGCATGTCTTATAAAACATTAAAAAATGTCAATATGTGGGAGAAGTGCAGACATATGGATGCATTTGACGTTGCAAGAGAGAACTCTTGTTTTCTGAGTGCAGACACCAAAGAATACACACAGAAAGCACGTCTCACACTCTTTTGTGTTGCATGAACTGAGAAATACACACAAAATGATCTTGAATTGTCTGTTTTGATGAGTATTCATGTAAACACAGCTGATTATGTCTTAAATTAACATAAACAGTACAGAGAAAGTGTATCCGTACATTGCATCCATTGCATTCGGTTTTAAAGGGACAGCAGCCACATTTAGTGTCTATTGTCTGAGTCACTGATGTT
Organism: Cirrhinus molitorella; assembly: GCA_033026305.1. NCBI lineage: Eukaryota > Metazoa > Chordata > Actinopteri > Cypriniformes > Cyprinidae > Cirrhinus > Cirrhinus molitorella. The sequence continues at coordinate 2,528,330 of CM065125.1, forward strand.
CATCAAGCAACAAAAGAAAGACAGAAAACCACACACTGCTCTTGACTGAATCACTTATGTAGCCCTAAAGGTGAATCTAAATTCATTTTAGAAATAAACATGTCTGTTTGAAAGAATGAAGAATATGGTAAACAATTTACTATAAAGAATGCATCATTAGCCGATATAACCATTGGGATTTCATTCAAAAGAAGACCATGTTCTTTGAGAAGTGGTTTTATTTAATTTTAATATTAAGGCATGTTGTGTACCACCGCAGTTAAATTGTGTTTATCATGATTAAACCTTAATATCAAACCTATCTAATGAGTTTGGAAATTTTAGAGAAATGCTTAATAAATGCATTGCACTGTAACTAAACCCATAACATTTTAGCCCATTAGGATATTTAGTCGACTAAAACTAGAGTAAAATTAAAACAATTCAGATGACTAAAATTTGACTAAAACTAAATGCCATTTTAGTCAAAAGACTATGACTAAAACTAAATTAAAATTTGCTGTCAAAATTAACACTGGTTTGGAGGGCTGTCTCTTTGGAGTAAGATTTAAGTTTGAAAGAAAGCATGCAAGCATGCAATAAATTGATCACAGATTACCAAAAGTGAAACCAAATCAGCATATTAGAATGATTTCTAAAGGATCATTTGACACTAAAAACTGGAATAAAGGAAGCTGAATGAATTCAGCTTTGCATCACAGAAATAAATTATAATTTAAAATATATTCAAATACAAAGCAGGTATTTTAAATTGTAATAATATTTTATAATATTTCTGTGTTTTTCCTGTGCTTGATCAAATAAACGCAGCCTTGGTAAGCATAAGAGATATTTCACAATATTACTGTTTCTGTTGTGTTTTTACATAAGACACTTCAATTACACTTTACAAGAGGGAACACTTATGTGACCCTGGACCACAAAACCAGTCATAAGTAGCATGGGTATATTTGTAGCAATAATACAATACATTGTATGAGTCAAAATTATAGATTTTTCTTTTATGTAAAGATCATGTTCCATGAAAATATTTTGTACATTTCCTATCGTAATAATACTGGGTTTGAATGGGTGCTTGAATTCCTTGAAAATGCTTGAATTTTAATGTAGTGTTTTCAAGGTTTGGATAAAGTGCTTGAAAATGCAGTTGCATTGGTTTCATAATAATTTGCTTTCTTACTGAATAGTTATTTTTTTTAATAAAAAGCCTAACAGCTCCACTCGAGTCTGCACGTGTGGCTGTGTGTGATCCGCCGTTCTTCACTGACGCACCCTCTGATGGAAAAGCGTGAGAGATAAAACATGCCGGGAGGTTGGCGCTTTAGTCAACAATGGCCTGAAAACGACAAACACAAATTATGGTTAAAACGAGAACTAAATACTTGAGTAGCCTCCTGTAAAGTCTGCGTTTTCATGGAAGAGTCTGCACTTTCAAGCCAATATAAAAGGTAAACAAAAAGCTACTGCTCAGTTACACTGATTAATCTTTTAAGACTGCCGCAATTAAAGTGAAATGCGAATGAAAAGTGTTTATTGCGGCATACGTTTAGATCTGTTCGCAATTCATCAGATTCTGCTTGTATTTCCCCAGCGTTGAGCATTATATTTTTATTTGTGCTTAGCGCATGCATTCAATAGCCATTCAGAGGCATTTAGATTAGTTTCCAGTAAGGGAAAATCCACAAAACGCTACAGTTGTGTTCAGTTCTTGCACTCTCTCAGATACTGTCATTATAAACAACAGCGCAGATACAATGTAAACAAGAAATTCATTTTGCGGTTTAGACAGCAATTCAGTGAGCTCGTGCTAGACTAAAATCATCCGTTTCAGTGATGGGAAACTCGTTGCTGGTTTTTAACACTTTTTTCTTTTTAAATGGTGTTTATCGTGTTTTGGAAAAGAGCTCTTCAATTTCTTTTTGAACCTTGCCTTATACACAGAGACATTGTTATGTTAGAATTGAATAGGTTCCTGTTAAAACTGTTGCTATAAAATTAGAAGCACACAATCCTCTAGAATATCATAATATGCTTAAACATTAAGATCTTTACTCATGGAAATGACTAAATTAGTCAAACCTGTTCAGTACTTTTAGGCAATACAGTGCATGTCTGAACAATTTGGCAGAGAGGATGACTTAACAAGAACATGTGCATAAATGTGCATCAGAGACTGACAGAAGAGAAGAGAAGAGCAGAAATTGTTGAATAAAGTCATTATTTTTGTTGTCTTTGTGCACGAAAAGTGTTCTTACGGTTGAACCACTGAAGTCACATGGACTATTTTAACATTGTCCTTACTACCTTTCTGGGTCTTGAACATGGTAGCTGCATTGTTGTCGATGCAACAAACGAGTCAGAAAGCTCTTGGAAATCATCAAAAAAATCGTATTTTGTCTTCCGAAGATGAACGAAGGGTGAGTAATTAATGACAGAATTACAATTTTTTGGTGAACTAAGCCTTTAACATCTTTATAGTGGGAAAAGCACTGCAGAATGTACTAAATGTACTGCAAAAATCCTTTTTAATCCTTTATTTTTAAATTTCTCCACTCTCCCACTCTTTTTTCCTCATTTAATATCCTGTTTTACAAAAAATATGACATCATAGAAGCAAAATCTATTGAAAATGCAGCTTTTCTGGACGTGTTTTCATCATTACCTGCGGGCTGTTTCTGTGTTACTGTTCTTGTATAAAAAAACTGCAATGAAAGCTGTATTCACTGACAGTGAGAAATTTTAGGCTATTAATGCTTTCCGCATACATTCACAATGGGACAGAGAGCGATACTACGCGTTAACGTTTCAGATGTCTCCTTCTCCATCTTCGAAACGCAATATATAGCAACGCAACGGCATCTTTCAGCGAAACAACTTGCTGTGTTTCCACCACAATGTGTTCTCACAGTTCTGCTTCAATCCATCAACAAAAGAGCGGAGCTTAGTCGACGTTTAAGTCCTTAAGTAGAAAATTATGTGAAATGAAGTCATTTCAATATGAAGGCATTGAAGTAAGCAACAACCTGCCAGGCTCACGATAACAAGTCCAAGTTGTATTGCTCACAGTTTCTTTTTTGAAGAGGCCTTTGATATGGCAGACATGGAAAGGGATGAGATGAGGGAGAAAAAAAAACAACATTTCATTTCTCCCCTTTATCTCCCAAAGACACACCATGACACAGAGACAAAGACTCTTCCGCCCACCAATGAGGTTCTGGGGGTTTGACTGTGGGAGGAGGTTGATAACGGGAATGTTTTGGAGCCTGAAAGACAATGTCTACCCATCTTAATAAAGCCAGAAGCCTCGTCAGCGGGAATTAGGAATTAGAGCATTAGTTATTGCTGCATAGATTAAACGAGGCAGGTAGCTTCCCACTGACGTGCCGTTTAATGTGTCGCACTAATACTGTATGTGCCGTTTCCTGGGTGGGCAGGTGCTCTTTTATGTGGCTTGGCAGCCACAAATGATGAACATTGTGAATGTTTATTTTGACGCATAGCCGCGGCCTGTCCAAAGGAGGCTTTTATGCTAAAAGGTTGCTCAGGAGGCTCAGAAGTGTTCGTTTTTAGGATCACAAATGGTAGTTGACACAAAGTAAGAGCTATAAAATGAACGTGGATGCCATCGATGCACTACTTTTCAAAAGTTTGGGGTCAGTAAGATGTGTTTCTCAAATAGATAAATACTTTTGTTCAAAAAAATGATTTCTGAAGGATCATGTGACACTGAAGACTGGAGTAATGGCTGCTGAAAATTCAGCTTTGCATCACAGGAATAAATTGCATTTTAAGTATATTCAAATATATGTCTGACCATAGATATATCCACTAGATGTCGCGTAGGCTATTGTTCTCTGTTGGAACGAATGCGTCAATAGAGCCATTTTGGTACAGGGTAGCACTCTGAGAATTGAAGGTAAATGACGGGTTGATGCATTAAAATATACAAAAAAAAAAAAAAAAATCCTCACAGGTTTATTTTAATGTACAAACAGAAAAGTGCATTAACAACCTGGATTCACACACCAACGGATTTTCACACACTTGACAACATATAAAAATAGTAGGCTATTAGCATAAAATAAATATGGTTTACATAGAACAATTTTCTTTTAATAAATCAACATGACAAAATGAAAACACTGAATCTTTAAATCTTCCCTCATTATTAACGCTCTTATTAGGCTTCGTCAACACTGTAAGCATTAAAAACAAGTCCAAAGACGTCTATAATAGTAGGCTAATTATTAATCATCATACAACCAAAGGTTTGTTTCTAACGTCAGATGAACACGTTTAGTTTGCATAATGGTAATTTATAGCCTATATATATATATATATATATATATATATATATATATATATATCCTATATATATATATCCTATATATATATATATATATATATAGGCCTATAGGCTAAATACATTTCATATTTTTGTGCTGTAATGTCAATTATGTCTTAGCGGTCTGGTGCGTTTGGAGTCAAAGCCATTTTAATCGATAGATACCTGTGAGTAATCGTAGAGGGTCTGCGTCAAATAAATTCATGTTATATTAATATTCTGTATCCTCAAACACCCTTCTGCCACCATATGATTTTATGTCAAATGCTTTTTTTTCCTAATTTAGGCAATTTTTACATGCCTATCAGCAACCGCGGGTTGTTTGCATCAAATAAATAGGTTTCCTGTTCAAATAAATTAAGCTCAGGTACGCCTCCGCAATCGCAGGATTTTTGTTTCAAATAAATGCATTTCATATTTTTGTGCTGTAATGTCAATTATGTCTTAGCGGTCTGATGCGTTTGGAGTCAAGATAGATAGGCTACCTGTCAGCAGGGATGTGCACAGATATTTTGAGGGGCAGGGGCTCAAGTGGAAAAAGGCACTCTATTTAACTCTATAAACTAAGCCACAATGTGCATGTTTTCTATGTTACTAGTTTTAAGTATATATTTAGATTCTGATGACATTATTCATTTTACTGTATTTAGATGTCGTTTTCCATTAAGTTGCCTAATATTGCCTTAGCTAAACTAATAGTATAATAATAAATATATCGATATCCCAAAACTGCAACTTCCCTCTATCAAATTTCTAGACTGTCAAATTAAGTGGAAAAGGCAAATCCAAAGACGCTTACAACAACTGGATCTGGCAACATGGCTGCGCCCGCGCCCGCGCCCACTCCCCCACTTACAACTCTCTCAAGCCTCGTTCGCTCCGCTAGCGTTCATTCTTGGAAAATGGTCGAACTTTGTTATGTAGACCCTCATATGAGAAGTTTTAAAAATAAAAAATGTGATCTCAAATTAACTCGCTTTGCGTTTTGTTTGTTGGATAATTAGTAAATTCGAAGCACATAGCTTAGTATTTTGTTCATCACCACTCACCCTCACATCAAGACCAGCAAGTAGGTTATAACTTACCAACACATGCCCTCTCGAAAATCTGCCGATGATGATCGTAAAATCCGTCGGATGCAAGAAGCAATGGAGCAAGAGTCAGGCGTGCACATGCTATGACAATAGAAACGCTAATGCTTATATCGTGTTGTTATGGCAACGGCTTGTCAGACTGTCTAACTGCACTGAACAATAGGTGGATTATCCAAACTTCGTTTCGAGTTATATTCTTTACTATTTTATACACTTTTTCATATTATTCATGATTCAAATGCATTTTATCAACCACAATATTTTTGTTGATAAATTTTGCGAGGGGGCACATTTAATTACTTTTGGAAAAAGGGCAGGTGCTCAAGCCCCCAAAGCCCTCCCCTCTGCACGTGCCTGCCTGTCAGTAATCGCAGAGGGTCTGCGTCAAATAAATTCATGTTATATTAATATTCTGTATCCTCAAACACCCTTCAGCCACCATATGATTTTATGTCAAGTGCATTTTTTAATAATTTAGCCAATTTTTACATGCTAATCAGCAACCGCGGGTTGTTTGCATCAAACAAATACCTTTTCTGTTCAAATAAAGTAAATTCAGATACCTGTACGCAATCGCAGGATTTTTGTTTAAAATAAATACATTTCATAATTTTGTGCTGTAATGTCAATTATGTCTTAGCGGTCTGGTGCGTTTAGAGTCAAAGCCATTTTGAATTGATAGACGGTAACATCGAAAACCTGTCAGTAATCGCAGGGGGTCTGCGTCAAATAAATTCATGTTATATTAATATTCTGTATCCTCAAACACCCTTCAGCCACCATATGATTTTATGTCAAATGCTTTTTTTCTAATTTAGGCAATTTTTACATGCCTATCAGCAACCGAGAGTAGTTTGCGTCAAATAAATACGTTTTCTGTTCAAATAAAGTAAATTCAGATACCCGTACGCAATCGCAGGATTTTTGTTTCAAATAAATACATTTCATATTTTTGTGCTGTAATGTCAATTATGTCTTAGCGGTCTGGTGCGTTTGGAGTCAAACCCATTTTAATGATAGATACCTGTGAGTAATAGTAGAGGGTCTGCGTCAAATAAATTCATATTATATTAATATTCTGTATCCTCAAACATCCTTCAGCCACCATATGATTTTATGTCGTGCATTTTTTAATAATTTAGCCAATTTTTAAATGCTAATCAGCAACCGCGGGTTGTTTGCAACAAAAAAATACATTTTCTGTTCAAATAAAGTAAATTCAGATACCCGTACGCAATCGCAGGATTTTTGTTTCAAATAAATACATTTCATATTTTTGTGCTGTAATGTTAATTATGTCTTAGTGGTCTGGTGCGTTTGGAGTCAAAGCCATTTTTAATTGATAGATGGTAACCTCGGATACCTGTCAGTAATCGTAGGGGGTCTGCGTCAAATAAAATCATGTTATAATAATATTCTGTATCCTCAAACACCCTTCAGCCACCATATGATTTTATGCCAAGTGCATTTTTTCTAATTTAGGCAATTTTTGCATGCTAATCAGCAACCGAGGGTAGTTTGCCTCAAATAAATACGTTTTCTGTTCAAATAAAGTAAGCTCAGGTACGCCTCCGCAATCGCAGGATTTTTGTTTCAAATAAATACATTTCATATTTTTGTGCTGTAATGTCAATTGTCTTAGCGGTCTGGTGCGTTTGGAGTCAAAGCCATTTTAATCGATTGATAACTGTGAGTAATCGTAGAGGGTCTGCGTCAAATAAATTCATGTTATATTAGTATTCTGTATCCTCAAACACCCTTCTGCCACCATATGATTTTATGTCAAATGCATTTTCTTCTAATTTAGGCAATTTTTGCATGCTAATCAGCAACCGAGGGTAGTTTGCGTCAAATAAATAAGTTTTCTGTTGAAATAAAGTAAATTTAAGATACCCGTACGCAATCGCAGGATTTTTGTTTCAAATAAATACATTTCATATTTTTGTGCTGTAATGTCAATTATGTCTTAGCGGTCTGATGCGTTTGGAGTCAAGATAGATACCTGTCAGTAATCGCAGAGGGTCTGCGTCAAATAAATTCATGTTATATTAATATTCTGTATCCTCAAACACCCTTCTGCCACCATATGATTTTATGTCAAATGCATTTTCTTCAAATTTAGGCAATTTTTACATGCCTATTAGCAACCGCGGGTTGTTTGCGTCAAATAAATACGTTTTCTGTTCAAATAAAGTAAATTCAGATACCCGTACGCAATCGCAGGATTTTGGTTTCAAATAGGCCTATATATAAATATAATTAAAAATGAAATGAAGCAAAACCATTTGACTCATTATGCGTGCATATCTCCTGCATTGCAATATAGCGTGACGTGATAGCAGGCGCACCTTTCGAAATGTCACAGCATTTTTATTTTAAAAGCGGAAAGTGCAGAGTAGGCCTGCCCCGCACATGAACGTGTCTTTAATAGAGAACTGTACCTTTTCTTTCCGAATAGGCCTATGTAATCAGAGGCAGAAAGCGCATCTCGTTTATTTCGCTATTTTTCAACCTTTCGGTGTCCTGAGTGTACGTAAATCAGACAAAAAATATCCGCAGAAAAAATGCAAGGGATTGCGCGGGCGCCTCCTTGACATGCAGTAAGTGTAAAGGCTAATGATACGCGCAAAAGTGCATATTCATCTAAAAGAAACAGCTGCCCGAAACAGGACCGGGAATGTGGAATAATGGCTAATTTTTTTTCTTTTCTTTTCTTTTTTTTCTTTTCTTTTCTTTTCTTTTCTTATTTCTGTATTTCTTATTTCTTTAGCTTTTCATTTCGATCATGGCTACATAGGCTCACAACGTATATTACACGCAATCATATGTTTTGAGAATAATTGACTTTATTTTCGTTAAATACATATACAATACAAATAACACAAATATAACACAAATACAGTTTAAACATCAAGCGTATGTGAACTTTTAAACTTTTTAATTTGTGTGTAAAGGCAATTATGTGAAACAGCTTGTTCTGGCCATGCAGTATAAATGCAACATACAACTTATTTATTTTTTCTAGTTTATTGTGCAAATGGTATGTAATTTTTGTGGATAAAATGAAAATTAAAAGACGAGGCGTTAACAGTTCGCATGAAATTCTGTCAGTGAGGGAGGAGTTGCAGGGACGCGCCCCACTCAGGAAAATTAGCCTATACAACCTTATCTCTGGTCAGTCTGTATGTTAGTAATACGACTCTGATTAATTTAATTGTATTTATTTGTTTATTTATTTTTGCACATTAATATGACAATAAATGTAGCACACCCAGTTTTTCTGATGCAAACCCAGAGTCCCTTTTCTGGCTACGCTACTGTGTTGAGCACAACATTTCGTAACATACAAAATCATTAAAAAACGAAATCTTTCCTAAGAAATGTTATGCCTTTATCCTTTGTTTTTTGTTTTGTTTTGTTATGTTTTTTTGCTCATTACTAAAGCCATATGCGACGCAAAAGTCCGGCATCGGCTGGACAGGCTGAATTACTACTTTGGACTTGGGAACCCTGTACCAATATGGCGGCGGTATTGACGCATGCTCAGGGGGCGGATGTGACATCTAGTGTATAGATCTATGCAGTCTGACAAGCAACAATCGTAAAGGACTATTAAAAATCGAACAGTGTGAGCCCGGCTTTACTGATCAAAACTGTGAAAAATCCCATAGACTTACATTGAGGGAATGTTCAAATGAGCCAAGGCTATTCAAACTCACACTGACAAAACTCCCACAATCCCTTCAGACTCAATTATGTACTATTTCTAATTCATGCAAACTCAAACTAACTTGCTAATCATGCTAACAGTATGCTAGTAACTTGCTAATCATGTTAGCAACATGCTAGTAACATGCTAATCATGCTAGAAACATGCTAAGAACATGCTAGTAACTTGTTAATCATGCTAGCAACATGCTAGTAACATGCTAATCATGCTAAGAACATGCTAGTAACTTGCTAATCATGCTAGCAACATGCTAGTAACTTGCTAATCATGCTAATAACTTGCTAATAACATGCAAATCATGCTAGAATCATGCTAGCAACTTGATAATCATGTTAGAATCATGCTAGAAACATATTAGCAAATTTGCTAATCATGTTAAGAGCATGTTAACAACTTGTTAGTAACATGCTATTCATGCTAGCAACTTGCTGGTAACTTGTTAATCATGCTAGAAACATGGTATTAACATGCTAATTGTGTTGTCAGCTTGTTGACAACATGCTAATCATGCTAGAAACATGCTAGTAACATCTGTCTATCAAACTTTAAGTTTTTAAAACTACTTTAAACTTCAAAAACTTTAAAACTTCTTAAACTTTCTGGTCCAGCTTTCTCAAGCCAGCTTAAAGTTTGTCTTGACGAACTTTTTTATCTAGTTTGTTATGTTATCTTTATTTTATTACAGGGTCTAGCAGCACATTTTCACTATAATGTATCCTGTGTTGATCTGAGGTGGTTCTGATGATCCTTTGACCTATATCTCCTGACCTTTTATTTCCTGTGTTTGATGTAGATGTTCATCCAGACGACAACACTGACTGTGTCCATGAGTCTGAGTGCCTCTGTGTCTCTGGGGATGCTCTATATACCGAAAGTCTACGTCATCATTTTCCACCCAGAGCAGAACGTGCAGAAGCGCAAGCGCAGCTTCAAGGCAGTGGTTCAAGCCGCTACCATGTCCTCACGCCTCTCGCAGAAATCCATCAATGACAAGCAGAATGGAGAGACCAAGATCGAGCCAGACAGGACACAGTAGCAGGTAACAGCCACTCTCAGACCCTTGGAAAAGTGCAAGGAGTCTGTTCTGAATCTCCTGAGACGCCATTAAAGTCTGGAAGAATGCTACAAATAAATCAACCCGTCAAAATCACACAAATAAAGCCTCAAATTAGAACCAAAAAGGTTTTAGAATTGATGCCATAAGAGCAGTGTTATTTTAGTATTATTTACACTCTTAAAAATAAAGGTACTTTAAAAGGTTCTTCACAGCGATGCCATAGAAGAACCTTTTTTGGCTCCACAAAGAACCGTTCAGTCAAAGGTTCATTAAAGAACCATTTCTTAATTAACTTAATCTAAAGAACCTTCTTTCAGATGTTCTATGTCATCATGAAGCACCTTTATTTTTAAGAGTGTATGTACTATTATAGTTTTAACTTGCTATTTTGAATTATTAGCTTATATATGGACTTTATACATTTAATATTTTATGCTTTCAGTTTCGTTTCAGCGTTATATGTGGACCCTCTTAAGTCGCTGGGGTATGTTTGTAGCAATAGCCAACAATACATTGTATGGGTCAAATTATAGATTTTTCTTTTATGCCAAAAATCATTAGGATATTAAGTAAATATCATGTTCCATGAAGATATATGTAATATTTCCTACCGTAATTGTATCAAAACTTGCTATGCATTGCTAGAACTTAATTTTAAACTTTAAAGGTGATTTTCAGAATCATGCAGCTTTAGTTTACATGTTTATTACTGCATATAATTCATTAAAATAGAAGTTTAATTTGATAAAGTACAAGTTCATATCAAAATGCACCTATGTATTTTTTTACACTGTGTGTTTTTCAGTTGAATAAAATACTGTTTTTCCCCTATATATTCCATAATTGAGGATTTCTTTAAAAAAAGTCTAAAAATCTCGTCTCGTTTCATTCTCGTGAACCCAGTCTCGTCTTTGTCATCAAGCAACCAATCTGGCAACCGATAAACTGCATAGCAATGCACTGAAACATTCAGAACACTTCAGTAATAGCAAAACCCTGGCAACTAGCCACAAATCCCTAGCATTGTGTTTTATGCCATGTTTAGTTTCTGCTGTGAAGTCATATTTGCTGAAAAGAGAAAATGTCTCGCAGTAACTTGCTCTTGTGAACTTTTATGCCCTAGTATGACTTACAGCAGGAGGATCTGCTGAGAAATACTGCTCCGTAATATATTTCATAGCAATAAACTGTCCTCAAAGCTTCCAAGATGGGATTGTTAGGGAACCCGATGCTTTAAATTCAATATTTAAGGTGCCCTGAATCCTTTTTACGTGAGTTGTATTGAGTGCCCCCTCACATCCTGATATCCATAACATCTCTGTCTCTCTCTCCTCCTCTTTTAAATTGCAGTGAAATGCTTTTGGGTTTATTTTCCACTTGTTCTCTATCTCTGCAGCACACATTTGCTTCCTCAACACATGCAGTTTGAAGCAGCACATCTCATTACTTCCATATTACTGAGCTTTTGGAAGGCAAAAAAAATCAGTAAGCCCGCGCGAAATTCTTGAAATGATGCTTGTTGATATGGATGTTTCTCGGCACTGCAACAATATTTCAGTACACAGGCGTGGAAACTGCTAGCAGAAAATGAATTATGAAAAGCAAGTGCATTGAATATGATTATTTTATGGACTTTACGAATGTACTTATTAATAAAACAAATGCTAAATTATTCTGTTATACATTTTGAGTGCTATTTTCCACTTCTCTCCCCTTTACTGCAGGTATAGAGCTTATGTAATTGTGACAACTAGCCCCGGTGACCTTTCTTTCTTTTTATATTATGCTTTTATTTAATAAGTGCATAAACATTTTGGCTCAGTAAGATTTGCTGACATATATAGAAGGTTTTTTTAATGTTTTTGGCTCTTCTGCTCACCAAGGCTGCATTTATTTGATTAAAAACACAGTAAAAGCTGTAATATTATGAAATATTATTTAAATTTAAAAGAGCTGTTTTCTGTTTTAATATATTTTAAAATCTAATTTATTTGTGTGACGGTAAATCTGAATTTTAGCATAGTCTTCAGTGTCACATGATCCTTCAGAAATCATTATATTATACTATTTTGAATTATTAGCTAATATATATTTTATATGTTTAATATTTTATTTATATATTTAATATTTTACTTTCAGTTTTCATCTAAGTTTTATGTTTAATGTGGGAGAACCTTTTTGTTTTTTGAACCTTTTTTTAAGTTAAACTAAACCAAAATTTGAAACTAAGTTTAGGGTTTTTATCAAATTATTTTATTTTATTTTATTTACTGAAATAAATTTTGAATTTTATTTTATTTTATTTCAGCTTATTTCATTTACAAAATTGTTTTAATAATATTAGTTTTAGTTACCAGTAATAACCCTGCATGGAATAACCTTTTTGTTATTTATTACTTGAGGTATTTATTTTATTTTAATATTTTACTGAAATAAATTAAACTTATTAATATGATATTTTTTATTTTATTTCATTAACAGAAATGTTTAAATAATATTATTATTAGTAGTATTGTTTTATTTCAGCTTCATTTCATTACCAGAAATGTTTAAATAATATAATTTATTTTTTATTTTATTTTATTTCAGCTTCATTTCATTACCAGAAATGTTTAAATAATATTAGTCCTAGTTAATGATAATAACCCTTGATTGAAGAATTAATTTAATTTATTTTTTTTCATCTAATATTTATATTTTATTTGATTTCATCTTAATTTTATTAATAAAAATGTTTAATAATATTAGTTTTAGTTAATAATAATAACCCTGCATGAAATAACCTTTTTAAAATTATTATTACTTTAAACAATTTGATTGATTTTTTTTTTTTAGGATTTTTTCATAGCAAGTTCAAAATAACACCATTTATTCAAAATAGAAATCTTTTGTTTTTACTGTCACGTTTGATCAGTTTAATGCATCCTTGATATATAAAATAAAATGAATCTAAATAAAATAAAATATTAACAATAAAAAAATAGATAAACAAAAAATATTTTTATAAATATAAAATGTAAGTATACAAAAATCTAAAACTAATTTTTGCAACCCCCAAACTTTTGAACAGTATCTACTGTAATCCCATTAGATTATACAGATGCAGCTTTAAGGAGTGTGGATATTAGATACTATTTGCATTTTTAAAGCTGCTTAGATATAATGCAATTTTTTTTCACAGTGCAATAGCAGATTTGTAACTTTACTGACCACAAAAGCACTATATAGTGCTGAACTGTGCGTTCAGTCATTGCAGAAACAAACGCTAGCACAAATCATCAGCTTGACAGCTGATTGACAGTCATAAGCAGTGATCTGTGTTCTGTTAGCCGTGTTCATCCCTGAAGAGGAGAGTTTGCATGCTCTCACACTTGCCCAATCGCTCCCGCACCCTTAAACAAGGGATTTTACCCCCGGCTGCTGCAGACAGACAGTTTCTCATGTCAGTACAGGGTAGATCACTCCAGACAAAAAGGCATTTGCCCTTATTGTATAGACATATACAGTGTCTTGTGTCTGCTGTTGTTTTTGCAATTGAGTTAAAGTAGTTTTCATAAACTGTTACCAGTTTTTATAGGGAATAAGTCACTACAGCCATGCACTGGTCAGTTTTTTGAGATTTTGGGCTATATAGGCTGTTGTAGTATGTGTATATATATATATATATATATATATATATATACACACTACCGTTCAAAAGTTTGGGGTCAGTAAGACTTGCATTTTTTTTTAATGAAGTCAAGGCTGCATTTATTTTATCAAAAATACAGAAAATAAACTGTAATATTACAAAATGTTATTACAATAGAAAATAATGGTTTTTATTTTCATATACTTTAAAATATAATTTATTCCTGTGATGCAATGCTGATTTTTCATCAGCTGTTACTCAGTTTCCCAGGCTTAAGTGTCACATGATCTCTCAGAAATCATTCTGATATTCTGAATTATTAGTAGAATTATCAGTTTTGGAAACAGTTGGTGCCGCCAATGTTTTTTGGTTTTTTTGAACCTGTATTTTTTTCTTTCGAGAACAACATTTATTTAAACTATACATCTTTTCTAGCAATGTAAATCTATTATGTCACTTGTTATTAATGTAACAATTTATTAATTTCTTTTAAAAAAAAAAGAATGAATAAACATTTAATGACCCCAAACTTTTGAACGGTAGTGTATATATATTAGTTATATTTTACATATATATGTGTTGTGTATATATATATATATATATATATATATATATATATATATATGTGTGTTTGCCGTGCGTTAAAGGATTTTAAATGCATGATGTGGAGGCTAATAATCTCCGTGGTTGCCTCAAAGAAGTGCATTTAAAATCCTTTAATGCACGGCAAGCTGTTGATTATCCCGCTTATTCCATGGTCAATTGCAAATGTATAGACAAGTTAAAACTAGTATTGCTCTTTGCAGAGCAGTATTTGACCGAATGGGTCATTAACTCTTGCATTCTGGCTGCTTCAAATCAGACACAGAGATGAAAAAGTGCAGTAAGATCACATTTATTTAAATGAATTATAATATTTATTTCAATAAATTATCTATGTATAGAAAGAGAGAGATGACAGTTGTATGCATACCTGCCTGCTGCGCGTCTGTGCGTCTCTAAAACAACAAATTAATTAAAAAACAGTGGTTTTACCACCTTGTTGCTGAGGAATATAATGTAGCAATCTTTTTTACCGTTTTTAGGTTTGATACCATATGAAAGCTGGGTTCAGGTCCTTTCCAAAACTGTTTTTATTTTGTTTGTAACTTGACCGCAAGTTATCTGAAGTTGGCTGATAGCTATGAGTTTCAGGAATGGAATTTTGAGAAAAATGGGTTTAAAGTGAGACGTGTTTTATTTTCAGTTCACAGGTTTAAGGAGAGCTGTCAGGAGCACTATACTGCATTATTACACAAAAACTGACACAAAAAAAGTCATCAGACTCCTCCTCTTTAGTAACTTCATCCAATTCTTCATCTCTAGATGTGATATAACATGGTTTAGAGCACCAGGATTGAGCAGATTGAGGCAAGTTGTATCGTCTGAGTGAGCAGACTGCATTGATCTCTTGCACTCCACCATCTTAAGATATTAAAAAATGAGTAAAGAAATAAATACAATTTTGCGTGCCATAGTTTACACAGGACTGGTGGGAAATGCGCATTGGAACACCTTTATTAATATGTTACGTGGTTTATTTTGATAGGTTAACTGTTTTTGTGGTGTTTAGAGAAAGCACCTCCGCAGCACGTTCTTAACATTAGAGGAAGACACTTTCATTTCTGCTTCCTGCAATAAAACACAATTTTTCTGCACTAAACAAGTGACATGCAACTCGACTTGGACTTGGCTGTCTTGACTTGGGACTTGAATGCAAAGACTTGACTTACAAAATAATGACTTAGTCCCACCTCTGCTATGAGCTTCTCCACCCTTCCTCCAGACTTCCTTCAGACTCCAGAAATACAAAACTTGTTCTCATCTGAAAAGACTTTGGACTTTTGGACCACCTTTTTCTCCTTAGCCCAGCTAAGACGCCTCTGACGTTGTCTGTGGTTCAGGAGTGGCTTAACGAGAGGAATACGACAACTGCAGCCAAATTCCCTGAATCTCTTGATGACTTGACCCCAGCCTCAGTCCATTTCTTGTGAAGTTCACCCAAATTCTTAAATCGATTTTGCGGTTCTCTCGGTTGGTTGTTCATCTTTTTCTTCCACACTTTTTTCTTCCACTCAACTTTCTGTGAACATGCTTGGATACAGCACTCTGTGAGCAGCCAGCTTCTTTGCCAATGAATGTTTGTGGCTTACCCTCCTTGTGAAGGGTGTCAATGATTGTCTTCTGGACAACTGTCAGATCAGCAGTCTTCCCCATGATTGTGTAGCCTAGTGAACCAGATCTAGACCTAGATCATTTTGAAGGCTCAGGAAACCTTTGCAGGTGTTTTGACTTGATTAGCTGATTGGCATGTCACCATATTCTAATTAGTTTAGATTGGTGGTTTTTTGTTAAATGTGAGCCAATTAAAAGAACCAAAGACTTAAACCAGGGGTTCCCAAACTTTTCATCCCACGACCCCCAAAATAACAGTGCCAGTACATCGGGACCCCCACTTTCCTCTGAGGTGGTTAAAGTATACAAACGTTTTGCAACCATAATATTATTTTATAGTCATTTACTCAATACTTA
Source organism: Cirrhinus molitorella (assembly GCA_033026305.1). Taxonomy (NCBI): domain Eukaryota; kingdom Metazoa; phylum Chordata; class Actinopteri; order Cypriniformes; family Cyprinidae; genus Cirrhinus; species Cirrhinus molitorella. The sequence continues at coordinate 2,544,758 of CM065125.1, forward strand.
CATTTGAACATTATCTTACCTAATGAGTTGGGCGGGCAACATGCTGGTGTTTTATTTTTAATTCAGTTTATACTTTTTAATTATGGGTAAAATATGCTATTTGTAATTCTTTTTAAAAAATAATTTGATTTCTTAAAATCATCTTGCGACCCCCTCCTCATGGTTTCGCAACCCTCTGGGGGGTCCCGACCACTACTTTGGGAACCAATGACTTAAACTACTTCAGTCTGTGTGCACTGAATTCATTTAATTCACAATTTGAGTTGAATTACTGAAATAAATGAAATTTTCCACGACATTCTCATTTATTGCAATGCACCTGTACATACGTCATACGTACGTCATCACTGAGAAATATTTCCTCTGCCTGAAGCACAATTTTGATAGTATTCCCTCACTGCTATCAAAAATGCCTGTTACAACTCCCACCTATTGATGCAACTGTGAGAAGACTGTATTTGCCTTCACTAGCAAATACTGCATTCGTGGGAAATGTGACCGAAGCCCTTCAGGACTTGAGTAATAAAGGAAAAACGCCCACGTCCACCACAAGAACTGCTCGTGTGTGTGTGTGTTTTTGTCAAAGGCGCATTCAGCAGCATGATATAAACACAGCACGGATCTATTCAGAGGAGACGCATTAGATCTGATGGCACATCTTGCTTTCTCTCCCGATCTGTCATTCGTGGGTGTTGCTTACAAGAGGAAGTTGTTAAGAGAAAAATAAACAACATGTCAGCAAGACACACTTTTCATGTCTAGAAGCCACATCGCTTTCACTTTGTCATACAACATTTTAGTTGCTGCTTGGCCCTTTGTTCTCAGATTCGTGCCACAAATGTGATGTTAGATCATTCTATCTACACTCAATCTATTGTTTGTTCATTCGTTGTTTATTTGTTTTATCTATCAATCTATTGTTTGTTCATTGTTTTCTATTTATCTATAAAAAAATGTATCTATTTATCTATCTATCTATTGTTCATTTGTTTTGTTTCATCTTTCTATCCATTGTTTGTTCGTTCTTTCATTTGATGTTTGTTTTATCTATCCATCCTTTATTTGTTGTTTGTTTGTTTTATCTATCTATCCATCAGTCGTTCATTGTTTGTTTATCTATCTACATTTATTTATTAATCGTTGTTTGTTTTATCCATCTATCCATTGTTCGTTTGTTGTTTGTTTTATCTATCTATTATTTGATCATTCATTCATTCATTAGTGTTTTATCTATCTATCATCATTCGTTCATTGTTTGTCTGTCTAGCTATCATTCGTTCATTCGTTGTTTGTTTTATCTATCTAGCCATTGTTCATTTGTTTGTTTGTTTTATCTGTCTATCTGTTTGTTTGTTTGTTTTATTCATCTATATCTATTGTTTGTATGTTCATTCTTTTGTTGTTTGTTTTATCTATCCATCGTTCGTTTGTTCATTGTTTGCTTGTTCTTTTTATTTGTCTGTCTATCAACTATTTATCATCTATCTTTCGTTTGTTCATTTGTTTTTTTTTATCTATCCATCGTTTGTGTTTGTTCATTCATCATTGTTTATTTGTTTTAACTATCTATCCATTGTTTGTTCGTTGTTAGTATTTTTCTATAGTTAGTTTGTTGTTTGTTTTATCTATCTATATCTATCGTTCATTTGTTCATTCTTTTGTTGTTTGTTTTATCTATCTATCCATCGTTTGTTTGGTCGTTTGCTTGTTCATTTTATCTATCTGTCTGTCTATCTGTCTGTCTGTCTGTCTGTCTATCTTCCTACCTATCTACCTATCATCTATTTATCATTTACCTATCATTTACGTATTCATTTGTACATTCATTTATTGTTTGTTTTATCTATCTATTCATCATTCGTTCATTGTTTGTCTGTCTATCATTCGTTCATTACTTTGTTTTATCTATTTATATCTATTGTTCATTTGTTTGTTTTATCTATCTATCCATTGTTTATTTGTTCGTTTTATCTATTGTTAATTCATTCATTGTTTATTTGTTTTAACTATCTATCCATTGTTTGTTCATTGTTAGTATGTTTTAACTATCGTTTGTTGTTTTTTATCTGTCGTTCATTTGTTTGTTCATTCTTTTGTTGTTTTACCTATCGTTCGTTTGCTCATTGTTTGCTTTATCTGTCTGTCTGTCTATCTATCTATCTATCTACATTTACATTTAGTCATTTAGCAGACGCTTTTATCCAAAGCGACTTACAATAGAAGCAATCAGAGCAACAAGAGAGCGACAGTGTATAAGTGCTGTGGCAAATTTCAGTTAGATAAACACGATAAGTCTTGCAAGGGTTTTTTTTTTTTTGTTTTTTTTTTTTTACAAATATAAATATAGAAAACTGAAAAGAGTAGGAAAGAGCTAGTGTCAATTGGTCAAGTTCTGCCGAAAAAGATGGGTTTTCAGACGTTTTTTGAAGATGGCCAATGACTCAGCTGATCGAATTGGGATGGGTAGGTCATTCCACCAGCTGGGAACAGTCCACAAAAAGGTACGTGAAAGTGATTTTGAGCCTCTTTGGGATGGCACCACAAGGCGTCGTTCATTTGCAGAACGCAAGCTTCTGGAGGGGACATAAGGTTGGATTAGACAGTTTAGGTATTCTGGTGCAGTGCCAGTGGTTGTCTTGTAGGCAAGCACCAGTACCTTGAATTTGATGCGAGCAGCTACTGGCAGCCAATGCAGTCTGATGAAGAGAGGTGTGACATGGGCTTTCTTCGGCTCATTAAAGACCACTCTTGCTGCTGCATTCTGAATCATCTGCAAAGGCTTGGAAGTGCATGCAGGAAGGCCTGCCAAGAGTGCATTACAATAGTCCAGTCTGGAGAGGACAAGAGCTTGGACAAGAAGTTGTGTAGCCTGCTCTGATAGGAAGGATCTGATCTTCCTAATGTTGTACAAGGCAAATCTACAGGATCGAGCTGTAGCAGCAATATGGTCTGTGAAGGTTAACTGGTTGTCCATCACAACTCCAAGATTCCTGGCTGTCCTAGAGGAAGTTATGGTTGATGAATTTAGCTGTATAGAGAAGTTGTGATGAAGCGCGGGGTTGGCTGAGATCACAATCAGTTCAGTCTTAGCAAGGTTGAGCTGAAGATGGTGTTCTTTCATCCAGCCAGAGATGTTGGTCAGACAAGCTGCGATGCGAGCAGGAACCGTGGGGTCATCTGGATGGAAGGAGAAGTAGAGTTGCGTGTCATCAGCGTAGCAGTGATAGGAAAAAGCATGCTTCCGAATGACAGAACCTAACGATGACATGTAGATGGAGAAGAGCAGTGGTCCAAGCACTGAGCCTTGAGGAACTCCAGTAGCAAGAAGTTGTGACTCAGAAACTTCACTCCTCCAAGCCACCTTGAAGGACCTACCTGAGAGGTAAGACTTGAACCATTGGAGTGCGGTTCCTGAGACGCCCATCTTCATGAGGGTGGACAGGAGGATCTGGTGGTTGACTGTGTCAAATGCAGCAGACAGATCCAGTAAAATGAGTACTGAGGATTTGGATGCTGCTCTTGCCAATCTTAGGGCTTCAGTGACTGAGAGCAGGGCAGTCTCAGTTGAGTGGCCACTTTTGAAGCCAGACTGGTTTATGTCCAGGAGATGGTTCTGTGCAAGAAAGATAGAGAGTTGGTTGAATACTACTCGCTCAAGTGTCTTAGCGATGAATGGGAGAAGGGATACTGGTCTGTAGTTTTCTAAAAGTGCTGGATTTAGAGTGGGTTTCTTAAGCAGTGGTATGACCCGAGCCTGCTTAAATGCTGTAGGAAATGTGCCAGTGTGGAGCGAGGTGTTTATGATGTGAGTAAGTGCTGATATAACAGAGGTAGAAATGGCTTGGAGAATGTGAGTGGGGATAGGATCAAGCGGACAGGTAGTAGGATGATTGGAAATAGTAAGTTTGGAGACGTCAGTCTCCATGAGTGGAGAGAAAGAGGAGAGAGTGTGAGTATTTGATGTTGTGAAATTTGTATCAGTATGTGGTGTGGAAAATTGGTCGCTAATTGTTCTTGTCTTATTAATGAAAAATGTTGCAAAGTCATCAGCTGTAAGAGTTGATGTAGGAGGGGGAGGAGGAGGACAAAGGAGAGAAGAGAATGTTTTAAAAAGTGTGCGAGAATCGGGACAATTATTAATTTTGTTGTGGTAGTATGTTGATTTAGCAGTGGAGACATCTGCAGAGAATGAAGAGAGGAGTGACTGATACGCATTAAGGTCATTAGGGTTGTGTGATTTGCGCCACTTCCGCTCTGCAGCCCTGAGTCTAGAACGATGTTCACGGAGAACATCGGACAGCCAGGGAGCAGCGGGTGTGGTGCTTGCTGGTCTGGATAAGAGAGGGCAGAAGTTGTCTAGACAGGCTGATAAAGTGGAGCAAAGAGCAAAGATATCTGTCTATATCTATCGATTCTTCGTTTGTTCATTTAGTTGTTGTTTGTTTTATCTACCTCTTTCTTTCGTTTGTTTTCTAATTTGTTGTTTGTTTTATCTATCTCTCTCTCTCTCTGTCTGTCTGTCAATCTATCTATCTATCTATCTATCTATCTATCTATCTATCTGTCTGTTTGTCTGTCTGTCTGTCTGTCTGTCTGTCTTTTGTTGAATAGATGGCCATCAATAGTGAAAGGTACTTTTTTGTAGGTGTAGTTACAGCATCTTCCAGCAGAGGTTAACAGAATCATGCTAACAAGGCAATCTTTGCTAGTTGGTTTGGGGCTATTTTATGTTTTTTTGCAGACAGTTTGTCTCTACTTTGATGTACAGTCTTTGTAGCACCCCTTTAAAACGCACATGAAGTACCAGCCTACTTTTTTGCTGAGTGTTGCTGAGTTCCTCATATTCACAGATCTGTCTTTGTACTTACAGGTGACCCTTGGAACAGCTGCGTGGATCTCAAATCACTGAGGAACAGAGTCAAAGGGAGAGTTTTGCTGGGTTGTATTTTGTGATGCCAGGTGAGGACGTTAATAAAGCCGATGTTACTGACTGCGAAGCACAAACTGCTAACACTGCGAACAGAAAATACTTTATTGAGCATCTTTGTCGAACACTTGAAATGCTTTATAGATAGAATGTGCCCAAAAGCCTTTCTCATCCAGAGGATTTTTGCGGATCGCACAATGCAATTTGGAAAAATCTGGTTTTGTCCCATTTTTTTTACCTCGGAAGAGTATTGGTGTGGTTACTGTGTTGAAGTTTTAGCATGAGACGTTTACATCGGTGGAGCTTTGGAGATGCACACACTAACCAAGTAAAACTTGATAAAAATACAGATCCTGACTTGACACTAAAGAAAAACGCTTCTCACCTTTAACCATACAGCAAAGTCACTGGTTTGTCAGCTCATAATACACCATTTTATTTTAGATTGTAAGCTCAAAGAATGAATTAGACACTATTTTGAGCCAGGTGTGTATTTGATAGTTTGTGCATCTTATATATCTAATATTTATTTAAAGGATTCTATTTAGGTGTTATTAATTAGCTATTTTATTTATTTATTTAATTTTTTTTTTTTCTAAATAATGTATTTATTTAATGTTGATGAATGATCTCCTTGGCCAAAGACATGTTGGTGCTTTTATAAAGAAACCTGTAGGAAAGGACAGAATTATATATCAATACTGCATCCAGAAAGCACCACGTTAAAGAATACTGTACAGTTCAACATTGTAAATAGAGGAATCTGCCGAAGGTTTAATGGATGTGTTATTTTGTGTTTTGAGGCGGTTATTTTGTGTTTGACAATATGCATGGGGAATTCTATTTGAAAAGTCTTACCTGTGAGTAACATGACTGCTGTGTTTTGCTCACATCACGTTAAAGAAATGTAGTTTATGTCTTTCTATTTGCTCTTTTTTTACATTAGTGTTTTAGGATGTCCATATATTCTGCTGAGTTCATAATGCTTAAGTAAATGCATCACTACAACACTGGCTGTGTCTATGAAGATGTCATATTTGAAGCAGTATTGATGTTGAATGGTACAATCGATAATTGAAAGAGCAAAGCAATCAGTTGTAATTAAAACGGACTGCTGATGGTCAGAACGCTTTGCCACAATAATCCCGACATGAAATGACAACAGTGGGACGCTGTGCTGTGAATAAAACTCATTGTTTTCTCAATCTTTCTTAGTTCAGTTGTTTCTGTTCTCAAAAACCATTAAATAAAGCCCTACAGCAAAATGTTTGATAGAAAATAAATATAGAAACTATAAATGGTCGTGTGTGCTTTCCACGCATGCCTGAGAACAAAATAAATGTTTTAATAATATCAAGGCCTGTTGTTTTCTTTGCTCATATCATTGTTTTAAGGATCTATAATGTGTTTTTTACAAGCTCTCTGACTTATTTATGCTGTTTTCAGCTATTTTTAATGGAAAACAAAAGAAAAATCCATATGGAACTGATCCATTTTAGAAAATCTAAATGATTCTTTTAGGAATCAAGACTGAAACAGTTCTCAAGTTCAACTTACTCATTCACTGACTCACAATTTTAGTAACAGCTAATACAGTGATGAACAACATCAAAAGATATGCACTGCTCTTTTTTATGCTTTTGAATCTTTTTTAAAACTTCCCATTCATTTTGCATGTATTTCACACAATAATAATAAAAAAACATTATTTTTTTTGACATGTGATGTAGCCTAAAAATGGCTGAAAACACAAAAAGAGAAACAGATGAACCAAATCAATTTACACTGAAACCGCTCCGATTGATTCAAACTCGTGACTCGATCATTCATTTCAATCGATTCACTAGCAAAACCAGATTCAATTAAAAGAGCCATTCATTTTCATATTTCGACAAAGTATGTCGATGTAATGATTTATAAATTATTATATAATGATTTTAAAAAGCATGTAGTTACAGGTGAAACGGAGCTTTTCGAAACTCCGAAACAGTTCATTGCGTTGCAAAATGATTCACTCCTTCGAAGCACAAGAATCATTTGATCTAGAGCAGAACGGGTTCGTGAATCATTTCGTGAATTGAATGATTCGAATGAAATGATTCGCAATAAGCAAAAAGTCCCGATTAATGGCAATGACACTGGCTACGTTTACATGCACCCAAATAATCCATTTGGATTGAAAAACGTTCATGTAAACAGCTTAATCGATCCGACTGAGCTCGATGGGAATGAAATTTCGAACGGATTGAAAGGGGTGGTTTATTCCTTTTCTAATCCGATCCAACAGCAAAAAATGACCATGTAAGTGCTTGAATCCGACTACTTTCTCAATTGTATTCAGATGTCTCTGGGGCACATGCGCAGTGTTGACACGCATTAGCAGTGGGCAAGTTCATGTTCACGTCTTACCGTTGCTGATTTATGAATGTGTATGCCAACATGGCAAAAATAATGATGAGCTCTGTCACGTCCGTGGTTGTCTCCACAAGTGTGACTGATATGACATCACAGGCAGAGCGTGTGCGTTTTAATCGGAATGTATATAAAACACATATAAACTGATATTTGAAGCAGATTACAATGTTAAGAGTACATCTAAACAGATCTGCAATCGGATTCAATTCATTCGGATTGATCATTTTCATTCGGAAAGTTGGTGCATGTAAACGTAGCCAATTAAATGCATGAAATGAAATGGTTCTTCTGAGCGTGGATTGCGAATCTTTTGCTTCAGATCGGAACTTCGGAACACGGATCGCGAATCATTTGATTCAGATCGGGACAGTGCGGGTGTACGGATCATTTGAATAAGATCGGAACGGTTTCGTGAATCATTTCGCGAATTGAATTGTTCCAATCAAATTATTTGCGATATGCGAAGTTCCGATCAAAGTCAAATGATTCGCGATTCGCGCTCCGAGTCCTGATCTGAAATGTGGTTCTTCTGAGTGTGGATTGCAAATCTAGATCGGAACTTCGGAACACGGATCGCGAATCATTTGATTCAGATCGGGAAAGTGCAGGTTCGCGAATCATTTGAATAAGATCGGGACGGCTTCGTGAATTAGTTCGCGAATTGAATGGTTCAAATCAAATGATTCGCGATAGGCGAAGTTCCGATTTAAGACATAATTCGCGATCCGAGTCCTGATCTGAAATGTGGTTGTTCTGAGCGTGGATTGTGAATCTTTTGCTTTAGACCGGAACTTGGGAACGCGGATCACGAATCATATGATTTAGTTTGGGATTTCTTAGGGCTTTTTGATTTTTTTTTGTTTTAATTATTATTAAACAGTACAACAATCAAACAATTAAGACAGTACAATTATTAAAAAAAAAAATAAAAAAAAAATAGAAGGAAAGACAAAAAATATATACAGACTTGTTGCCAGGTTAAAAAAAAAATAGTTACATTTCAAGGAAACACAAAGGACGAATATAAAGATACAGTTTTCAGTGCTTTCAAATTAACAGAACTTTGGATAGTTTCTATATACTTGTCTAAGTTTACTTTGTGTCTTGAATTATTTGATCAAGATCAAAAACGGATTTGTGAATCATTTCGCAAATTGATTGATTCAAATCAAATGAGTCCTGATCTGAAATGAGGTTGTTCTGAGCGTGGATCGTGAATCTTTTGCTTTGCTTGTGCTTCACTTTATTTTTGCCATTTTTATTAGCATATTTTTATTTATCTATTTTGAAATACAAGACATTGTTCGATACGTGAGATCTCGTTTAAGTCTTTGAAAATCAAAAAAGTAGTGCTTGAAAAGTCCTTGAAAGTATTTTTTAAAAACAGTATCTGTACGAAACCTGTGGAAAAGAGTGACTTTTTCATTACCTGGGTGATCTTCTTTTAAAAGTAGTAAATTTCTGGAGAAACCTGAAAATGCCTGCCAGCCCCCATCCAAGCTGACACAGGTGAATAGGTGAATGGCAGATAATTGCCAAATGCAGATTTGTATTCTTGTCGAATCATACCAAAAAAGACTTGAGGCTGTAAAGGTGCTTCAACTAAGTACTGCATTAAGGTTATGTATACTTATGCAATGTACTTATTGCAGTTTTTTAATTGTAATACATGTGCAAAGTTGTCACAAATCTGTATTTGCTGTCATTATAGTGTTTGGAGTGTAGAAGTGGAAAATAATGTATTTAAATCAGTTTGGAAATTGGCAAAAATGAAGGGGTATGAATACTTTTGAAAGATTCACATATTATAATGCATGCTAACACATAATGGTCCAAGTTCTCATGCATTTTGCATGCACTACTTCACTAATACACCACTTTACTTTGGTATAACTATGAATGTGTATTAAAGAGAATCATTCTGTCCCTATTTACATAAGTGCTCAAATCGTGTGACAGCGTGTAGGTAATAAAAACACACCATGGTCTGGTCAAGATGGTGGAGCTTTTTCCTTTTTACAACATATGATCTCTTTTTCTCTATGTTGACACCAGAGGAACCATTAGGCCATTGCCAGCAGAGTTTACTCACAGTCTGGACGCCTTTAACACTAAACCTAGCTGACAGACGTGTGCGCCGGAGGTGAAGAAACGATGACATCTGACGATGGGGTAATAGGAGTCTAAACACAGGGCTGCTACAGAAAGACTGAATGGCTCGACAGAGTGAACATTCACTGCAAAATTATCAGCTGCTCACACGTCAATCAGTCGTCAGTCAGCAATATGGATTTATGACAGAGGCACATTTGCTGGCCTAAAGATTCAAGGGCAACAAGAAGTAGTGTTTTTGTGCCAGGGAATAGAATAAAGGAATTGAAATGATGTATTTTTATTGTATTAAAAGAGATTTGTCCGGGTAACAGTACTTGTGTAATAACAGTACCTGTTTAGTCATCATTTGTTATCTATTACTTTAGAATAATCATCTTAAGGCGAAACACTGCAGGTGAATATGGTAAAAACATTAACTAATAGTTATCACCTTACTTATCAAGTTGGTTGATTACATTGATAATTGCAAACATTTTTTGTATTACAAGTTTTCTAAAATGTTAAGTTTGAGGTATTGTTTATTGTAATATGCACTAATCTGCATTTCTAGTAAAAAAAAAAAAAAAAAAAAAAAAAAAAAACACTGGATGAAGTCAGATTCAAAACGTAATTTTTTGGCATATTAGAGTCAAATGTTTTTACATTTTGCGTACGTCATTTTGTCACTCCGTAATTCAGAAAATACTTAGAACAGACAAAAAAAATGTATTTTTTTACAATTTTGTGGGGAATAAAATGTTGTACATAATCAAGCAAATTATGAACAAATCCTTCTGTAAAAACCTTCAGGATATAGACAGGAATACAAATGTAAAGTTTGGTGTGTGTAAATGCTGCTGAAGTGGAGATTCATGGCTCAATGTAGGAGAAAAAAACTCATTTTGAGAAAACGGCCTTTAAAAATATGTATTGTATTTGAAATCTATTGACACAAACAGATAAAGTGCTATAAAAGAAACACTTAACAGTGTCTTTTGGATGTTTTCCTTCCACTAGTCTGAAACACACTTTATGGAAAACCAAAAAGCTCAAAATCTCAAATTTGACAGGTGACTGAAAAAAATGTGTTTTGCCTGCAGTGTCTCACCTTAAGGAAGAAAAGATTCAAATTGCAAACACTACAGTCTCTAGAACATGAGCTAATTGCTCATAATGGCCTACATCTAGTTTGCATTGCTTTTAATAAGCACATTTTTAAAATCTCTTAGGTCTTAATGCAAATTTGAACAATGCAGGTTAACCAAAATGTTATGACATAAGTAGATTATTTAGTAAAACTGTCTGTGTATTTTTGACAAACACTGCCACCTTGTGTCATATGCATAGTCCTACAGTCAAAACTTTAGGTCACTTACGTAATTTTGGTTTTCTGATAACAAAAATGATACACCACGTAGCCCTGTACATTTTCACTGTCAAATTCAAGGTCCATTTTAAAGGCTTAAGTGCTGGAATATTAGAATTAGATCGTGATATATGAAGATGTGTCTGTTTGCCTCTTTAAGACTAATCGCTTTCTGTATTCCCAACTGTAAATCGCTTTGGATAAAAGCGTCTGCTAAATGACTAATGTAAATGTAATATTGCATTGCGTTACAATTATTGTGTATGTAACCACTGTTTTTGTCATTTCGACAGCATACAATTGATATTACCTGAAAAGTTAAAGAAATACGCTTGAAAACTGTGCACTCTTAAGGATGCATATTTAAAGGAACTTTTTTCCAACTCCCCTAGAGTTAAACAGATGAGTTTTACCATTTTTGAATCCATTCAGCTGATCTCCGGTTCTGCCGTTAGCACTTTTTTTTCTCCCTTGCAACCCCCGAAAATGTTTTAAAAATATATATTTATTTGTTTGTTTGTTTATTGTGTGTAGATTTATATATATACACATGGCTATTTATGTACGATTGGAAATGTAATAATGGGAAAGTGTGTAATTTTTTTTTCGTATGCATATTTGTGTTCCCCAATTGTGTTTGTGAATTGATATTGTTCATTAATAAAAAAAATAAAAAATAAAAAAAATCCCTTTCGCCGTACGCCACTCCCTTGGAGTTCCGCCCCTCGCTCTCGCAGGGCGGAAGTTGTCATTCTAACCGCTTCCTACTTCCTGCGTCAAAACATTCCGGTGTGTCTATGCGGCTCTAACGGCGCTTTTCGGATTTTATGAGTGATTATGGCTGCGAACAGCAGCACCGGTTCGGCTACGGAGCCTCCGGGACTCGAGACCCAGTGGCGGGAGATCGACAACCTCAACCAGCAGCAGCTCCGGGCCGGAGACAGCTGGTGAGAGAAACTTCACAGCCTAAATAACAAACAAACAAACATTCAATAAACAACAACAACCACAACACGGATAAAGCACTAACAGAACTCTTTAAAACTAATAACGCGCTTGAGTTTGGGCGGTTTGACGCTGTTTAGGTTCTTCAGATTTAGTAGCAGAAATGCCAATGTGATTTGAGAGTTAAATGATACACATATCAAATAAAAGAAGGAAACTATCATACAGGTCAGTTTTCAGGCCTAATAGATTGGGTTTCCTGGTTAACAGCTTCCTTCGCATCATTAGGATTTGACAGCTTGCTCGTTTTGCCTGATTGGACCATCCTTAACTCTAACAGTTTAATTTCTTTTCATTTTCATTTGGCAAACGTTCACATGACCTGCTTTTATGCTGTCCAAGTTATTGCTTTAAGTTTCACTTCCATCTCTGGAAGGTGTGTCAGTCTGTTATGGGAAAGTTACTTTCGGTTTGTTCTCGTTCCTTGAACAGGAAAGGCAGATCTGCCGTCATTTCTTTTCGTCCTTAAAGGCATATGACAAGCGTTAGGTGTCTTAATCCATGACTGACACTGGCGCCCTGTGCAGTTTACATTAAACAGATTTGTTCTAAAGCGCATTAAATGATGTTGGCCTGATACAGCCAAGTGTTGAATGTGACAGGTGCATGCATCTGTTTCGCAGGTATTTGTTGGACAAACGGTGGTATGATCAGTGGAAAGAGTATGTGCACACCGGGGACCAAAATTCTTCCTCCTATCCCGGGAAGATTGATAACGCTGAGCTCTACGAAGGTAAGTGCTGCTATTCTGTGATGTTTGCACACAGGATCATGTAGAAGCACTATAAAACCATTCTCTGTAAATCAAAACTCAAAAATTAGTCACTCTCAGGCCGTCTAAAATCAAGATTTCTTCATCAGAACAGATTTAGCATTGCATTACTTGCTCACTGCAGTGAATGGGTGCCGTCAGAGTGAGAACTTATAAAAACATCACAGTAATCCACAAGTAATCCGCACAAATCCAGTCCATCAGTTAATGTCATATGAAGTAAAAATTGTGTTTGTAAGAAACAAACCCATATTTAAGGCTTTTTATCTTTAAACCATCATTTATGGCCTAATGGAAGTCCATAATTAAAACATAATCCAAACTCACTGTGGAAAGTGATATTATCGGATAGAGGGCTTGTATTTTAGCTGGAATCATGGCTTTGTTTCTTACAAACATGAAGCTTTTTGCTTGTCATTATGTTACTTGATGGACTGGAGTGGTGTGAATTGTTGTGATGTTTTTATCAGTGGTTTGGGCTCTTGTTCTGATGGCACCCATTCACTGCAGAGGATCCATTGGTGAGCAAGTGACGCAATGCTACATTTCCCCAACTTCTGAAGAAGAAACAAACTCTTCTCCATCTTGAATGGCCTGAGGGTGAGTGCATTTTCAGCATTTCAGGGCAAGCTGTGGCTTTAATAACTGTGGAGACAGACAATGACTTTGCATGCTTTCTGTAGATCTGGATTCCTATCATCTGAAAGAGAGGCTGTCGGAGAATGAGGACTTTATCCTGGTCCCAGCAGAAGCCTGGCATAAACTCTTGTCATGGTATGACAAGATGGAAGATCAGCCTCCTTTGGAGAGAAAGGTAGACTGTTGACTTTTTGTTCTTTCTATGAAATCAAATTGTTGAGTTTAAAATAGGCAGTGTTTGTCATTTAGTATAATGTGGAAATCTTCATCTCTTTCCAGGTTGTTGATCTCCCCAGCACTGTTAAAGTAGAGGTCTACCCTGTGGAGATCTACCTCTGTCTTTCTAGCAACCTGGAGAGTACTGTGCCTGCAAGCTTCAGTCGAGCAGACAAAATACGTGAGTAAAGGCTGTTCATGAATAGAAAAAAAAAAATTGAGAATTTCGTCGTTTACTGACCCTCATGTCGTTCCAAAATTGTATGAGTTTCTTTCTTATGTTGGACATAAAACAAGATATTTTGAAAATTGCTGGTTATCAAACAGTTGATGGGTCCCCATTGACTTCCATAGTAATTCTTTCTCTACTATGGAAGTGAATCGGGAACAACAACTATTTGATCCTTCAAAATATCTTCTTTTGTGTTTAACATAAGAAAGAAATTTAAACAGGTTTGGAACGACATGAGGGTGAGTGAAGTTTGGGTGAAGATTCAGTCTCACTTTCTGTATGTAAAATCACCACCACAATGAATAACGGGGCTAGGGCTTCCTTTTTAACGCATCCAAAATAACAAATAATAATGAACAGTCTTTGGAGGTTGCATTCTTAAATATTAAGCTCAATTTGTGGTGTTTAAATCCTCTATTGATGTATCTTTTTTCACTATACAAATGAGCAGAATTCACCAAACTTAAACTTGGAAAAAGAAAGAACTTCTTTTGACATTTTGACCGTTTGACATTTTCATTCAATGACATTCACTACCAAAGTTTGGGGTCGGTACGATTTTTGAAAGAAGTCTCTTAAGTTCTCCAAAGCTGCGTTAGTTTGTTCAACACAGTTCAACACAAAAACACAGTAAAACGGTGATATTGTGAAATATCATTAGAATTTAAAATAACTGTTTTTAACTGTTTAAAATGTCATTTATTTCTCCTCCATCTTCAGTGTCACTTGATCCTTCCGAAATCATTATAATATTCTGATTTGCTGCTCAAGAAACATTTCTATTTGTTATCAATGTTAAAAACAATTCTGGTTATTATTATTATTATTATTATTATTATTATTATTATTATTATTTATTTATTATTATTTTTTTTTTAGATTTTTTTTTTTTAGATTCATATTTTTAGGGGTTCCTTAATGAATCACTTAAAAATGAATAATATAAAAGAAAAATGAATAAACATAAATTGGATTAATCCATGCATTTCTTAAAAAAAAAAGTCATACCGACCTCAAATTTATTTTCAAGTGATATATAATTCCTTATGATTTCTACAGCGTGATAAGGAAAAAGGCAGCAAAGAAAGTCTTTTTGTGACAAAGGTCAGAACTCCTGTTATGAAGTAGATTTTTGAGGTGCACTCTTATCATAAATTAATCTGTTACTTTTCCTACATAATTTGTAACACAAAAAATGGTAAAATATATATTAAGGAGTCTTAGACCTTTCCAACGATATATAGTTTGTCATGATTAAATTAGGATTTATTTGAAAAATGGTGAAGTAAATGTAGGCATCCAACAGGTGGGACGGGTGACAATTAGGGGGTTAAAACATACCTTTTTTTTAGAGAAATAATTAAATTAAATTCTAACGTTTTGACTTTTTTATTCAATGCCATTCACTACCAAAGTTTTCTCTTATGTTCTTATGTTCCAAGGCTGCATTAATTTGTTCAAACCAAAAACAATATTATTGTAATATTGTGAAATATTATTAGAACTGTTTGTAACTGTTTAAAATGTAATGTATTCTTGTGATGCAAAGCTGAATTTTCAGCATCATAACTCCATCATCAGTGTCACTTGATCCTTCAGAAATCATTATAATATTTTGATTTGCTGCTCAAGAAACATTTCTAATTATCATTATTATTTTTTAAAAAAAAAATCATATCGACCTCAAGTTTATAAACAGTGGTGTATGTTAACAAGTGTATGTCTTGTAAGTTAAATAGAATTATACAGTTACCTCAATACCTTATAATTTCTTCTCATATGAATTATGTTTGATAAACAGGTATACTTAATGTGTTAAACTATACCTTCATGTCTTTTTCAGAGCATGAAAGGTTTAGCTTAAGCTCTGGATTGCCACTTAATTTACAGCATGTTATTCTCGCCGGTCTACTTTATATTTGGCATGTAATTATGTTTCTGTAAACCAAAGTGTGAAACCCCTCAGGATATTGGCAGCCTGATTAATCTGAGCCTCAGATCTCTGAGTGTGTGCGTGTGTGAATTTCTAACATGTGTATTTGTGTTTAATAGACGCTATACATCAAAAAATACGGGAGCATTTTGACGTGTCAGAGACCGCTGAGAGTCGCCTGTGGATGCGGAGTACGGATACGAGCTCGGAGAGGCTACGCAACCTTAACATGACCGTCCTAGACGCCTGCCTCAGCTCCAGCATGGTACAACGCACACCTACCATTTACACTCCTAAACTCTGCTCATCTATTATGTTACGTAACCATTTGGTGACATTTACAGTAATAGGAACTGCCCCGCAACCTTGCCTGGCGGGTTCTGTCATATAGGCAAAGGTTGCTACTAGTAAATGAATGCTTTGTCATGGGCCACCCTGCGTGTGTTTGTGTGTGTGTTGAGTCCTAACATGCTCTGCTCACTCTGCAGACGGTGATTATGGAGATCAGGAATGCGGATGGTACGTGGCCCACATCCAGGCCTCAGATCATGTGAGTGAAAAGACACCAGCTTCCTTCTATCATACACTAATGCAAGTTTGCTTTCTGTTTTTGTTTAGGAAAATGGAAAGACGTGTGTCTATTGCAAAGTGTCCATTCATTTAGACCAGTAGCTGGTTGTAGTAGGTTAAATGCTTATATCCTCAAGAAATGGCCGAATATGATCAGTGTAGCACAAATAAACTTTGCGATCAATCCTGTGGTTGGTAGAAAACATTGTTAGTTTTGAAAATGAGATCATGTTATTTACATCCGCTGTCAAATAAGTCACTCCAGAATAACCCACACATTTTTGTTAATGGGCAAAGATCATCCTTTGGGCCTTTTATGCCTTTTATTAGTCCAGTAAACAATTATAGTAGGTTAAAAAAAAGATTTTGCCCTATTCAAATTTCTTTTAAAGGTGTCATATCATGATAAAGCTGCATAAAATAAAAGTTTATATTTGTATACGTGTGAGTACTTTGTATATTTATTATACATAAATATAAAAACTAGGGCTGTCAAACAATTAATCGCGAAAATTCGCATCCAAAATAAAAGTTTATGTTTACATACTATATGTGTGTTTTCTCTGTATATTTATTACGTACATATAAATACACACACATACATGTATATATTTAAAAAGTATTTATATGTATATATATTTATACCTGTATGCAATTTAGATTATAAATAAATATAAATATTTTAGATTTAAATCTAAAATATTTTTCCTTAATATTTACATGCATGTGTGAGTATTTATGTATACATAATAAATATACACAGTACACAGACATATAGTATATAAACATAAACTTTTATTTTGGATGTGATTAATCACGATTAATCATTTGACAGCACTGATAAATACACACACATATGTTTATATTTAAAAAAATGTTTGTATGTATTTTTATGTAAACACTTGTATATAATTTATATTATATGTAAATATTAATGGTGTCAATCATTAAAAAAAAACTAATTAATTGCACATTTTTCCTTAAAAATGTGCATTAAAGTTTTTAATTATTCTTTCTTTTTGCAATGTTTCACATTCATGCTTTAAATTAATGTACATACAACATAAAGAACGTATATTTTTAATATTTGTTTAATGCCATCTTTTTTTATGACTGAAGGCAAGAATCGCTAATTCCAACTGATGTCTCTGATTTTTTTTCCGCTAATATTTTACCATTGAATTGAACTATTCAACAGTACACTATAATTGACAGCTATCAATTTAACATTTATTAGGCCTAAAAACACTTGTAATTTAAGTGACACCACTTGTAAATATAAATATTTTACATATAAATCTAACATATTTTTCCCCAGTGTTTGTGTGTGCATTTATGTATACGTAATGTATATACACAGTACACACACATATAGTATGCAAACATTAACTTTTATTTTGAATCGATTAATCGCGACTAATCGTTTTGTAGCTCTATATCATGAAGAATCAAATTTTATATGATTTTTTGGAATTAAAGGGCTTAATGTAGCATAATTGTTTTAGATAAAAAAAAAAACAGTTGTTAAACATTGGCTGCAACGTAACTTAATCTGCACTCATTTTATTGGATTTTTGGAATTTATATGGAATTTTGTGTCTGCAGGCGGAACTCTGCTGATGAGGACTCGTATCGAGGGCCTCCTGGAGTGTGTGGCCTCACCAACCTAGGCAACACCTGCTTCATGAACTCAGCTTTACAGGTCAGAGGTCATGAATAGCATAACACTGAGTCACATACACTGCCAGTCAAAAGTTTGGACTCACCCTCTCATTTAATGTTTTTTAAAGAAGTCTCTTATGCTCATCAAGGCTGCATTTATTTGATCAAAAATACAGAAAAAAAGCAAAATGTTATTACAATATAAAATAATGTTTTTTTATTTTAATATACTTTACAATATAATTTATTCCTGTGATGCACAGCTGAATTTTCATCAGCTGTTACTCCAGTCTTAAGTGTCACATGATCCTTCAGAAATCATTCTAATATGCTGATTTATTATTAGAAATATCAATGTTGGAAACAGTTGTGCTGCCAAATTTTTTTTTGCAACCTGTGATTCTTTTTTCAGGATTCTTTGATGAATATCAAGTTAAAAAGGACAGCATTTATTCAAAATATAAATCTTTTCTAATAATGTAAATCTATGCTACCACTTTTTATTAATTTAACACATCCTTGGTGAATAAAATTATTAATTTCTTTCAAAAAAAGAAAGAATAAAAATGTGCTGACCGCAAAATTTTGAACAGTAGTGTATATTGTTAGAAAACCTTTCTATTTTAAATAAATGCTGTTATTTTTTAACCTTTTATTGATCAAGAAATCCTGAAAAAAGTATCACAGGTTCCAAAAAAAATATTAAGAAAACTGTTTCCAGCACTGATAATAAATCAGCATGTTAGAATGATTTTTGACTGGAGTAATGATTCTGGAATTCAACTTTAGTTACAGATATAAATTAAATTGTAATGTATATTAATATAGAAGAACGTTGATTTACATCGTACAATATTTTTTTTTCTGTATATTTTTGATCAAGTGAAAACAGCCTTGATAAGCATAAGAAACTTCTTTAAATGAGAGGGTGTGTCCAAACTTTTGACTGCTAGTGTATCTTTTACAAAAAGCCTTTTTTGAAGGATTAGCTCACTTCGCAATTTACTCACCGTCGTATCATCCAAGATGTTCATGTCTTTCTTCAGTCGAAGAGAAATTAAGGTTTTTAAAGAAAACATTCCAGGATTTTTCTTTTTTTTTTGTTTGTTGAAGGTCCAAATTGCAGTTTCAGTGCAGCTTCAAAGGCCTCTACACAAACACAGCTGAGAAATAAGAGTCTAATAAGAGCATTTGTGGTTAAAAAGTATATACATTTTAATTTGTTTTTAGAAAATGACAGATTGTTTCACTAGAGAAGACCCTTATTCCTCTGCTGGGATTGTGTAAAGCCCTTTGAAGCTGCATTGAAACTGCAATTTGGACTTTAACCCAAATTGAAGTCCACTACATGAAGAAAAATCCTGGAATGTTTTCCTCAAAAACGGAATTTCTTTTTGACTGAAGAAAGAAGACATTAACATCTTGGATCACATGGGGGTAAGTAAATTATCAGGAATTTTTTGTTGTGGAAGTGAACTAATCAAAGTGTAATGTGCATTTTTTTCCCCCGCAGTGTCTGAGTAACACACCGCCGCTGACTGAGTACTTTTTGATGAACTCGTATCTGGAGGAGCTGAACTTCAGCAACCCTCTGGGCATGAAGGGTGAAATTGCAGAAGCCTACGCAGATGTCATCAAACAGATGTGGTCAGGCAGGCACTATTCTGTGGTTCCTCGGGTATTTAAGGTAACGTAATTGTAGTGATCAATCTGCGTTAGCATTTGTAGTGCAAAATTTGTTCCTGGACACCAGCAGAGCTGAAATCAATTAGTTCATTTCAAATCAGGTTCCCATTTTAATTACGATATCGTTTCCCATTTTCTTCTTATCATTGCCTCCTTTCATTACCGCTTGCTTTCATATTAATAACGGCTTAATAAAAACTAAAACTTAATATGAAGAGTTCAGATGCAACACTCCTAAATCCATCTGACATCTTTCTTTAAAACATGCATTTTTATCAGGCTCCAATGTATGGGTTTCTATGCAAGTAGGGGTACTTCTGATTGGGCTGAGGGTGGGATTTTAGCGAGTTTGAAGTAAAAGTAAAATGCATTGCATTACTTTTTAAATCTGGACAGGGATTGCTTGTTTGTTTTTAATTTAAAAACGTTCTATTCTTAGCAAATATAAAAGCGATTTTACACCAAAATGAAATTAAGTGAATAAGCCCAAGGCTAAAGGAAAATTTAATTCACCAATAAATAAATGTTTTTTCTGAAAACAAATCAAAATTAAGTTTGTTTTTGCTTGAAACAAGCAAAATAATCTTGTTTTCTGTTTGAAATAAGATTTTTGTGCAGATTATTTTGCTTGTTCTAAGCAAAAACTCACTTAATTTTGGCTTGTTTTTCTGAAAACAAGAAAATAATTATTTACTTGTCTAGAAAATCCTTCTTGATTTAAGAATTTTTTGATATTTTGGCTGGAAACAAGACAAAAAATGTAAGTAAGAACAGTATTTTTGCAGTGTATGGTTGAATTGGATCAACAAAGGTCAGCAGCAAAGACTTGTCAAGAGCATTCACTCAGTATCATTATCTCATTTTTGAATGAGATTGCTTTTAGCTGGTTTTCATATACAGAAACAACTATGAGTATAACAATTGGTTAATGTTTTTGGAAGACGTCTATTCTGCTCATCAAGACTGCAAGGATTTGATCAAAAATACTGTTCAAATGTAATGTTAATGTTGTGAAATAATACTACAATTTAATCATATTAATATAGTTTTTTTTTTAATGTTTTTAAAAATATTTATTGTGATGCAGAGCAGAATTTATCAGCCAGTCTTGCATGATCCTTCAGAAATCATTCAAATCTGCTGGTTTGTTAAAGCCATGATACCTTTTTATTCAAAATTCTATGATGAATAGAAAGTACATAAGAACAACCAAAAATATTTCAGTTTTAAATGCCTTTACTGTCATTTATAGGCTTAAAATATTAGTTTTGCTCCATTAGTAATGCAGAAATTAACAAACACTGTTTGTCTTCACAGACAAAGGTTGGCCACTTTGCATCACAGTTTCTGGGCTACCAGCAACACGACTCTCAGGAGCTGCTGTCTTTCCTTTTGGACGGTCTACATGAAGACCTAAACCGGGTCAAAAAGAAGGAATATATTGAACTCAGGGATGCTGATGGCAGACCTGACCAGGTGCTTTACACACACACATACACACACAAACATGCTAACTTGCGTAGTGTGTACCTCTTGCCATATATACAAGTTATGCCCAGTGTTGGGGAAAGTTACATTTAAAAGTAATGCATTGCAATATTCATTTACTCCCTAAAAAGTGACTAATTACATTTATGTAATTATGTAACATGTAAAAATTTCTATTTTTGGCAAATGTAAAAGCCTTTTTTAGGCTAAGTGGTTGATAAAATGGGATTAGATACATAAAGTAAATTTTTATTATTTAACATTTGTGACCATGGACCTCAAAACCAGTCATAAATCGCTGGGGTATATTTGTAGAAATAGACAAAAATACATTGTATGGGTCAAAATCATAGATTTTTCTTTTATGCCAAAAATCATTAGGATATTAAGTAAAGATCATGTTCCATTAAAACATTTTGTACATTTTCTACTGTAAATGTATCAAATCTTAATTTTTGATAAGTAATATGCATTGCTAGAACTTCATTTGGACAACTTTAAAGGCAATTTTCTCAATATTTAGATTTTTTTGCACCCTTAGATTTTTTAATAGTTGCTTCTTGGCCAAATATTGTCCTATCCTAAGCTTCTTTATTCAGCTTTTGGGTGATGTATAAATCTCAGTTTCCAAAAATGGACCCTTATGACTGGTGTTGTGGTCCAGGGTCACATTTAAATATTGCAGGTTTGCATTATCTTCAATTGAATTGGGGGGGGGGGTTCAAAGTAACTGAGTTACTTTATTTGAAAAAGTAACTCAGATATTTTCTTGTCAGTTAAAAGTAATGCGTTACTTTACTAGTTACTTGGAAAAAGTAATATTATTACGTAACTTGTGTTACTTATAATGTGTTACCACCAACACTGGTTATGCCACATTTGATCGATCGTTCATTTATTGAATGCTGGTGTCTCTTTTTGTAAAGTAAAAGTAATTTTTTGGTGACGCTAGTGACGCAGTCTTATTTTTATGATCTGTTTTTATTGTTATTATTTAATAATTACAAACCATTTCCATGGGTAATTAGTAATAAGTCATTATTGCTTTGTAATAAAATTCCATTCTATAATAAAAAGTTAAAAAGAACAGCATTTATTCAAAAAAATCAGAAATCTTTTGTATACTATCACTTTTTATCAAATTAACACATCCTAGCTGAATAGAAGTATTAATTTCTTTCAAAGACAGAAAAAAAACATACAGACCCCGAACTTTTGAACGGTTGTTTATATTATTACAAAAGACTCCTGTTTTGAATAAATACTGTTCTTTGTAACTTTTTATTCATCAAAGAATCCTTAAAAAATAATCATATGTTCCAAAGACATATTAAGCAGCACAACTGTTCCTATCGTTGATAGTAAATCTGTATGTGAAGAGTTCAGATGCAAAACCAACTAAAAGCCATCTCGGTCAAAATTGAGATAATGATCCTGAGTGAATGCTCTTGACACATATTATACATCCATCATATACTTTTACTACAAACTCACTAAAATCCCACCCTCAGCCCAATCAGAAGTACCAGTACTTACATAGAAACCCATACCTGGTAAAAATGCATTTTTTAAAGAAAGATGTCAGATGGATTTAGAGGCATTTGCATCTGAGCTCTTCATATTATTACTACTATTATTTTAAAATTACATTCAGTTTTATCTCATGGAAATGTTCATTTAAAAAAAATATCAGCTGATTAAATTATCAATCGGCTTAGTCTCTGTGCAATCCACTATTGGTCTAAAGATAACTCTACAACAAAACAGTGGTACTATGGGAATCACATTTCTATTTATGCGTTGCAGGAAGTGGCTGAGGAAGCATGGCGCAACCATTTGCGGCGGAACGATTCGGTCATCGTTGACACGTTCCACGGGTTGTTTAAATCGACGCTGGTGTGTCCCGAGTGTAACAAGGTCTCAGTGACCTTCGACCCCTTCTGCTACTTGAGTGTCCCCTTACCTGTTAGCAAGGAGAGGGTCATGGAGGTGTTCTATGTATCACTGGATCCCACAGCCAAACCCACCCAGGTTTGTATTATGTCACATACTTAAACGGCGAAATACCAAAATGCGCATTCATCTTTGGCAGGAAAAGCGGCATATGTGCAGCACAACAGACATTCTCATTATGACTGAGCCCATGCTATGAGTTTGGCAGATGTGAATGATGTAGCACTACAGGTTTGTAAACCGGAAGACAGCTGGTGTTGTGAGATGATGTCATCAGAACCGGTTTTGCTTAGGGCAAAGTAGTCTGAACAGCGTTTAGTAAGGATACAGTAAGGATCAAAGCTTCACTGAGTTTTGTTCCTCCTGATGACTGATGAATGTGTCTGTCTTCCCTCTGCAGTATCGTCTGGTCGTCCCTAAAGCTGGCCGAGTATCTGACTTGTGCGCTGCCCTCTCTCAGGCAACAGGCGTCACTCCCGACCAGGTTCAAACAAGCCTTTTAATTATTGAAACACTGGCAAACCTATTTTATGTTTGATTTACCACTGACAAATATTGAAGAAAAGCTAATAATTGATCTGCTCTTCACAGATGGCTGTGGCTGATGTTTTCAATCACCGCTTCTATAGGATTTACCAGGCTGATGAGTCTTTAAGCTGTATACTGGACCGGGACGATATATTTGTGTAAGATAGAACTCATCTGAATAAACCGCTTTAATCGCACAGACACACCAACACACGCAAATATACAGTGTTTATTAAGCCTAGTTTATTAAGTTTCCATTTTACCTGTTAAAATTATTTAAATACAGTTGTTAATTATTTACCAAAATAAGAGGGATTATACAATATTCACGTTATTATTTATTTAGTACTGACTTGAATAAGATATTTCATATAAAAGATGTTTACATGTCCACAAGAGAAAATAATAGTTGCATTAATAAAAACGACTTATACATACGCTTACCTGAATGATCCACAGCTGTGTTTTTTGTTTTTTATTTAGTTATAGTAGTCCCTTGTTTGTCCTGAACAGTTAAACTGTCTGCTGCACAAATTCTTTGGTTTCAGAGGTCGACCGATATATCGGTTTTGCCGATTAATCGGCAACGATAGTTGATTAGCAGATCTACCGGTTATCGGTAAAAATGCTGATGCCGATAGTTTTTCCATGTTGCGTCCCTTGCTGAAGCGGCTAAGAAGGGTCCGCTGTTATTATACACCATGAGAGCCATAGATATGGCTCATCTTTGCCACTTTTTGATCATTCTTGAAGTAAACTCTATCAAATGGGGACTCTATAACGCATGCATAAAACAAACATAATACAACACAAATAATATACAAAGCAAAACATACAAAAAAGTCACTTAAACAAACAAACATAAAATAGCTCTCTCACCTATTCAACCTCCATAATCTACAACTATATTAAATATTAAAACATATATTAAACAAAAGCATGTATATACGAAAGTAAATAAATAAATAGAATACATTTGAATGCAATCATTAAAAACCAAATGTGCAAACACCCTGAGGAAAAAAATAAATAAATAAAAAATACACAAATATATACATACATACATACAAACCTGCACATACATACAATAGTAATATTATTAATAGATACAATTCATTTATCAGAAATAATGTAAAATTAATGAAATATAGTAAAATCGGTATCGGCCAGCAATCATCCAACCTAGCTATTGGTATCAGTAAAATGATTTTGTGCTACAGCTTTTCACAATGAGGACCACTGAGGGACTCGTATCCAACTATTACAGAAGGTTCAAATGCTCACTGATGCTCCAGAAGGAAACACGATGCATTTAGAGCCATGGGGTGAAAACTTTTGAACAGAATGAAGATGTGCACATTTTTTTAAATATCGTATTTTTTAATTTAGTACTGTACTGCAGAAGGTACAGAAGATATTTGCATGCCTCCCAGAATACAAAATAAGTTAAATTTACCCTGATCTTCAGATTCAAAAAGTTAAAAGTTAATGCATTGTGTTTCCTTCTGGAGCATCAGTGAGTGTTTGAACCTTCTGTAATAGTTGCATATGAGTCCCTCAGTTGTCCGCAGTGTGAAAAGATGGATCTTAAAATCAAACAGCCATTGTTGGAAAGGGTTCAAATACACAAAAATGCAGAAAAACCAAAGAATCTGTGAGACCTGAAGGATTTTTCTGCAAAAAAGTGGGCAAACTGGTAACTGTGGGTCATTCGGGTAACAACACAGTATTAAGAATCAAGTGTATGTACACTTTTGCTTAACAAAAGGTTCTTTTTATAAATTCAACTATTATTATCTCTTGTGGACTTTATGTAAGCATCTTTTATGTGAAATATATTATTCAGGTGAGTCATAAATAAAAAATAACATGCATTCTGTACGATCTCTCTTATTTTGGTAAAATAACTAACATTTAGCAGATTCTGCAAGGTGTATGTAAACTTTTGATATCAACTGTACCTGTTAAATTAATTCATGTTTTCATATAATACAGCTTTAAAATCTAATTCATAATGCACTAAATTCCCCATTCAAGGGTAGAAAACTAAAATAATGATGCATTTCAAGACAATCGGCTGGGTCTAAATTTCTTTTGTGGTGTGTTGATGCAGGTATCAGCTGAGCAGTGGCTATGTGGATCAGGACTGTGAGGAGGTGGTTATGGCCGTCTACATGCGTGAACGCTCCCATTACAGAGATTACGGTTCGGGCAGCAACAGCTATGGCACATCCCTGTTTGGTCACCCGCTGCTGATGTCTGTGCCACGCGCCCAGTGCACACGGGAAGATCTCTACGAGCTCCTCCTGAAAAGACTGGCGTAAGTCTTACCAGTCATGTATGTTTTGTCACAAGCCAGTTTTAATTAAATATCGGGATTATTTAGTTTTCAATATGCTGTATGTTTATGTGTTGGTGTTATAAAAGGAAAACACATATTATGACCATGATGCCATAATTTCTACAATAAAACAGAAGCATTAATATTAATATGTGACCATGGACCACAAAACCAGTCATAAGTGTCAATTTTTTAAAATTGACCTTAATACATCAACTGAAAGATTAATAAATAAGCTTTCCATTAATGTTTGGTTTTATAGGATAGAACTATATTTGGCTAAGATATGACTATTTGAATATCTGTAATCTGAGGGTGCAAAAAAAATCTAAATATTGAGAAAATTGCTTTTAAAGTTGTCCAAATTAAGTTCTTAGCAATGCATATTACTAATCAAAAATTACATTTTTATATATTTACGGTAGGAAATTTACAAAATATCTTAATGGAACATGATCTTTACTTAATATCCTAATGATAAAAGAAAATCTATAATTTTGACCCATACAGTGTATTTTTGGCAACTGCTACAAATATACCTCTGCGACTTAACTGCGACGTTTTGTGGTCTAGAGTCACAGATTGCTATAAAATTGTTACCAGATGTATATGCCATTAGTCCTGAAAACAGATTTCTTGATTTCAATTTCTGTATCATTGGTATTTGAGTGTATAAACGTGGTGATGTGTTATTTTTTTAAGGCCAGGGTTGTCATTTATATGTGTCATGATTGTGTCCCTGCACAGGCGATACGTCCGTCCCCTAGACCCTTCAGAAGAAGTGGAGGAGGAAGAAGAAGAAGATGAGGAAGAGTTGTACAAGGCACAGACCAATGGAGTTAGTGATGGTATGACTTTGTTTTTTATTTGAAAAAAGATTTATACTTTTCTTCTGCAAAGATGCGTTAAATTCATTAAACTTTAAAATGTTTCTATTTTTAAAAAAAATTTATTTTTTTTTTACAAATTTTAACATACACTACCAGTCAAAAGCTTGGACACACCCTCTCATTTAATGTTTTTTAAAGACGTTTCTTATGCTTATCAAGGCTGTTTTCAATTGATCAAAAATATTGGAAAAAAAGTAATATTGTTATATATTATTGCGATGTAAATCAATGGTTTTCTATAATTATATTCATTAAATTTTAATTTAAATCTGTAATTAAAGTTGAATTTCCAGAATCATTACTCCAGTCTTCAGTGTCACATGATCCTTCAAAAATCATTTTAATATGCTAAATTATTATCAGTGCTGGAAACAGTTTTTTTTTTGGAACCTATGATACTTTTTTTCAGGATTTTTTGATCAATAAAAGGCTAAAAACAAACAGCATTTATTTAAAGGGTACATAACATGCACAGTTTCACCTAATCTCATGTTAATCCTGAGTACCTATAGAGTAGTAATGTATCCTTAATATCTCCAAAAAGTCTTTAGTTTTATTATATTTATGAAAGAAAAATACAGCTTTCCGATTTTCTCCGAAAAAAGCCGAACTTCTGGAGGCGCGCCGTGGGCGGAGCTAAATTCGACCATCAGGTTAGAATTGCCAATAAAACAGACATTTGATGCTGTTTCACTTACCATCTGCAGTTGTGAATCATTACCGGGATCTTTTATAGCTGGGACCGCTCTGTCGTTCAGTATCAAACAATGTGAAAATCCAGCGTCGAACTGGTCCTCGTAACGTTATATGAAACACATACTTGCTAAACTCCGTTGCTGCCCCGGAAAAAGGAACTGTATCCACTGTTCACCTAACGCTGGGTTCTTCAGGAAGCTGAGCAAAGTTATCTTTGCCTTACAACCATAACCACACTTTTTTAGAGACATTCTTCCCGAATGAATTCCTTGCAGAGTGCAGCCGAATGAAGCACGTTGATGGCGCGCTCTTTCTCACGGTCTAACCGGCGTGATCGCGGGCGCCGCGGACACGCTTTTCTGGGAGAAATGCTCATATAAGGAGTTCATCATTTGTCATTACGTCATTACTGCCACAATCGAAAAAAATCAGCCGAAACATGTACCAACCCGGAAGTAAGATTTTCGGCAAAGAAATTCTCTGTCATTTGTCCAAATTATTTTTTTAAACTTTGGCTATGTTTAGCATGAGAATCCAACTCTTTAACACTGTTAACAACTCTGAATATACGAAACACCATTGTACCCCCCCTTTAAAATAGAAAGGTTTTCTAACAATATACACTACTGTTCAAATGTTTGGGGTCAGTACATTTTTATTCTTTGTTTTTTTGAAAGAAATGAATACATTTATTCACCAAGGATGTGTTAAATTAATAAAAAGTGATAGCATAGATTTACATTGTTAGAAAAGATTGGTATTTTGAATAAACGCTGTTCTTTTTACCTTGTTATTCATCAAAGAATCCTGAAAAAAGAATCACAGGTTCCAAAAAAATACTGTTTCCAACATTGATAATCCTAATAATAAATCAGCATATTAGAATGATTTCTGAAGGATCACGTGACACTTAAGACTGGAGTAACAGCTGATGAAAATTCAGATTTGCATCACAGGAATAAATTATATTTTAAAGTATATTAAAACAAAAGCTATTATTTTATATTGTAATAACATTTTGCAATATCACTGTTTTTTTTCCTGTATTTTTGATCAAATAAATGCAGCCTTGATGAGCACCTTCTTTAAAAAACTTTTTTCAAACTTTTGAGTGGTAGTGTATATATAAACAAACCAAAGTTAGTTTAAATTGTCGTCGTATTTGACAATATTTCTGTTATTTTGCTGTATTTTCAATCAAATAAATGCAGTATAAGAGACTATTTTCCATACCAACAATGGTTAATTTCTGAACAGATGAAGGCGAGGAAGACTCTGAGGAGGCGGGGCCGTCCAAGAAAGAGGAGGAGACTCAAGAAAGCAATCAGACCGAGGAACAAAACAACTGCCAATCAGAAGCCAGCCCGAGCAGCGAGGGGGAGGAGAAAGCTGAAGAGGAGGAGTCAAGCAGCGAACCGGACCGGGGCAGCAGTACTGAGGAGGGCCAATCAGCATGCGGTAGCACTGACACAAACTCCCAAGATGCCACTGACGGGGACCAAAGTGCCAGCGCTGAACCTTCGGGAAAGGAGGAAGAGGAAGAAGATGAGGACGAGGAAGATGAAGAGGAGGCCGCATCTTGCGCGCAGGCGAACAAAAGGCTTCCGGGAAGACGGCGCTACACCGAGAGGCGGAAAAAAGCCCTCTTTACCATTCAGGCGGTGAACTCTAATGGCACCACGGAGCGAGCGATGGGAGAGGCGGACGGCAGCTTCTCTTTCAGCTGTGAGTACACGCTAATGAGAAACTTGATTTATTACAGAGTTCTTAACACTTCTGAAGCTTTTGTACAACTTCAGGGTCATGTGCGCACCAGCAAGGGTCATAACAAAGTGATATTGCGTGTCTTTTATCTCTCTGGCTGCTCAATTCACATCTTTCCATTTCATAGTCATGGTGTCTTTTAACTTGGAGTGTTCATAAGCACAAATGTTCCTGCTCTTAATGGCATGACTCACTGTTTCTGTTTAGCTCAGCCGTATATCGCCATCGACTGGGACCCTGACATGAAGAAGAAGTACTACAATGAGAATGAGGCCGAGGTAAGATTGCTAACAAACTCTTTGATCCTTAAAAATGCTTCACGTCTGTTGTCGCGCTAGGAAATGAGTGTTATATCTCATGCGAGGCTCAATCCAGTCTATTCCATTAGAGGTTCAGTTTCATGCTCATTTTAAAGTATCGCTTGCTGATTGAGTCACTGCGGTCAATTTAGGTTACTTTCACTAGAGCGTTATACAGTACAGATTCTTTCAAAGCAACCTCACAGTAATGAACAGGAGAATAACAGAATCTAAAAAGCAGCACATTTTTAATTTAGTTTTCATTTTAGTTTAAATGCGATTTAGTTTTAGTCATCTGAATCGTTTTTAGTTTTAGTCTAGTTTTAGTCGACTAAATATCATAAGATTTTAGTCGACTAAATCTACAGTAAATGTAGTCGGCTAAAATGTAATGGGTTTAGTTACAGTGCAATGCATTTATTAAGCATTTCTCTAAAATGTCCAAACTCATATAGGTTTGATATTAAGGTTTAATCATGATAAACACACAATTTAACTGCGGTGACACACAACATGCCTTAATATTAAAACTAAATAAAACCACTTCTCATAAAGAACATGGTCTTCTTTTCAATGAAATCCCAATGGTTATATCGGCTAATGATGCATTCTTTATAGTAAATTGTTTACCATATTCTTCATTCTTTCAAACAGACATGTTTATTTCTATAAATTAATTTAGATTCATCTTTAGGGCTTCGTAAGTGATTCAGTCAAGAGCAGTGTGTGGTTTTCTGTCTTTCTTTTGTTGCTTGATGAACATCAGTGACTCGCACAATAGCAACTAAATGTGGCTGCTATCCCTTTAAAACCGAATGCAATGGATGCAATGCACTGATACACTTTCTCCCTACTGTTTACGTTCATTTAAGACATAATCGGCTGTGTTTACATGAATACTCATCAAAACGGACAATTCAAGATCATTGTGTGCATTTCTCATGCAACACAAAAGAGTGTGAGACGTGTTTTCTGTGTGTATGCTTCAGTGTCTGCGCTCAGAAAACAAGACCGAATTGAGTTCTCTCTTGCGTCGTCAAATTTATCCATATGTCTGCACTTCTCCCGCATATTGACATTTTTTAATGTCTTATAATACGTGCAGCAAGTGTATTTTAGCTTGTGTCCCACCGGTTTGTACGCATCTAACCTCCTACGCAACAGATTTTTCTGAATGAATCTCTTTCCAAATCGTCTCTCCCTAATATTTTCGTCTCGTTTTTATTCGTTGACGAAAATGGCAGTAGATTTTTGTCATAGTTTTTGTCATTCAGGAAGAATTTTAGTTCATTATCGTTTCCTTTTCGTCTGTGAAAAAAATGTGGTTGACGAAAATTCTGAAGAAAATTAGTCGTCAATGAAATTAACACTGCTAAACTATTTAAAACAACTGTAGTGTGCCGTTATTCAACTGAAGTTCAGTTCAGTGTTGATTCAGTTCAGTAATGCTCAAAAACAAGTTAAATTTAGCTATAAGAAACTCTACAGAAGGCAGTGTTGTTATTCAGCTTAAGCCAGTTCAATTAATTCAGTTTATTTCAATAACTATCAATGTTGCAAAATTCATTAATTATGAAACTAATTTAATACAGCTTTACTGTTGCTCTGTTTTTATTATTCCACTTAATTCAGTTCAAGTTTTGTTCTCATTTGATAGTGTCAATGTGGTAAATATTGTTTTAAACCAGCACTGCAGCTCTTATTCGTCAATTTATTTCAAAAACAGTGGTTCTCAACCTAACACAGCAGAATATATGATGTACAAATATCCAAAATAACCATTAATTGCATGTTTATATTAGCATTTACGCTACCAGTCAAACGTTTTTGGGCCGTAAGATTTTTAATGTTTTTATTTTTAAAAAAGTCTCTTCTGCTCACCAAGCCTGCATTTTTTGGATCCAGTCAAATAATTTTTTGAATAATTTTAACCATTTAAAACTACTTTTTTTTTATTATTATTATTATTTTAATATATTTTAAAATGTAACTTATTCCTGTGATTTCAGAGCTGATTTTTAGCATCATTACTCCAGTCACATGATCCTTCAGAAATTATTCTAATATTATAAGATTTGCTGCTCAAAAAACATTTATTATTATTATGTTGAAAACAGCTATGTAAATAGAAAGTTCAGAAGAACAGCATTTATCTGAAATATAAATCTTTTGTAACATTATAAATGTCTTTATGATCACTTTTAATAAATTTAAAGCATCCTTGCTGTAATGTAAATATTAAAAATATACTGACTCCAAGCTTTTAAATGGTATAATGTTCCAAAACTTTTTGTTTCAGATAAATGCTGATCTTTGGATCTATTATTCATCAGAGTATCTTATGTAATAATTATAAAAAAAAAGGTTTTTTGAACACATCAGCAACAGATTGATTTCTGAAAGATCATGAGACTGAGGTAATGATGTCCTGTAATGAAGCTGAACGTTTAACTTTTATCACAGAAATAAATTGTATTTTAAAATATATTAGAAAACAGTTATTTTAAATAGTAAAAAATATTTCACAGTATCACACTTTTGCTGTATTTTGAATCAAATAAATGCAGGCTTGGTGAGCTTTCAAAAACATTAAAAACCTTACTGTCTAAAATGTTTGACTGGTAGTGTATTATTGTTTTTCCTAGACTAGAACCACTAGTCTGCTCTCACAGATATGCTTAAATGCAGTATTATTTTGAACATTAAATTAAAGAAATATCAAAATCCATTTTTTTCAATTGACTTTTTGTTTCCGTCTTGGCTGTTGAGTCTTTTCAAGCTGTGCAGATTGCAGAATTTCTGTTGCAAACATATGTTTATTTGTGTTTATGCAGAAATATATAAAGCATCAGACCATGGACGTCCCTCACCAGCAAACCACTGTGCAGCTTCAGGAATGTATAGAGCTCTTTACCACAGTAGAGACACTGGAAGAGGAAAACCCCTGGTAATCTACTACTTAGACCTGACCTATTACAGATTCTAGCCCTTTTATTCTAGTTTTCATGGGCATGAAAAAAGAGGAACATTTTGTGTTATTGCGTAATTTAGAGCATGAACCAACTGTTTCATAATTTCTAGTAATGTATTTTAAGAACAGGATTGCTTCGTCTGCACACATAACTTTCATTCAACTTTCATTTATGTGGTCTGTAGGTATTGTCCGACATGTAAAAAGCATCAGCTTGCCACTAAGAAACTGGATCTGTGGTCTTTGCCGGAGGTTCTCATCATCCATTTAAAGCGTTTCTCCTACACAAAATACTCTCGTGAGAAACTGGATACCATCGTGGAGTTTCCCCTGAGGTAAGATGAAGTACTGTTTGTCAGATTAAGACGTTTATTACACTAGTGTTCAAAAGTTATATATGTGATGCGATCTGGGAAAACCTGTCGGATGCCGCACTGAGACGTTTTCAGGAAATTCAAAAAATAGGTCAAATGTCAATTTTTTGTCAAAATTAGCTTTTTTTCATTAAATTATTATTCTACATCTTGTCTATCATCTCTGAAAATATCCTGGCAAAATTCACTTAGTGCAGAAAAATAGCGTTTTATTGCAGCAAGCAGAAATGAAAGTGTCTTCCTCTAATGTTAAGAACGTGCTGCGGAGGTGCTTTCTCTAAACACCACAAAAACAGTTAACCTGTCAAAATAAACCACTTAACAAATTAATAAAGGTGTATCAATGCACATTTCCCACCAGTCCTGTGTAAACTACGGCACGCAAAGTTGTATTTATTTACTTATTTATTTTTGAATACCGTGAGATGGCAGAGCGCAAGAGATCAACGCAGTCGGAAGAAGCTGCTCTCTCAAACGATCTTACTCGCCTAAATCTGCTCAATCCTGGTGATGTTAGTGCCCTAAACCATGTTATAATGGACTATTTCACATCCAGAGATTAAGGATCAGATGATGAAGTTACTAAAGCAGAGGAGTCTGATGACGGTCTGTTATATAAACAGTGCGCGAACAGTTGTGCTGTGCTCATGTTTCTACATGTAAACTACAACTACAAGGTACATTATTCATGCTATTTAAACATGCAAGGGGTGATCAAAAGTTTGGAGGCTGTTCCCATGATAAACAACGGAAAACAGACATTAGTCTGTTTGTGTAATAATCCAGAATAGCGCTCCTGACAGCTCTCCTTAAACTTGTAAAGTGAAAATAAAACATGTCTCACTTTAAACCCGTTTTTCTCAAAATTCCATTCCTGAAAATTATAGCTATCAGCCAGCTTCAGATAGCCTACTTTTTTTTACGTTCAAGCTATGGACAAAATAAAACAGTTTTGGAAAGGGCTTGAACTCAGCTATGTGTTGGGTTTTCCCAGATCACACCACATATACATTTTTATAATTTTAAATAACTGTTTTTTTTTATTTGCATGTATGTTAAATGTAATTTATTCCTGTGATGCAAAGCTGAATTTCCAGCATCATTATTTCAGTCTTCAGTGTCAAAGGATCCTTCAGAAATACGCTGATTTGCTGCTGAAGACACATTTCTTATAAATATTAATGTTGAATTTAATATTAACAGTTGTTCTACTTAATATTCCTGTGGAAACTGTGGTGCATTTTTTGCTTTACAGCAACTGCATGAAATGAAAATGTTTTATAAATTTCATAAATATCTTTACTTTCACTTTTAAACAATTTAATGCGTCCTAGCTAAATAAATAAAAAATATTTTTTTTGTTGTTGTTGTATTGTATTTCTATTTCAGATAAATGCTGTTCTTTGGAACTTTCTATTTATTTATATAAATAATAATAATAAATGTTTTTTGGGCAGCAAATCAGAATATTAGAATGATTTCTGAAGGATCATGTGACTGGAGTAATGATGCTAAAAATCAGCTTTGAAATCACAGGAATAAATTACATTTGAAAATATATTCAAATGGAGAACAGTTATTTTAAATAGTAAAAATATTTTATATTTTACTGTTTTTGCTGTACTTTGTATCAAATAAGCCGAAAAGGCTTCTTTAAAAAACATTACAAATCTAACTGTTCAAAAACTTTCGACTGGTAGTGTATAATGATAAAAAAAATTATTTGAAAATTAAATTAATTAAAATTAATTAATTATATGAATTATTTTCAACATTCATAATAAGAAATGTTTCTTGAGCCGCAAATTGGCATATGATTTCTTATTTTAAAATAGATTTAAATAGAAAACATTGATTTAAAATTGTAATTATATTTCACAATATTTCAGGTTTTTTTGATCAAGTAAAAAATGTAGCCTTGGTGAGCATAACAGAACCAAACCTAAACTTTTAAAAATACAACATTTGTATTGTAAATACATTGAGTTTGACAGTCACTGGCTGCGTTGGGGAAAGTTATTTTTAAAAGTAATGCATTACAATAAAAAAGTAACTCATAATACTGCATGAAATAAAGATCTTTTATAACATCATAAATATCTTTACTGTCACTTTTAAACAATATAATGCATCCTAGCTTAATAAAGTTTCAAAAAAGTAAAAAAAGGTTATTTTTTGTTGTTGTTGTTTTTAAGTGGCTGACTCAGATTTATTTATTTTTTTCCCCATTTGGTTTATATGTTGTTATTGCTCTGGTGAAAATTAGCTCTCATTCTCTGTGTGCAGGGATTTGGACTTCTCAGGTTTCCTCCTGAAGAAGACAGTGAACAGTACCGAACCTCCCTGTAGATATGACCTGATCGCTGTGTCGAATCACTATGGCGGACTCCGAGATGGACACTGTATGCATCAGTCTTCTTACCTTTCATTAAACAGCATTTACGTCAAAAACTGCATGCTACTTTGATTTAGTGGTAATAACATTACACAAATGACTTTTTTTTCATCTTCTAGATACTAGCTATGCCCGGAACAAGGACAATGGCCAGTGGTATTACTTTGACGACAGCAAGGTGACCTATGCAAGGGAGGAACAAATAGTGGTGAGATGAATGCACCTTCCCTGTGGTTTGCTTTGTCAACATGAAATCAAAATAGACCCTTAATGTTTTTTTTATTACATTTCCTTGGTCGTGCCGTGCTTGATTCATCAGTGCGCGCTCCTCTGTAAAATGAAATGTTTGTTTTTCCACAAAATACAATAACTTTCTCAGCCTCTGAAATGACTTTATAGCTAAGACAGATATGTTTTAAAATAATGTCCACAAGAAATGGTCGTATCAGTGGACTGGGAGTTGTTTTATTCATAAAATCATGGTGGCTGCCACTTTGAGATCCAGGTGTAATTTGGGAGTTACATTTTAAAAATACAATTCATAAGTTTACTATGTAGTGCTTTTACAGTGCTTAAAGAGATTGTTCTCCCAAAAATACAAATTCTGTTGTTAATTACTCACCGTCATGTTCCAAACCCATAAGATCTTCGTTCATCTTTGGAACACAAATTAAAATATTTTTGATGAAATCCAAGAGTTTTCCAACCCTGCATAAACAGCAGTACAACTGACATGTTCAGGGCCCAGAAAGGTAGTAAGGACATCTCTTTAAGGTGATTTACAAAAATAAATCTAAAAAAACCAACCCGTTTAATAAGCACAGTATGAACCAAATGGGGGTCAGTGTGTGTGTATGTTATATATATATATATATATATATATATATATTTATTTATTATTATTATTATTATTATTATTATTATTTTTTTTTTTTTTTTTTTTTTTTTTTTTATTCAGCAAGGAAGCATTTAATTTATCAAAAGTGATAGATAAGACATTTACACTATCAGTCAAAAGTTTTTGAACAATAAGATTTTTTGGTTTTTTAAAGAAGTCTCTTCTTCTCAACCAAGCCAGCATTTATTTGATCCAAAGTACTGCAAAAACAAAACAAATATTTTTACTATTTAAAATAACTGTTTTCTATTTGTATATTTTACTATTTGTGTATTTTACTATTTGTATATTATATTTTAAAATGTAATTTATTCCTGTGATTTTTCAAAGCAGAATTTTTAGCATTATTACTCCAGTCACATGATTCTTCAAAAATCATTCTAATATTCTGATTTGCTGATAAAAAAATCTTAAATTACTTAAATTATTATTACTATGTTGAAAACAGATTTTTTTTCAGGTGTCAGAGCAGCATTTGTCTGAAATAGAAGTCTTTTGTAACATTATAAATGTCTTAAATATCATCAGCTATCCATTGCCATTGACCAAATAAGCTTTCCATTGATGTATTGTTTGTTAGGATAGGACAATATTTGGCCGAGATACAACTATTTGAAAATCTGTAATCTGAGGGTGCAAAAAAATAAAAATATTGAAAAAATCGCCTTTAAAGTTGTTCAAATGAAGTTCTAGCAATGCATATTACTAATAAAAAAAATACACTTTGATACATTTACAGTAGGAAATTTACAAAATACCTTAATGGATATTTATGCTTGATATCCTAGTGATTTTTGTCATTAAAAAAAAATCATTTTGACCCATACAATGTGTTTTTGGCTATTGCTACAAATATACCCCAGCTCCAAGCTTTTGAAAGGTGTAGTGTATAATGTTTCAAAAGAATGAAAAGAAAACTATGCAGTGTTTTTTAAACTTTTGATTCCAATTTCTGTACCTGACAATTGTTCAGTTTTATTTATTTATGCTATTGCTAATTGATTAGTTTAAACCTATTTTATTACTTGTCTTTAACAATTTAATGTTTGACATTTTATATGAGTCTAGTTGTTTTTTCAGTTTTTCTTTAGTAAAACCTTAAGCAAAAGACAGAATAAATATTTTTGACATCTAAATGTTTGACGTAAAACGTTTTAATGGATTTGTTTTTATCTTATTGGAATCGGAATTAGGAATCGATAAGAATCTGAGTCGATGAGCAGAATCGGAAACGGAATCGGAATCGCTAAAATTCAAACGATACCCAACCCTATTCTTGTCAGTTAAAAAGTAATGCGTGACTTTCATTATATATAGATCAGTGGTGGTTACTTTACTAGTTACTTGGAAAAAGTAATATATATATATATATATATATATATATATCTATATATATCTATATATATATATATATATATATATCTATATATATATATATCTATATCTATATCTATATATATATATATATATATATATATATATATATAATTTTTTTTTTTTTCCCAGGAATGGAATTTTGAGGAAAAACGGATTTAAAGTGAGACGACTTTCACTTTCATTTTACAGATTTCAGGAGAGCTGTCAGGAGCACTATACTGCATTATTACACAAACAAAGTTTGTTTTCCATTGTTTATCATGGGTATAGTCTCCGAACTTTTAATCACCCCTTGTATGTTTAAATAGCATGAATAATGTAGCTTGTAGTTGTAGTTTACATTTAGAAACGTGAGCGCAGCATAACTGTTCACTGTTTATATAACAGACTGTCATCAGACTCCTCCTCTTTAGTAACTTCATCATCCAATCCTTCATCTCTGGATGTGAAATAGTCCGTTATAACATCAATTAGGGCACTGACATCAGCAGGATTGAGCAGATTGAGGGAAGTTAAATCGTTCGAGTGAGCAGCTTCTTCTGACTGCGTTGATCTCTTGTGCTCCGCCATTTCACCACATCAAAAAATAAATAAATAAATACAACTTTGCGTGCCGTAGTTTACACAGGACAGGTGGGAAATGTGCATTGAAACACCTTAATTAAATATGTTATGTGTTTGATAGGTTAACTGTTTTTGTGGCATTTAGAGAAAGCACCTCTGCAGCTCGTTCTTAACATTAGAGGAAGACACTTTCATTTCTGCTTGCTGCAATAAAACACTATTTTTCTGCACTAAACAAGTGAATTTTGCCAAGAGATGATAGACAAGATGTTATAGAATAATAATTTAATGAAAACCTAATTTCGACAAAAAATTGACATTCTACCTATTTTTTTGAATTTCCTGAAAACATCCCAGCACCACATCCGACGGGTTTTCCCAGATCGCATCACATATTACATAACTTGCTTTACTTGTAACACTGGTCACTGTTCACTGAAACGTTCACTCTCCCTCTCTCCCTACAGACCAGTGCTGCCTACCTCCTGTTCTACCAGCGCCAAGACAAGATCCGCCAGCCCACCGTCCCTCCACCCGTTCCCTCCTCCAGCCAGCCAGAGAACCACATCTCATCCCAGACCCTCGATGGCATGGATGGAGCCTCTTCCTGCGTCAGCATGGAGACGGACTGATTTCTATCCTTTTTACACGTTCCACTTCATTCTGTCTCACTCTTATCGCTTCCATCTTTCTCTCGCATACTGTCTCGTTCATCTTAATCAACAGAAACTTGAACCTCCGCCTCCGCGCCGACTCCGGGAAGCGTGAGGCAGGGGCAACTCTCTCAGGCTGGTGCACGAGCATCACGGGGTGGGAACGCAGATCTATGTGTTTTTTTCTTTATGACGAACTCAAGGAAAACGGGTTAGGCTGGTTGCGGCGGATTCAGAGATCACGCACTGATTTGTCTGCGTCGCTTCAGTGATGATGAGAATTCGGGGAATGAGGTTTGCGACCGCAGTTCATCATCACCGACGTGTGCTTTATTTTTTTCCCTAAGCTTGCTTTTCTGAGCTAGCTCAGCTGCTGTCCACCGTGGTGGTGTTTTGATCTGAACGTACAACCTTTAGCATCATGAACTGGTTTATTTCGTTTATCATGGGCGCTATTAGCAGGGATGGTTGGGGTTTCTCATATCAGGGACGTTCAGAAATCCTCTGAGATTTTCTAAAAAAAAAAAAAAGGTGAGTGGAGAAACAGGTGGAGGTAAATAAGAAATAGCTTTCTGTCCACTCACTCGTGAACTATTTATTTTCATAATCGCTAGATGCTAATGTGCAGTGAGAGATTTGTAAATCTAAAGAGCGGCTTCTAAAGATCTTCCATTTTTATTTTCGTTCTTGTTTTGTTTTTTTGTTTTTTTTTCGGTCTGGGAAAAGCCACTCTGTTGCGGGACACAAACGGAGGCCTGGTTTTCTTCCAGCGAGAATTAGCTTTTTTTTTTTTATCGTGATTGAAAGGAAATGCACGGCAAGATTTAAACACGACGTTCTTTACGACTAATTGCGTGCAATTTATAACGAACTCTTTGGAGCAAAATGAGAATATTTCAGCAAAGTGCTTTCTGGATAGAGCTCTTTACGTGATGATTTTTAAGGCACCTCTGTACAGTATTTTTGTATTGTAATGTTGTATTATCTTTGATCGTTTGGATCAGATGCTGGGAATTGGGGGAGCTTTCATTTTATTTTGTTAATTATAGATGGAATATATAATTGTATACACATCTTTTGATATGAATAAATGCTGACTATAAAGTCGAAGTTAGATTGGACACATTTGGCTTCCATTTACATTGTTTTACCTCTGAATAGATCCTTGGCCATGGGAAAAGCGTTCCCTCGGTTTGTACTGACTGCATAACGTATCTCGGCTGTAATT
Source organism: Cirrhinus molitorella (assembly GCA_033026305.1). NCBI lineage: Eukaryota > Metazoa > Chordata > Actinopteri > Cypriniformes > Cyprinidae > Cirrhinus > Cirrhinus molitorella. The sequence goes on from CM065125.1 coordinate 2,584,694, forward strand.
CATTTGGCCCGCTGCGTTAAGATCTTATAGAAAATGCTTTTTCATTTGCACTTCCCACTAAGCGACTGCTTTATTGCATTCCTCAGATTTTAATGGACACAGTCTATGAGATTTTATAAATATATCACTTTATGTGAGAGGAGCACTTAGTACCTTCAGTATGTTCTAATATCTAATATAATAACACAGGCGAGTCTCACAAAACCTGCCCAGAATGAAGCATTTTGACTTTTTCATGAGAAACATTCCAAAAGTAAGAAAAAGCCTATACATCTCAATGGTATTTGTTTACTTTTCTTCATTTATGCAGATTTAATAAATACATTAAAAATGACCTGATATGTTCTTGACTGGATTTGTGAGATTTTCTTGTAGTCTGCTTTACAGATGGACGGTTTGTTTTTAAAATAGTTTCTCAAAGGATTTTGCTCATTTATTTCTCATCTGCAGTCTTCCGTTTTTGTACGAGGTTTAATTAATGCAAAAGAGGTTCAGATTTACAGTTTTACAGTAGTTAAATGGCTTCATTCTAGCATTTATTACTGGACTAATTCACTGCTGCAATCTTCAGCTTCAGAAAGTCATGTTTTAAATATTCAATTCAGATGCGCTGCCAGTTCAAAAGTTTTTGAAAAGGAAGTTTTTTTTTTTTTTTAAGTTTTAAGTCTCTTCTGCTCACCAAGCCTGTATTTAATTGATACAAATTACAGCAAAAACTGTATTTTTTATACTTCTACTATTAAAATAACTTCTATTTCTATATATTTTAAAATTTAATTTATTCCTGTTTTCAAAGCTGAATTTTTAGCATCATTACTCCAGTCACATGATCCTTCAGAAATCATTCTAATATTCTGATTGCTGTTCAAGAAATGTTTATTATTATTATTCTTATTATTATTTTCAATATTTAAAACAGTTGAGTGGATTTTTTTCAGGATTCTTTGATGAATAGAAAGATCCAAAGATATTTATCTGAAATAAAAAGCTTTTGTAACATTATACACTAGACCATTCAAAAACGTGGAGTCAGTATAATTATTTGTATTTTTTTATTTTTTTTGCAAGGATGCTTTAAATTGATAAAAAGTGATGATAAAGACATTTATAATGGTTCAAAGGATTTCTATTTCAGGTAAATTTTGTTCTTCTGAACTTTCTAATTATCAAAGAAACCAGAAAAAAACGACTCGTTTTCAACATAATACTAAAAAATGTTTTATTAGAGTATTCTAATTTTTGACTGTAGTAATGATGCTAAAAATTCAGCTTTGAAATCGAAGGAAAAAAATACATTTTGAAATGCACTACCAGTCAAAAGTTTGGACACAGCCTCTCATTTATTTGTTTTTTTAAAGAAGTCTCTTCTGCTCATCAAGGCTGCATTTATTTGATCAAAAATACAGAAAAAAAACAGTAATATTGCAAAATGTTATTAGAATATAATTTTTTTTATTATTATTAATATTCTTTACAATATAATTTATTCCTGTGATGCAAAGCTGAATTTTCATCAGCTGTTACTCCAGTCTTAAGTGTCACATGATCCTTCAGAAATCATTCTAATATGCTGATTTATTATTAGAATTATCAATGTTTGAAACAGTTGTGCTGACAAATATTTTTTTGCAAACTGTGATTCTTTTTTTCAGGATTCTTTGATGAATAACAAGTTAAAAAGAACAGCATTTATTCAAAATATAAATCTTTTCTAACAATGTAAATCTATGCTATCACTTTTTATTAATTTAACACATCCTTGGTGAATAATAATTTCTTTCAAAAAAAGAAAGAATAAAAATGTACTGACCACAAACTTTTGAATGGTATGGTGTAATATTTTTAGAAAACTTTCTATTTAAATAAATGCTGTTCTTTTTTAACCTTTTCTTGATCAAAAAATCCTGAAAAAAGTATCACAGGTTCCAAAAAAAGCTCTAATAATAAATCAGCATATCAGAATGAGTTTTGATCACGTGACACTGAAGACTGGAGTACTGATTCTGGAAATGCAACTTTAATTACAGATATAAATTAAATTTTAATGTATATTAAAATAGAAAAAGATTAATTTACATCATACTAATATTTCACAATATTACTTTTTTTTCGGTATTTTTGATCAAGAAAACTGCCTTGATGAGCATAAGAAACTTCTTTAAAAAACATTAAATGAGAGGGTGTGCTAGTGTACATTCAAATAGAAAAGAGTTATTTTAAAAAGTACAAATATTTCATAATGTTACTGTTGCTGTACTTTGGATCAAATAGATGTAGACTGGATGAGCAGAAGAGACTTCTTAAAAAAAAAATCCTTCCGTTCAAAACCTTTTGAGTGGTAGTGTATTTATTAGAGCTACTGTTTGACCTGTGATCATGGTTATATTATGGTCAGCTCAGCGGTGAATAATTGAAATGTTAAAGCAATTCGATTGGTTTGAGAAAGTCTATTTCTGTCAATGCTACAAAAAGTTTCAAATTTCATATTTATGATTTTGCATTGTGGGGGCATTTTTTTGTGTATAGAAATTAAACACAAATGAGTTATCAAATAAAAGCTTTTGAATTTTGCACTTTGAGTATGTAGTATTTTCACTCTGAAACGTAGCGTTGTGACTCACCTCTGTGATTCACAAACATTAGTCAAACCATCAAGCTCAGTCATTTCCTCTCCTCTAATTCAATCAGAGACTCAAGCACAAACTAATTTCCTCCTCACCTTAGGGTTCCATATAATGTTTATTAAATATCTCTAGTACAGTGACCAAAATAGTATCCGTTTTACATTCAATTTGCAGTTAGAACTGAAATAATGGCTTGTGAATAAAGAACTTTGTGTTATAATTACGAACCACAAAAGAGAAAACTGCTGGAAAAAGGCTGTTTAATCAAAGATGAATAGCAACTGACATTTTAGAGATTTTTCAAGCCATCACTTCACACATAAATACACATTTAAGACATGAGAAATGTATATTAATACCTGAATGGATAGAACTTAGATCTAATACTGTGATTACAACAAATTAAATGTTCATGTGCAACGCTCACAGCTCACAAAAACATATTCTAGATGCACCGCAGTCAACGAGTACCAACATTTAAATCGTTTTAAGAAATCATAATCACCACTGGCTCATATCAATCGGTGATTTTGCAATCAGAACAGTGCTGTTTTTACTGTAGCTCTTGGGTAAAGAGTCCTCTGAAGTTCAGATCCTGACACATGAGTTCCTCCTCTATGTTCTCCAGGGCCCATTTGTGCTCCACAATCTCCAAAGCTTCCCACTCGCTCTGAAACAAAGGTAATGAATGCATTTAGATCATTGCAGAGCTTTACATCTGAGAAGAGTCTGAACGTTCTGCTAAACCTTCTTTTGTGTTCTGCAGGAGAAAGAAAGCCATATGGGTTTACAGCGAGGGTGAGTAAATGATGAGCACATTATCTCTCATTTGTGTTTGAGGATTGAATCAAGTTATTGCACCCAACACAATCTGCATTTCCCCAAGAAATATAAAGTTTCAGTCGTTCGTAATTATGTGAGCTTCAAAACGGCAAAGTTTCGCAATTATCCTAAGATGATGAGGTTATGGAATTAAAGCAACCGCGTTTCCACATCGGCACTGCTGTTGCATGCTCCCAAGAAAAATTAACTTTCATTTGTGCTAAGCACAAATAACTGCTAGCATGCTTGTTGTTTAGGTCTTTTTTCTACAGAAATTGCGTGCATGTTTGTCTCAGAATAATTTCATATTGCTAAGAAACAAACCTCATAAAAAGAATTAGCGTCATATATAAATGGTTTAATGTGCGCAAATTAGGGGTAATATCTCAATATTTTCTGGGATTTTACTGATGCCGATAATTAGACGATATTTTGCGGTATGGATACACCCTCTCATTTAATGCTTTTTAAAGATGTTTCTTATGCTTATCAAGGTTGTTTTCACTTGATCAAAAATACAGAAAAAAACATTATATTGTGAAATATTATTATGATGTAAATCTATGTTTTTCTATATTAATATACATTCAAATTTAATTTATATCTGTAATTAAAAGTTGAATTTCCAGCATCATTACTCCAGTCTTCAATGTCACATGATCCTTCAAAAATCATTCTAATATGCTGATTTTTTTTTTTTGGAACCTGTGATACTTTTTTCAGGATTTTTTGATCAATAAAAGGTTAAAAAAGAACAGCATTTTTAGTCTTTCTTTTTTTTGAAAGAAATTAATACTTTTATTCACCCAGGATGTGTTAAATTAGTAAAAAGTGATAGCATACATTTACATTGTTAGAGAAATTTTGAATAAATGCTGTTCTTTTAAACTTTTTATTCATCAAAGAATCCTGATAAAAACAATCACAGGTTGCAAAAAAATATCTGTTTCCAACATTGATAATTCTAGTAATAAATCAGCATATTAGAATGATTCCTGAAGGATCACGTGACACTTAAGACTGGAGTAACAGCTCATGAAAATTCAGCTTTGCATCACAGGAATAAATTATTTTGTAAAGTATATTAAAATAAAAAACATTATTTTATATTGTAATAACATTTTGTAATATTACTGTTTTTTTCTGTATTTTTGACCAAATAAATGCAGCCTTGATGAGCAGAAGAGACTTCTTTAAAAAAACATTAAATGCGAGGGTGTGTCCAAACTTTTGACCGGTAGTGTATATCGCACACCCCTAGTGCAAATTATGTTCTACTCACCTTAAATGCTTTATTAGGATCAGGAGGCATCGCCATCGCAGCTCCCGTCATTTGATCCTGCATAATTCTTGACTGATCAGCAGCTGAAAATAAACACCTTTGTTTAAATAGCTGAGAAAGTCATCTCAATGTCACAGATAAAATTACAATATTTTAATATGTAATACAATACTTATACACATTATGTACAGTCTCTTCTGCTCACCAATCCTGCATTTATTTGATTCAAAGTACAGTTACATTCTGAAATATTTTTGTCTGTTTTCTATTCAAATATATTTTAAAATGTAATTTATTCCAGTGATTTCAAAGCTGAATTTTTAGCTTCATCACTTTCATCATTCTCAAGAAATTGTTGAAAACAGCAGAGTAGATTTTTTTCAGGTTTCTTTGATGAATAGAAAGTTCAGAAGAACAGCATTTATCTGAAATGGAGATCTTTTGTAACATTATAAATGTCTTTATCATCAAACATTTGAGAAATGCTGATCTTTGGATCTTTCTATTTATCAAAGATCTTGAAAAATGTACTCAACTGTTTATTACTAATAATATTAATGTTTCTTGAAAAGCAAATCGGCATGTTAGAATAATTTCTGAAGGATCATGTGACACTGAAGACTGGAGTAATGATGCTGAAAATGTAGCTTTGATCACAGAAATAAATTACATTAAAATATATTCAAATATAAAAGAGTTATTTTAAATATTCAAAATATTTCCTAATTTTTTGTTGCTGTAATTTGGATCAAATAAATGCAGGCTTGGTAAGCAGAAGAAATTTCTACTGTATTATAATATAATATAATATAATTAGGGCTGTCAAACGCGAATAATCGCATCCAAAATAAAAGTTTATGTTTACATACTATATGTGTGTTTACTTTGTATATTTATTATGTACATATAAATACATACACATACATGTATATATAAATATTTAGTTTTAATATGTATATATATTTATACCTGTATACAATTTAGATTATAAATAAAAATAAATATTTTAGATATAAATCAAAAAAAAATTTCCTTAATATATACATGCATGTGTGTGTATTTATTTATACATAATTAAAATACAAAGTACACAAATATATAGTATTTAAACATAAACTTTTATTTTGGATGCGATTAATCGTTTGACAGCACTAAATATAATATAATATAATATAATATAATATAATATAATATAATATAATATAATATAATATAATATAATATGGTTGTGTTACAACCAACCATTGTCTTGTCCAAGGATGAGGGTGTACATGCTTCTGAGCCCAAACACATTGAGAAAATACCATGATGCTGAACTGACCCTACAAGAGCAACAAATTCAGATTTTATTCACAGTTTTTAGCTTCTGGCAATAAATAAAACACATCACATCAATACTGTACCAGGATGCGTCCAGAGAGACCAGCTCAATTCCTCTCTGTAACATGGGCTTGAATCTCAGAGTCAGTGGAAATGGAACTTTAGCTGAAGGGAAACAAGCAACAGAAACAATCTCTGAGATTTAATCAGCTAAATATCAGCCATTACAACTTTTTAAGACATCTTCTAGTCATCCTCTTCTGCCTCTGTGAAACAGTCATTATATTTTTGTTTGGCAACGTTGAGAAAAAGCAAACTGTAGCTGCTTTAGGAGAGAACAGAAGCCTCTGCCAACCACTTGCATCAGCAGCGGACTGAAGGAACGCATATGCGCTAATCCTACTATGGTTAGAGCCCACTTACTAATGTTTGCCTTTCAGAAAATGAGTTATGAATGTACTGGCCAAACGTTACATCACCCAATTAAAATTCATGAGCCGGCTGTTAGGGTTTAAAATGTCTCTCTGTACAATTCAGATGCTTCCTACACGCCTGAATGCAATTACACTTACAAACGATTGTTTTAGGAGTAAGGCCACAGTCACACTTCTCACTAGATCCTTTTTATAGCTTATTGTTTTAAGGAAGTTGCTCACCCAGAAGTGAAAATTAGCTGGAAATGTACTCGCCTCTCAGGCCAATCCAGATATACCCAGCAAACACAGAATGTTCCCAAAACATTCCCATTTGTTTATTTTTCTGGGAACCAAACGAGAACGTTCTAGGAATGTTCCCTATAGGTTCTCTTTTTAATAACCTATAAGAACGTTCCCAGAACATTCCCTGCAGGTTTTTTTTTAATTCATTTTATAACCTAAAAAGAACCTTCCTGGAATGTTCTCTTTAGGTTAGGGGAACATTCCAGGAACATTCCCACAACATTCTGGAAATGCTCCCGGAAAGTTCCCCTAACCTAAGGGGAACGTTCTACTTACGTTAAGAAAACTTTCCTGGATAACCAACAGGGAACGTTCTTGGGAACATTCCGGGAACATTCTGGGAACCAAAATTTGTTAGCTGGTTAGATGAGAAATTTAGCATTACATCACTTGCTCATCAATGGATGTTCTGCAGTGAATGGGTGCCGTCAGAATAGGGTTGTGCCAAATGATGATTTTTGTTACCCACATTCTACAAAATAAGTTTTATATAAAAAAAAAACTCAAGAGTGAGTAAACAATGACAGAATTGTAATTTTTTGATGATAGTAGGCTAATACAACAAAACATTAAGAAAAAAAAAAATACATGTATAATTTGTGTGTATAGTTTTTATTTTTATATTTTTGTTAATTCAGTTACAACTCACCTGAAAATGAAAGCACTGTTTGTTTGATATAGAATTGTGTATTATGTGTATTTGTAACATGTAGCCTATCTTTGTTTTTTTTTAATAACAAAGATAAAATAATGACACAGATTTTTATCTTTGCCCACTTTGGCCTAAACATTTGCCATTATTTTTTTTTTTATATATATTTTGTTACCTTGTAAGGCTTTAAAATTAGCTTGGCTGTACTGCTCAGACAACTTGCAAAATAGTAAAACCAACATGACAAAGAATCGTGATAAAATCTTGATTTTTTTTTTTATTTTTGCCATATCGCCCACCCCTACATCAGAATGAGAGTCCAAACAGCTGATAAAAGCATCAAAGTAATTCAAAAGTAATCCACAACAATGTAGTCTATCAATTAACACCCCATGAAGCAAACAGCTGCATGTTTGTAAGAAGCAAATCTATCTTTAAAACATTTTTAACTTTAAACCATTGCTTCACTATTTTGCCTTCCAGCTAAAATACAAGTCCTCTATCCTTAAAATCACTTTCTACAGTGAGCCCGTTTTTTTTTTTTTTTTTCACTTGAGGAAACATTAATATAAATTATACATTTAAATTATGGATATGTTTCTTACAAACATGCAGCTTTTCACTTCACAAGACATTAACCGATGGACTGAAGTGGTGTGGATTACTTGTGAATTATTGCGATGTTTTTATCAGCTGTTTGGACTCTCATTCTGACGGCACCCATTCACTGCAGGGGATTCACTGGTGAGCCAGTAAAGCAAATCAATAATGAAACAAACTTATCCACATCTTGGATGACCTGATGGGGAGTACATTTTCATTTTCGTTTGTACTGTTTTTTTAATTCTGACAAATAACAAAAGCTCTTACTTGTGACGAAACCAGAAAAGGCCCAGTTGATCCATCCTCCAATCAGAATCATTGGCAGCACATTGGTCAGATTTCCTTTCATCATGTCTGTCAACATGCTGGTGTCTTGGAAAGATTTTCGACATAGATGGTAGATGTTATGATGAAGCATAGTAGATCATTTTGCCTAATTATAGGATGTTAAAGTAGCTCTTACCGGTCATGGGGTTTTTGGGGATCACCTTTCTTTTGACCGTCTTGAAGAATCCAGTCTCAGGGTTGTTAAAATAGTGTTTCCGCATGGCAAATGACTGAAAACAGCATAATTGATCATTCACACAAACAAGTAAATAGTTTTAAAAGTTTATTACATTCAAATATGCTGGGTGCTGTTATCCATAAATAATTAATACCTGTTTGGGAAGATATTTTCCATTTTCTCTCAGGATGCGGCTGCGCAGCAACACCTGGCTGTGATTTAAAATAAATTAAAATGTATAAATGTATATGTATTCACAAAATTCACACTTCAATAGTCAAAAGTTTACATACACCTTGCAGAATCTGCAACATGTTATTTATTTTACCAAAATAAGAGGGATCATACAAGATGCAAGTTTTTTTATTGAGTACTTTTTTTTTTGTTTAGTGATGTTTAGTTGTTTTTGAGTCCCTTGTTTGCCCTGAACAGTTAAACTGCCTGCTGTTCTTCAGAAAAATCCCTTGGGTCGCAGATTTCTTGGTTTTTCAGCATTTGTGTGCGTTTGAACCCTTTCCAACAATGACTATGATTTTGAGATCCATCTTTTCACACTGTGGACAACTGAGGGACTCATACGCAACTATTACAGAAGGTTCAAACACTCACTGATTCTCTAAAAGGAAACAATGCATAAGAGCCGAGGGGTGAAAACTTTTGGAATTTGAAGATCAGGGTAAATTCAACTTATTTTGTCTTCTAGAAAACATGCAAGTATCTTCTGTAACTTCTGAAGGGCAGTACTGAATGAAAATGTATGTATATTATATAGGCAAAATGTAGACATCTTCATTCTGTTCAAAAGTTTACACCCCTGGCTCTTAATGCATAGTGTCTTCTGGAGCATGAGTGAGTGTTTGAGCCTTCTGTAATAGTTGCATATGAGTCTCTCAGTTGTCCTCGGTGTGAAAAGTTGGATCTCAAAATCATACAGTGCTTGTTGGAAAGGGTTCAAATACACAAAAATGCTGAAAAACCAATGAATTTGTGGGACCTGAAGGATTTTTCTGAAGAACTGCAGGCACTTTAACTGTTCAGGACAAACACAGGACTCATAAATAACTCACTAAACAAAAAACACAGCTGTGGATCATTCAGGTAAGAGAACTAAGAATCACAAGTATGTAATTTTTAAAACTTCAACTATTATTTTCTCTTGCGGATTATACGTCTATTATGTGAAATATCTTATACAAGTGAGTACTAAATAAAAAAAATAACATGCATTTTGTATGGTCCCTCTTATTTTGATAAATAGTTAACATTTTGCAGATTCTGCAAGGGGTATGTAAACATTTGACTGTATAAACTGAAAATTTTAATTAGATTACAAAACATTGTTCCTGATATATTTATCCTGGTATAAATACTTCTGTTTTTAAGTTACTTATTATTTGTATTAATATAGTATTGCATATAATTATACTACTAAACACCTGTATGTATCAGATCAGTCATCTCACCTGTCAGACACCTGCTGCAGATCCACTTTCTTCCCGTTATGAAGGAGTTGAGTGACGTAATGCCGCAAAACTCCGACGATGAACGTGATGAAGACTATGGGCAAAACAACCCACAGACGAATACTGGAGTCTAACAGCAGCTCTGGACCTGCCATTTCCTACACCAAAACTATCTAAACTCAAAACAATGACACTTTCCAAGTTTATTACAGTACTCAAATTACAACACGATGAAAAGTCAAACTATGGTAAAACTACTACACTTTTATACGAGAGCAGCGACACATTGCCGCAAGAACATGCGCCATATGCACAGCTGCTTTTTGACCTTTGAACTAGTGGCGAGGTCCAATTTGTGAACGACTCGTTCTGTTGAGTCGACTCTATTAAATCGATTCACAAAGCAGTCTAAACGACTCATGCACGAACTTTTTTATTGAACATATTGAACGGAATATTCATATACAATGACACTGATACATGTAAATAAATATACATTAAGCAAGGCACATATCAGACAAAAACAGATACAAAAGTACCAATAAACGTTACACGTTTCTGGGCCTTTTTACTTTGCATATGTTCCGTTGATGGAAAGTAATTAAGTATCTTTTAAAAACAGAAAATAAGGTTTCGTCCTCATACATTTGCATTTATGAACCAAAAAACAGCCTAGAATCAACATTATATCGATTCACGCATGAACTCTACTGAATCAAGGTGTGCGCTTATCGAGTCCTCATTAAACCGAGTCACTTTTGAAAGGATAGTTTTAACAAATGTAAACGAAATAGATAATAGTTTTTGTAATGCGTAGTAATGATTAAAATCAGTTTTAATAAACGTTTGAAACATACCACGCAAGGATGTTTGCCATCATCATATGTAAAAGAAACGCTAATAACTTGTTCAACTGTTCAAAAGAACCGATTCACAAGATTGAGTCGCACGTCGTGTCATTTGAACTCTGAGATATTTCTATATGTATTTATGTTTTATAATTATTTTCTATCACTAACGGATAGGTAAAACGTATCTTATTTATGAAAAAAATATGTATTTTAAAAATAATAATAATAAATGAGTAGTTTAACGCCATTTCCGGTTTCGAAGACGTTTCCTGTATCTTGTAAACAAGCGGAGAGCCATGTGACAGGCTGAAGGACGGTTTAGCTTTACACAGTCAAGCATTTTCTATAACAACAAATTTATTTGTCAACTGTAAGATTTTTTTGTTGTTGTTTTATCGCGGCATCGATCTCGGATGCACGTTAATATTAGAAACCGAATACGTTTAAAATAAACCTCGCTGAATCATAGTCGATCTGCAACCATTTTTTCTAATATCATGACTCCTGGGGCGCCTGGTATTAATGAAAAGGTCTTGCAGTATGAGACATTTATCAATGAAGTATTAAGACGAGACTTACAGTAAGTATCAGCGTCTTTAATAATATAATATTATAATATAATATCTTGGGTGAAACAGCTGAAATAGCAATGCCTTTAGCATGTTTACATGTTTGTATCAAGGTAATCCTATGATTTCTTTAAATATGTGCTATTGTGATACCATTGTATTATTTGAAGTTTCATATAAATACTCATTATATGTTAATCTGTGTGTAGTAAAGCTAAAATGATCTCTGTTTTAACTCTGTGTTTTGACAGAAAAGTATTGGAGCAAAGAGATGCTGTGTATGAAAAAATAGCACAATACCTTCAGCTGAAGAACACAATTAAAAGCATTCAGGTATTTTTTTGGACCTTGTCTGTCTCAGTTTTCATGGTTACCCTCTGTCTCTGTTGTTTTCTTGCTCTCATTCTGTATTAATACAGTTGTGAGAAGGACCCCGGTTTCAATTTAAATTGAGTTTAAATAAGCTTTTCTGTATAAAGACCCAATTTATACTGTAAAAATAAATATTATAAATACACTACCAGTCAAAAGGTTTTGGACAGTATCATTTATGTTTTTTAAAGTCTCTTCTGCTTGCATTTATTTGATCCGAAATACAGCAAAAGCAGTAATAACTGCTTTCTATTTTGATATATTTTAAAATGTGATTTATTCCTACATTTTCAGCATCATTTTTACAGGCCTTCAGAAAATGAATGATCCTTCAGAAATCATTCTAATATGCCGATTTGCTGTTCAAGAAACATTTATTATTATTATTATCAATATTTAAAACAGTTGAGTATGATTTTTCAGGATTATTTGATGAATAGTAAGTTGCAAAAGTCAGCATTTTTCTGAAATAAAAAGCTTTTGTAAGATTATACACTATACCGTTCAAAGGTTCGGAGTCAGTATAATTTTTCTAAAGGACAGTTATAAAAATGAATACTTTTATTTAGCAAGCATGCTTTAAATTGTTCAAAAGTGATGATAAAGACATTGAAAAATATGATATTTCAGATCAATGCTGTTGAACCTGAACAAAAATCCACTCAGCTGTTTTCAACATAATAAAAATAACAAATGTTTGCCTGTCAAAATGATTTCTGCAGGATCACGTGACACTGAAGACTGGAATAATGGTGCTAAAAATTCAGCCTTGAAATCACAATACCAGTTTTCATGGTTACCCTCTGTCTCTGTTGTTTTCTTGCTTTCATTCTGTATTAATACAGGTGTTTTATTCATCTTTAGGAAACTGACAGCAAGGAACTCAAAACCGATGTTGACCTTGGCTGCAATTTCTATGTCCAGGCTCATGTGTAAGAATTGCAAGTCTGATGTCTGTGTTCTTTGCGTCAATGTCTCTAACATTTAAAAAAGGGCAAACTCATAAAGGATTCATTCCTCTTTAGACCTGATGCATCAAAAATATTTGTGGCGGTTGGATATGGATTCTTTGTCGAATTCACACATGCAGAGGCTTTGAAGTTCATAGAAAAGAAGACAAATCAGCTTACAGAGTAAGAGAGGATTTGGTTTTTAATGTTTGTCTTTGTTTTTAATAAAGATGAGATGTTCAGTTGTCATTATTTGAATATTTCAGGTATACTGAGGTCCTCACCAAAGATGCAGCAAAGATAAAGGCCAACATCCGCATGGTTCTGGAGGTAGGAATCATTACGGTTACCTTGCATTTGTCCTTTTTTCACAGTTTATTTTGATGCCAATCAAAATCTTTTTCATAGGGATTGAGGGAATTGCAAGGTCTGAAAGATCTTCCGGAGGACAGAAGGAGAGAGGTGTTTTAGTACCGTACACCAATCGCAGCACAAGTATATTACATTTGCACATATGACTGTAATGTTTGTTTCAAACAATGTGAACTCTATGGCAGTCTGGTTCAGAGGAACATTGCCTTTTAACAGGTTATACTGTTGTTTTGACAAAAAATAGCTGAATAAATTGTAACATTTTCAGTACAACCGTCAGTGTCTTTGTGATGATTTTAAATAATTGTGTCACTGTACACACAATACATTTACACATGACCTTTTATGTATATGAAAAATGAAAATGGAAAAGACTTCTTTTGTTTAGATATGTCAAGCAAATTATTAATGAGATTTGTATTATTGTAAATGAAGAAAGTCAGTAATTTCAACAAGCCACAAAATTAATGTATATCTAAAATGAAAATATATAGTTGAGGTCAAAAGTTTACACACCTTGCAGAATCTGCAAAATGTTAATTAATTGACCGAAATAAGAGGGATAATACAAAATCAATGTTATTTTTTTATTTAGTACTGATCTGAATAAGACACATAGAAGATAAAATAATATTTGAATAAAAAAAAATAATTACCGTTCAAAGATTTACGTGCACTTAATTCTTAATATTGTGTTGTTACTTGAATGATCCACAGCTGTTTTTTTTCTCATGAGTTCCTTGTTTGTCCTGAACAGTTAAACTGCCACTGTCCCACAAATTGTTTGTTTTTTCAGCATTTTTTTACATATTTGAACCCAATGGCTGTATGGTTTTGATCCATCTTTTCACATTGAGGACAACTGAGGGACTCATATGCAACTATTACAGAAGGTTCAAACACTCACTGATGCTCCAGAAGGAACCGTGATGCATTAAGAGCCAAAACTTTTGAACAGAATGAATATTTGTACATTTTTCTTATTTTGCCTTAATATCATTTTTTTTTTCATTTAGTACTGCCTTTCTGAAGCTACAAAAGATACTTACATGTCTCCCAGAAGACAAAATATGTTAAATTTACCCTGATCTTCAAATTCTTAATGCATCTTTTTTTCTTTCTGAAGCATCAGTGAGCGTTTAAACTTCCGTAATAGAATCCCTTAGTTGTCCTCAGTGTGAAAAAATAGATCTCAAAATCATACAGTCATTGTTGGAAAGGGTTCAAATACACAAAAATGCTGAAAAGCCAAATAATTTGTGGGACCTGAAGGATTTTTCTGAAGAATAGCAGGCAGTTTAACTGTTCAGGATAAATAAGGGACTCGTGAACTATCACTAAACAAACAAACAAAAAAAAATTGGATAATTCAGGTAACAGCACAGTATTAAGAACAGTGTTGGGGTTAACGCATTACAAGTAACGCAAGTTACGTAATAATATTACTTTTTTCAAGTAACTAGTAAAGTCACGCATTACTTTTTCATTTCCAAGAAAGGAGTTACTTTTCAAAAAAGTAACACCAGTTACTTTTTGTTTCCTTTATGTATTTAATCCCATTTTATTAACCAATGACTTTGCTGCTGACCTTTGTTGATCCAATTCAACCGTACACTGCAAAAATACTGTTCTTACTTACATTTTTTGTCTTGTTTCCAGCCAAAATATTTAAAAAAATTATTAAATCAAGAAGGATTTTCCAGACAAATAAATAATTATTTTCTTGTTTTCAGAAAAAACAAGTCAAAATGAAGTGAGTTTTTGCTTAAAACAAGCAAAATAATCTGCCAATGGGGTAAGCAAAAAAAATCTTATTTCATACAGAAAACAAGATTATTTTGCTTTCCCCATTGGGAGATTATTTAGCTTGTTTCAAGCAAAAACACACTTAATTTTGACTTGTTTTCAGAAAAACAAGACAATCATTTTTACTTGTCAAGAAAATCCTTCTTGATTTAAGAATTTTTAGATATTTTGGATAGAAACAAGACAAAAAATCTAAGCAAAACTTACTTTAGATTAACTAACATTTGTGCGTTTTTTTTCTCATTGCTGAAGAGTGTTGAACTTTCTTTTCCTACAGTTCTACTGTACAGACGTCAGTTTAATTTTCCTTAGCCTTATTCACTTCATTTCATTTTAATGTGAAAGGGCTTTTACATTTGCTAAGAATCAAACTTTTTTATATTAAAAACAAACAAGCAAGCCCTGAAAAAAAAAGTAACGCAAAAGTAATGTAACGCATTACTTTCCATAAAAACGTAATTAGTTACTTTTTTAGGGAGTAACACAATATTGTAACGCATTACTTTCAAAAGTAACTTTCCCCAACACTGATTAAGAATAATTTTTTTTATAAATTCAACTATTTTCTCTTGTGAACTATATGTAAACGACCTTTATGTGAAATATCCTATTCAGTTTAGTCTAAAAAATGACACATTTTGTATGATCCTTTTTATCTTGGTAAAATAATTAACAATTTGAACATTCTGCAAGGCGTTTGTAAACTTTTGAAATCAACTGTAAATCTGTTAATTTGTAAAACAAACTTCTAATGTGAATACAGATTGGTTCTGGAACTAAAACTGGAGTATAAATAGTATTTATTTGTTGTTGCATCTACACTAATAGCATTAACTATGTATAGATTAACCTGTCCACATAATCAGTTCTTCATCCAGTCTGTGAGCATGGCATTCGATGAAATGCTTTCGAACACTGTGTGTGTGTGCTTCCTTTGGGATTCAAGATTGCATCTTCAGTGATTTCCGTGCCAATTAATCGATCAATAATTGAACTTCTATTTCATCTGTTCTGATTGATGAAGACAGCGGTTAATTTTAAGTTTCTGCAGCATCCGTGTGACGGCTACCCTGTCACACTAGTAACAGTTGCCATGGAAACTGGATGTTGAATTGTGGCAGCACTGTAAGACTTGCTTCCTGAAATAGATTATTTTTCTTTGCACAAAGACTCACTGCCGCATTTGGGCACAGTGACACACTATACAATTATAATGTGACATTGTCAGCACTGAGTATGGAATTACAGATTTTATGTTTTAAAATGATATATAATTCCGGATTTAGGTGGAACTTTTTTGTACATATGATTTCCGACGCATCAAATAAAAGACTGTTTATGCTTCCTATATTATTCTATTACATATGCAGAATTTACACTACGTCAGGGGTTTTCGATCTTTTTAGGTGCCACAGAACAATGATCATCCTTGTGCCAGGGACCCCAATTTTAATTTTAATTTAGTTTAAATAAGCTTTTCTTTATAAAGACCCAATTTATACTGTAAAAATAAATATTATGAATACACTACCAGTATAATTTTTTATGTTTTTTAAAGTCTCTTCTGCTTACCAAGCCTGCATTTATTTGATCCGAAATACAGCAAAAGCTGTATAAATAACTGCTTTCTATTTTAATATCTTTTAAAATGTAATTTATTCCTGTGATCAAAGCATAATTTTTTTCAGGCCTTCAGAAAATGAATGATCCTTCAGAAATTTCAAGAAGCATTTATTATTATTATTATTATTATTATTATTATCATTATCAATATTTAAAACGGTATGATTTTTCAGGATTATTTGATGAATAGAAAGATGCAAAGCTCAGCATTTATCTGAAATAAAAAGCTTTTGTAAGATTATACACTTTTCTAGAGGAAAATTATAGAAATTAATACTTTTATTTAGCAAGCATGCTTTAAATTGTTCAAAAGTGATGATAAAGACATTAAAAAATATGATATTTCAGATAAATGCTGTTGAACCCGAACAAAAATACACTCAGCTGTTTTCAACATAATAAAAATAACAAATGTTTGCCTGTCACAATGATTTCTGCAGGATCATGTGACACTGAAGACTGGAATAATGGTGCTAAAAATTCAGCTTTGAAATCACAGGAATAAATTAGATTTTAAAATATATTCAAATAGAAAACAATTGTTTAAAAAATATTTCTACATTTTTTTTTTTTTAGTTTTTTCAACATTTAACAGTTTTTGCTGTACTTTGGATTAAATAAATGCAGGTTTGGTAAGCAGAAGAGATTTCTTTTTTTGTGTGTAAAAATATATATTTTATGTGTAATGTATAGTTAGATATTTTAATTATTTATCCACTCAAATCAATGATTTGAATCGTTTTTATTTTGAAAATGATCTAGTTTACATTATTTTACACATTTCTTTTTTCTAAACTTTGCCTTGGACCCCCTAGCACTATCTTGTGGCCCCTGGAAACCCCCTGCATTGTGTTACTATGGCAAGCCGTTTTGACTTTTATTCATACGCAGGATATGAATTCTTGAAATTACTAGTGAAAATACAATTCTTGATATCAACAATTATAGTTTTTACTAGTTGAAATTAAATT
Source organism: Cirrhinus molitorella (assembly GCA_033026305.1). Taxonomy (NCBI): domain Eukaryota; kingdom Metazoa; phylum Chordata; class Actinopteri; order Cypriniformes; family Cyprinidae; genus Cirrhinus; species Cirrhinus molitorella. The sequence goes on from CM065125.1 coordinate 2,602,198, forward strand.
GCTGATATCAATAATTAACCTTTTCACTAGTTAAAATTATAATTCTTGATATCAGAAATTGGATTTTTACTAGTAACAATGGCAATTTTTGATATCAGGAATTACATTTCCACTAGTAAAAAGGTTAATTATTGATATCAACAATTTAATTTCAACTAGTAAAAACTATAATTGTTGATATCAAGAATTGTATTTTCACTAGTTAAATGTCACCATAGACTCCCATTCAAATTTAATTGCTGATATCAAGAATTGATTTCTTACTAGTTAAAATGTCAATTTCACATATCAGAAATACAATTCTCACTAGTAAAAACCTTAATTTTTAATATCAAGTGCAAATGTCCATCCTTGATATCAACAATTCAGTTGCTACTAGTGACAATGATCATTTCTGATATCATGAATGGGATTGTTACTAGTAAGAATGCCATTTTATATATCTGAAATTACTCTCCTAATTATTGATAACAGAAATATATTTTCAGATATCAGAAATAACAAATGTAACATACTGAAATACATTTACAGATATCAACAATTGACATTTCAACTATTGACTATTGAAATCTTGATCTTTTACTAGTAAAAATTCAATTTCTGATATCAAGAGCATTTGAACTAGTGAAAATTGAATTGTTGATATCAAGAATTCATATCCTGCGAATGAATAAAAGTCAAAACGGCTTGCCATAGTGTTACATGATTGCAAGCAACATTTCAGCGCAGTCCTGCAGCAGCAACCTGTGGATCCCGCTTGCCAGCGTGAGAGAATTTACGCAAAACGACGAGCTCTTATGTGTTTTCTTTGCGCAGAGATTTTCACTCGACCTTGGTGTTGAATAAAAAAAAACCTCTATTCACTCGAAGACAGCAACAAAAGTTTGTCCTCTTTCATTCATTTTGCTCCGCAGCCGACGCACGTCATGCCTGTCCGGTGACGTCACGGCCGCACAGGGGACTCGCAGACCAAAGAGAGGTGGAAAAAAAAAGAAACAAGTAGTCGAGGCGTTCGTGGAAACAGGAAGCAAACAGGGGGAAAGCCAAGCAGAGGTGGTTGTTGTTAAAAAAAAACTTCAGAAGGGAGCGCTCTGTCTTTTTCCTCCCCGTTATTTTGAGCTCTTTAAACTAGCAGTCCGTTGCTTGGACACCGCTGAAGGAGAGAAGCTCGGTCGCTTCGCGCCGAAGTGGACGGACCAACGGCTACCTGATCAGGGGTCTCGGTTTATTTGCCCTCCCTCACCGTCCACCACGCTGGAATTAACTCCACCTATTGTTTTAAAGGCAGGGCGTGACATTCCCACCGTTTAAACGCGGCCCCGGCCGCTTTTACAGGAGTATTTTGACGTTTGAAGAAGTCTTCAGTCCGTCTGACAGGAACGGTGCGCGCAAAGGCAGCTTGAGCTAACGCAAGCTAGCGACTTAGCTGCTAATGTCAACTAACATGGAGGGAGAGGTGCATGTGTTACATAACAGCCAAACGCAATTAAACCAGCGACTTCTGACACCCAGCAAGCACAGTTATGGACGTGAATTAATCTCCAAAGAATAAAACAGCCCCATAAACACATTGATTTGGCAGAGATGGAGTCGAACCCGCTGATCAGCGGTAAGTTGTATTCCACTTCATGGAGGAGTGATTGCTTTCGAGTTCAATAAAGTGCTCGTTAGTCAAATAAAGCCACAGTTCATTCCTAATCCTGGAGAACGCTGTGTTCAAATCATCGTGGCTGTCCAAAAAGTATAAAAGGATCGTATAAATGAGTGGTTTTGACACCTTATGTTGGTCAGGGTGGGTTTACAAAACCTGATGCACTTCAAATGTGTTTAGAGTAAATGCTTTGCAAGCCAAATGTCAGGCAGTGTCTCCACATGCTGCTGCTGTTTCTGAATCTGAATCAAATACAGTAAATCAGTGTTTGACAGACTTGTTTTCCTCCTGGTTAACGTATTTATGTGCTAAATCAACATCAAAGAATGTCATTTGAGAACAGAATTGCTTTTGATTCACCGTTTTATTGTGCGTTGAATGTTTAGAGTTGTCAAACAAGCTAGTTTGCAAGGTGGATGTTTGTTCTTGTATTTGGAAAGGCGGTTTGTATATTAAACCTAATGCATTATTTAATTATAAGTTATTATTTATATTATTGTTAGCATATTGACCTTTATAATAGGGCTGTGAATCTTTGGGTAAACAACGATTCGATTCGAGACGATTCACAATAAAATTCGATGCGATTCGATTAATAATGGTTCGATTCTGCATACTTTAAGTGTATTCACAGGATTATTTAAATGCTTTCCCTAAATTCTTTATATGCTTAGTCAGGGGGCAAATTACACTTCTGCCTTCATGGGCAAAAAAATAAAAAAAACTCTTTTGTCCACTATTAGATGTTAGTTTAATGATGCTATGGCATGACATAGCATATGTAGAAATGTACTCTAGTGAAACGTAATATATTTAAAATACATTTATTTCAAACTGAGTATAGTTTAGTAGACCAAATCCCTCGAGACTTTGACATAAAAATTATAATTAAACTTTATTTAAATTTCTTAATATTAAGCTTAAAATGTGTTTTAATGTCACTGTTGCTGAGGATTGTATTCTCTTTGAATAAAAAGGTCTTTAAATGCAAGATATTTAAAGCGTACCTCAAATATACTATGCAATAGTTCCATTTTAGCACAATCGAATATACTTCAGTTCATCTTTAGTTGGACTTCAGCACTATAATTCCAATTTAGCACACTTTATGCCAGTTTAGTATAGGCTACTAAAAGTACAATTGCAAGGTATTTTTTTATTAAGAACATAAATATGTACATTTATACTTAGCATGAAATAGAGGTATTTCAAATACATTTTAGTATATTTATTTCGCTTTATTTTTTATTAGCCTATGTAAGCCAAGAAAAAAAAAGTGTGAAGGAGAGATGTGAGGAAACACAATGCTTTTCAAGGTCTCCGTTAATTTGTGCTTGTAGTAATTTATATATTTTAAAGCACTGAATCGCTATATAAATCGCGATTCATTCGATTCTTAGTGTTTTAAATTCGGCGATTAATAGCCGAAATCAGCGATTTGCGATTCAAAAATCTATGTTTCAAGATCGATGCATATGCATCATCAGGTTTTGTAATCGATGTATTGAGAAAACAAGTGCCCTACATTTATAATTATTCAAAAAACTTACAGATGCATGAACATGACTGTGCAATGCACATCTCAGCCTTTCTTTACTATGTTTTGTTTGTGTAAATGAAACCAATGTCATCTGACATTAACCACCAGACCTCATGTAAACCCAAAGAGACCAGGTTGGCACCTTGATAAAACCCGGGAACTGTCCTGAGCCCCACTTAATACAAGTGTGTGTGTGTTTATTAGGCATTTGTTTGCTAATTTAGCACTAGATTCATTCTGCTCACATCTCAGTCCTGTCTGGCTCTCTCCTCCTTTGGGATGGCAATTCATTCATTGGCTATAAGTCATCATGCAGACTGAGAACTCCAGATAATTGACTATTGAGCATCGAGGTCCCCGAACAGTCTTAAGGCAATAAGGTCTGATGGGGAAGAACAGATCTGTGTTGTTCGGTGCCGGTCTTTGTTTGCTTTTCTCCGAAGTACAGGCTGATTTATGAGGCATTAGACCAAGGCAAGCTGTGCAGTGTTAGTCCCTTGATTAGTCATACTGGAGCACTTCAGCTAGAATGTAACACTGCAAGGAAAATTAGAGAATAATTAATGTGTAAACAAGACAAATGTGCATCTGATTCTCTAGTTCTGGCTTCGCTGTGACATTTTCATCGTAATACACTGACCCTTTGCTTATTTTGATCAGTGTATTCTTATGCCTGATTTTTTTTAATGATAAATAACCACTGAAGTATGTGTTATTGTGCTGTTGGAAAAACCTAAAGCTGTTTGTTTACCTATAGCCTGAACAGTTCAGTCGATTCTGCAGTTACAGCTGCCTTTGAAACTGTTGATCATTTAAAAACCATTATTTATACTGCTATATTACAGAGGAAATGTTACGCATTTTTTTAAACAACTGACTTAGCTTTTTCAATGCCTGTTCATTTAGAGATAAAGACCTACAATAAAATTCTATAAAACATAAGATCTATACTATTTTCTGATCCACTATTTGCACTCTCTGTTTAAAAACTAAAATCAGTCATTCTTGTCAATGTTGTGATTAAGTGGATTTAGACAACACAATATGTGACACTGGACCACAGTTTTTTTTCCCAAATAGCTTTATGAATCATATAAAAGCTGAATAAATAAGCTTCCCATTGATGTATGGTTTGTTAGGATAGGACAATATTTGGCCGAGATGCAACTATTTGAAAATCTTGTGCGAAAAAAATCTAAATATTGAGAAAATCACCTTTAAAGTTGTCCAAATTAAGTTAAGTTTTGATATATTTACAGTAAGAAATTTCCAAAATATTTTCATTGAATGTGATCTTTACTTAATATCCTACTGATTTTTGGCATAAAAGAAAAATCTATCATTTTGAGCCAAACAATGTTGTCTATTGCTACAAATATACCCGTGCTACTTAAGACTGGTTTTGTGGTCCAGGGTCACATATTGTAACGTACAATATAAAATGTAGGTAACTTAATTTTCAGTCTGAATAGTTTATAAAAATATTGAATTTTGGAGATAAGAAGTTGCCTTAATACATAGACATGTATAAGAAAGTACTTTTAAAGGCTCTTAAATATTTTTTGCAGTCTAATGTTGTTTTTAAGTTCAAAATCTAATCAAAATCTAAAATAATAAATTCAGGGAAAGAGTTATTGATCTTCTTGATAACTGGTATGGGCCTGATATTATTGTTCATCTATAGAAAATGTCATTTTGCTCAGATTTTTGTGTTCATTTTACTGTGTAGTTACACAAGTACTAAAGTAATTTTCACTATTTAATTATGTTTATTACTAGGCGTATTTCTAAATTAGTTGAATCTATTCATATTGATGATTACTTCAAAAAAAAAAAAAAAGATATCTATTCAGACAAACCTCAAATGTAATATATTGTGGCTGATTAACTCTGCGAGTTATTTTTCTTTCACTGTTACTGATTTAAAAGCCCTGATTTGTTCTTTATTTGTATATAAAATGCCAACTGCAAATAGTCTATACATGCTCAGTGCATAATTACTGTATGTATATCTAGTAGGAACAATAATGGAAAGTGTTACAGAGATATCTTCTGAAACATTTTTTTGTCAGCCAGTACATAAATTAGTCATTTCAGCAGTTTGCGGGTATTGCAGTGAGATGTTAGTTTGATGAGTAAGTGTGCATGATGTGCTAACAGGGCAATATGACATTTAAATCCTGGACTACGGCTTTGTAAAACCCTCTGTTTGCCTGTACAAGCTGCCCACAGGATATTCTTCTGGCGTTTCAGTCCTAGAATGACACCATTTATTAAAGACATTTTACTGTTAATGAATGCACTCACTCAATCACTTACAGCTCGTTTTAATGACGCTATTAATTAATGAGATTTTATGTGGAAACGGCTCCCTTTATTGTCATCAGCAATTCACTGCGGTTTATTTGGTTCAGAGTGCTTAAAGGGTGGCGGGGTCTTTTTTTTTATTCCTTAGAAACTGTTGCTTAAATGCTTTTACCATGGTGATCGTTTCTAAGGTGTTGCTTATGAGTTACGTAAATGAAGGGGGGGAGAATGGTAATAGGGTTAATTTGCATTCTCAACATGTTCTTCCTGAACTTGTGATACGCGTCCTCTGCTGACGGTAGCGCCATTAATTCTTGCCTGTTTTCTCTTGATTTCACTGCGGATATAATGTTCACTCTCCATTTGTGCTCCTCTACTCAATCCAACCATAAAGAGGGTTTAATTTACTGCGCTGAGGACGTGAATTTGATTTCAGTTAAATCCCACAAAGGCTGTTTTTTCTAACATGCTTCAGTTCCAGAACATACTTCTCAATGCAATGAGTTCTAGGTGTAACTGAAGCAGTATTTTTAGAAACATAGCTAGTAAAAAACAAATATGTCTTGTTTTCACAACATGCATGGCTTTATGGTGCAATATTTTACAAGCAGGCCTTCGCAACCAATACACATATCAGTGAAAACAGTAATTGTGGGTTGTTTTATGTTTGTTTAGTACTAGCTTTTTCAAATCTTAACATGGTACTAAGCACTTGCCACTCCTGAACTGTAGCCAGTAGGTTACAGACATTCCCCATTTATCACAGTCTGTTTTTCGTCTCCTTTAGCAATGGATCCGTCCATTACATTGTGGCAGTTCCTGCTACATCTGCTGGATGATCAGAGCCAAAAGCACTTGATCTCCTGGACGTCTGGGGATGGGGAGTTCAAACTGCTGGATGCCGAGGAGGTGGCCAGACTCTGGGGGCTTCGCAAGAACAAAACCAACATGAACTATGATAAACTGAGCAGGGCACTTCGTTACTACTATGACAAGGTATGTACAGGAATATGGATGTGGATCATGAACTTATTCAGTTTATTTTATATATATATATATATATATATATATATATATATATATATACAGCCACTAGTCTTTTCACCAACAAAAAATGATTTTAAGTCAGCTATTTCTATTTTTTGCTGTAGTGTGTCAGTATGAAATATCAGTTTACATCTCCAAATATTTATTTTGCCTTTAATTGTAATAATCCAGTGAGATTTTTGTTTGCACAAGGAGTCCGACACTAGTCAGTGCTCCACATAGAGATCTGATCTCATCATCATCCAGTCTGTCTGGAATGATATGAAGTAACAGAACAAACTGAGACAGACTAAATTCAGAAAACTGTGGCAACATCTCAAAGGTGCTTCAAGAAACCTACCTGCAAAGCTACAATACAAGGTTTTAGGCACTTGTGTAAAAAAAAAAAAAAAAATTAAAATGAGGATGCTGTCAAAAATAATGTCATAACATTTTATTTATCAATTAACTTCTATTAACTAAATGAAATCAACATTCAGTGTGTCCATCTTTTTCAATTTAAAGTAGCTTTTGCCCTAGGTGCAGTTGCACATAGTTTTTCAGATGGCTTTGCAGGTAGGTTTCTTGAAGCATCTTGGAGACATTGCCACAGTTCTTCTGGATTTAGTCTGTCTCAGTTTGTTGTGTTTCTTCTTATCATTCCAGACAGGTGATGATGATGGCTGTTGTCAGACTCCTTGTACAAACAAAAATCTCACTGGATTATTACAATTGATGGCAAAATGGAGATTGGAGATTTAGTACTGATTAGGCAACCGGCTTTACTGACAAAATGTCTGATTAATCGTGATTAATGATTAATGTTTGATTAATCGTGCAGCCCTAACCCTTACTGTATACTTGCCTTACAGACATGAAAAAAAATATATATAGAGAGAGAGAGAGAATGAAATGTCTACTTTCAAATGAACCAATTTACAGTTTTTTTCAATTGCTAACATACTTTTGTCCAATCTGTAGTTACATTTTCAAAACTCTAAACACAATTAGCACAACATCCGTCTGTTGTGACCATACCATTAACACAATTTGTGTTGTTTTCACACAATATGCAGTCAATTACCATGTTTCTAAAATGCAAACATTTTCTTTTCTTACAAGCTTACCCAAAACTAAAATCATGGGTCTTTTTAGTCTTATTTGCAAATGCTTAAACACAGCATGTCAGAAATGAAGACCTAATGTTCCAAACCTTAAATACAGTATAAAGCCTCTATTTCTGCAACAACAGCAGCTCAAAATGATTAAAAATACATCTATACAAAATAGTGTAACAACTGATAAGCATATTTAAGTAACAGATCAATGAAATATTTAGAAATAGCTGATTCCAGTCTCAGTTGGAGGAACAGTCAGGTGTTGAAGCTACTTCCATTACATCAACACAGAGTAAAAAAGACCTCTTTGAATTGATTTTGTGGATGCAGAACAACACAAAGAATCAGAGAGAAAAAAGAGAAGAAGAGGTATAGGAGAGGAGTAAGAATGTGTGTTGGACTGTGCATTGTTATGTTTGTTTTTTTCCCCTTACACATGTAGAACCTATGAAAGCTTATTTCTGCCACTGAATATAAAGGAAAAGGGTAATTGTGACTTTTTTTTTTTTATCTCACATTTCTGATATTGTCTGAACTGCAAGATGTAAACTCACAATTCCAAGAAAAGAAGTGAGATAAATAGGTCATAGTTACCATTTACCCTTTATATTCTGCGGCAAAATTATAACCAAAGGATGGATGTTGGAATTTTTGTTGATCACTGGCATCAGCAACCATGGGGGCACCATCCAAATCCAACCCCTACCCACTGGAAAGCAATTTCAAGGTTCTACTGTACATTCTGTAAAGTAATGACTCGATTCAGTTTTAGATAGTATGTTGCCAGGAAAGAACAAATTCAACACTTTGAAATGTAAAATGGATTTCAGTTGAAGGCAAACTGAAGGCTAAATTTAAAATAACAATGGATTTTATATTATGTATTATATGCAGTTATAATTAAACATGACAAGTAATGCAGTTTTTATAAAGCCATCAACTGTTAATATTTTGACAATCATTGTGCTATGATTGACTATATGTGTCTGTTGGATAGAAACTAGTGTTAAAGTTTTGACCAAATGACTTGGTTTTGAATAAGGTTTGCTGTGTTTTTATAGAGTTAGTATATGTAGGAAAAGATATTAAGCATTTTGAAATGTAGAGTTTGAATTTCTTTAACAAAATGTGGTTTTGGACAGAAAATTAACTATTTGGCTAATTGTGTGATCTAGGTGTGTTGCTGTGTTAAGAGTTTGGAAAAAGTACTTTAAGTATTGGTAAACGCTTGTTAGCAATTGAAAAAAAACTGTAAATAACAAATATTTTCAGATATAATCTGTATGAAACATACATACAGGCACATCCACTACTGCAGAGATGACGAGTCAGTGTCGCCGACTTCATCTCTTAAGCCGAAAACAAAGGATTATTAATGAACGTGCAATTAGTCGACTAATCACTCAAAAAAAAAAAAATCCTCGACTTCTAGTCGACCAAAATTTTGGTCCATCACTAGTATTTATCTAAAAATAAATGTGAATAATTTTGTGTTTTTTGCTTTCTAACTACTATGAAAATGTTAGGAAAAAACCCTTAAGATTGGAGCTTTAATGTTTAATGTCTTAATGACTCCTACATTTTTCCTCCTAAGAGTGTTTCACAAAGCGTTTTAGGACTAAAACTAGCTCCTAAATCTGTGAAACATTAGGAGATGACTCCGAAGTCATTAAGAATCACCGAATCACAAATTATCCTCCCGGCTAAAAAAAACAATACAAGCCATTCTATAAATTCTATAAATACCATTACAAACCATCAACTTTTAACCATTAAAACCATTAAAAATGTTTCCTGTAGTGTGTTTGGGGCATGTTCCATTAGGAGTTTCAGTTAGGATTTGGGTTTTAACGAGTCACCAATGGAAGGTGACCAATTACCGGTAGAGGCCATTAGACACCATTACAGTTACCATTAAAACCAGTACAATTCCTATTATAACCAGTAAAGCCACACAAAATTCTGATAGTTTCTATTGTTTTTTCCCAGCGGGGCTAAAATAGCTGTTGCCGGCAATCTGCCTCAGAACATAAACATTTTAGAAACATGGCGCATTTATTTGCACACACGTTTTCCCACGCATCTTTTTTGGTTTTGGAAGTTATCTCAACTCCTAATTTTCCTCTGATTATATCCTTGTTTTCATTACATTAGATAGGCAAGAAGCTGTTCTTGCGTCTGGTTTGGTTTGATTCTAGTTGACCAGAAAAATCTTTAATCAATATTAACCATCACTAGTATTTATCTAAAAATAAATATGAATCATATTGTGATTTTTACTTTCTAACTACTATGAAAAGGGTAGAAAAAAACCTTAAGATTGGATCTTTAATGTTTAATGTCAAGTGCATGTTATTGTTTAGCCACTTTTCATCCATCTTTCATACTTCCACAGAATATCATTAAGAAAGTTAGCGGCCAGAAGTTTGTCTACAAGTTTGTGACCTTTCCGGATCCCAACTCTGTCGATGGTCTGAAAGGGCCTGAGGATTCCCAGAGGGCCGCTACGGGGGAGAAGTTGGAACTGTCCATTCAGACCAAATCTAACACGGGTGCTAACAACGCCAACCCATGTCTCTCCAAGAGCCTGCAGGTTCAGCGCTCCTCCCCTAGCTCGGTGCAACGCAGCTCCCGCAACGATTACATGAAGTCTGGTCTCTACTCCACTTTCACTATCCAGTCCCTGCAGCCCTGCAAAACCGCATCCAAATTCATCAAAACGGAGCAAATCCTGAGTGACTGCAGCCCCAAACCTGCTCCTGTGGACCGCACAGTGCATGAGGTCAGGTTCTTTGTGGATTTCATGTTTTTGTTTTAGAGCTGATGCTTTTAAGTTCTGTAATAAATCCTCTCAGGTGACATGACTCATTAGTTAAATGAGCAACAAAGGGTTAAAATGACTGGAACCTTGCGAGACGCATTGTGTGTGTTAGGTAGTTGATTCACAGTGGTTATTTGTGTATGTTGCAGATGCGAATGTGTCAGACAGAAGGACAGCAGGGAGCTGTTCAGGCCCAGTCGACTGTGGAGAGTCTGCAGGTGATAGTGACCCAACCGTCTCCATGTCCTACACCCGCTCTCAGCCCACAGACGCCCTCTGGATCTGCCACCGCGACCACGGTATGGATTTGCTCTTTAACTCTCATCCAGACTCAGTCTTTACGTGCATAAAGGAGAAGTTCTGATAATTTACTTACACCCATGTCATTTAAGATCTCCTTTTTTTTTTTTCAAAAGTTGAAAAGAAATTAAGGTTTTTGAGGAAAACATTCCAGGATTCAGTGGTGGCCAATGGGTTGAAGGTCCAAATTGCAATTTTAATGCAGCTTCAAAGCGCCATACATGATCCCAGCTAAGGAATAAGGCTCTTATCTAGTGAAACAATTGGACAATTTGGAGAAAATGAGATGTGACTTTTCCAATGTAATTACGCAGTGCACGAAGATGGGCATCGCAGAGCTAGTGCAAGACAAGCATTTGTGGTTAGAAAGTATATACATTTTTATTTTTTTAAGAAAAGATTGTTTCACTAGATAAGACCCTTGACTGAGATGGTGTACAGCCCTTTAAAGCTGCATTGAAACTGCAATTTGGACACTGAAGTCCACCATATAGAGAATTTCTGGATTGTTTTCCTCAACAAACTTAATTTCTTTGCGACTGAAGAAAGAAAGATATGAACATCTTGGATGACATGGGGTGAGTAAATTATCAGGAGATTTTCATTCTCAAAGTGAACTTCTAAAAGTGAACTTTTAGCTTTTTGACTAAAAGTCTGGAAGTTATATTTTAGTCAGGCTTCATAATGGTTAAACTGATAATCAATTTTGCAATTTTGAATCACAATATAGAGCTTTTGATTTTTTTTGTAAATAGTTTTTATCTTCTTTTTTGTCAGTGGTGTTGCAAGTAAAAAAGTTAATCAGTGAATGATTTTCTTCATAGTTTTTGTTAATGAAATTAACACTAGATTAACACAGTTGTTTAAGTTACATTCTCAGTGCCAGTGTAAGAAATTGCATCAAGGATATAGGAATAGTCCAAGGAATAGTCCATGTTCATTGCTTATTGAAGCACTCATGATTCTCAATCAAATAGAGATGGTCAGAAGTTTTAAATATTTAGGGACATTTATTGTTTACATTGATTGATAGTAATTTGATATTTGCTGGAAATGTTGAATGTTTTTATAAAAGAAATGCAGAGATTGCATCTTATTAGGAGGTTACTACATTTTGGTGTGAGTCAACATATTTTAGAGATGCTCTATAAGAATCTTGTTGAGAGTGTTATGTTTTAATATGTGCTATGGACTATTGCCGGTTAAAGAAAAGCAAAAACTGGGTAGAGTAGTTAAAATTGCTGGTCCAATTTGTATGACAACCACAAATAATTGAAAGAAATCTATCAAACAAGAGTCAAACAGAAAGCACAGGTTATTATTGAAGATTGCTCTCATCCTTTGAATATTACATTTCAGCTTTTACCATCAAAAAGATGTTTTAGTCAACCTCAAGCAAGGAAAAATGTGCATCAAATGTCATTTGTGCCAGCTGCTGTTAGAATTTTAAATACTGTGGTCTGAGTGTGAGTAGGGGTGATTTTGTTACTTGTTGCCTTTTATGTAATCTGTGTGATGATGTTAAAAGTGTTGAAGCCAAAGACAAATTTCCACTTGTGGTAAATAAAGTGTTCATCAGGGCCTGTATTCACAAAACATCTTAAGGATTAAAAGTAGCTCATAACTTGTTGATTTAGGAGAAAATCGCAAAAATAAAGGGCGTGTCAATCCTGAATTTAGGACTCCTACATTTTTCTTCACAAAGTGTTTTAGGGCTAAAACTATCTCCTAAATCTGTGAAGAGGACTCCGAAGTCATTAAGACTTCACAAACTACCCTCCCTGCTGAAAAAACAATACAATACAGTACAGAAATTGTACACATACCATTACAAACCATTACTTTTAACCATTAAAACCATTAAAAAAAATGGTTTCCTGTAGTGTGTTTTGGGGCATGTTCAATTAGGATTTAGTGGTTTTAACACGTTACCAATGGAAAGTGACCAATTACCATTACAGTTACCATTAAAACCAATACAATTCCCATTATAACCAGTAAAACCACACAAAATTCTGATGGTTTCTATTGTTTTGTTTTTTTTTCCAGCAGGGCTAAAATAGCTGTTGCTGGCAATCTGCCTCGGAACATAAACAATTTAGAAACACACCGCATTTTTTTGCACACATACAGTTGAAGTCAAAAGTTTACATACACCTTGCAGAATCTGCAAAATGTGAATTATTTTACCAAAATAAGAGGGATTATACAAAATGCATGTTATTTTTTATTTGCTACTGACCGGAGTAAGATATTTCACATAAAAGATGTTTACATATAGTCCACAAGAGAAAACAATAGTTTTATAAAAATGACCCTGTTCAAAAATTTACATACACTTGATTCTTAATACTGTGTTGTTACCTAAATGATCCACAGCTGTGTCTTTTTGTTTAGTGATAGTTGTTCATGAGTCCCATGTTGGTTATGAACAGTTAAACTGTCTGCTGTACTTCAGAAAAATCCTTCAGGTCCTATAAATTTTTTGTTTTTCAGCATTTTTGTGTTTTTGAACCTTTTCCAACAATGACTGTATGATTTTGAGATCCATCTTTTCACACTGAGGACAACTGAGGGGCTCATATGCAACTATTACAGAAGGTTCAAACACTCACTAATGCTCCAGAAGGAAAAACTATGAAAAACTATAAGAAAACTTTTGAAATTTAAAGTTTTGGGGTAAATGTAACTTTTGTCTTCTTGGAAACATGTAAGTATCTTCTATAGCCTCTGAAGGGCATTATTAAATTAAAAAAATATGATATTTAGGCAAAATTAGCAAAATGTACACATTTCCATTCTGTTCAAAAGTTTTCACCCCTCGGCTCTTAATGCATGTGTTTTTCTTCTGGAGCATCAGTGAGCGTTTGAACCTTCTGTAATATTTGCATATGAGTCCCTCAGTTGTCCTCAGTGTAAAAAGATGGATCTCAAAATCATACAGCCATTGTTTAATAGGGTTCAAATACACAAAAATGCTGGAAAACCAAAGCATTTGTGGGACCTAAAGGGTTTTTCTGAAGAACAGCAGGCAGATGAACTGTTCAGGACAAACAAGGGGCTCATGAACAACTATCACTAAACAAACAAAAAAAAAAACCTGTGGATCATTCATTGTTTTCTCTTGTGGACTATATGTAAATGTCTTATGTGAAATATCTTATTCACGTCAGTACTAAATAAAAAATAACATGCATTTTGTATGATCCCTCTTATTTTGCTAAAAGAATTAACATTTAGCAGATTCTGGGTGTATGTTAAATTTTGACGTCAACTGTATATATACATATATAATTATTTATTTATTTTTTTTTTTTTTTTTCTTTATTTGTCTCAGTAGCTTTCTGAATAGGTTTTAGGAGAAGACTCTTCTTCTCCTTTACTGCTATTTAGGGGAACTCTTAGTGGTAAGATAAATTTGTTTTGTGAATATGGGCCCAGATTTATTAACACTTATGTACCCAGATTCCCCGAAAATACCTTTAAAGATCAGCTAATCAGCTTGCAATCCAATTATCTTACAGCCGCGTTATTATTAAGACTTGTGTGCATTAAAAATATTGTTTTAAATTCATCCTGCAGAATACTCAAGCACAGAAGAGCCAGAGTTTGGGTGACCCGCCTCAGATCTACCTGTCCGATCCCAGCTCTCTGACCTCGCTCATTCCTCTAGCTCATGGAGATTGTGTCGTCAACTCCTCTCAACCTGTGTTTGTGGTCATAAAGCCTTCTCCTGTCGGACTGTCCAAAGAGTCCAGTCTCCCGCCTGAAGAAGACTTGATTGAAATTGTCACTTTGGATGACAAAACAGATGTTGAGGTGAACAGACGTGTCCGTTATAAAACATTCAGTACAACATGTGTGGTTGTAATTAAATGCTTGAATAATTTAGCTTTTTATTTATTTATTTTTAGCTTTTTATTTATTTATTTGTTTTATTTTTATTTTTTTATTTGCCATACTTAGCCAGTGTCCACAGTGCCTGTCCCTAAAGTTACAGATGCCCCAATCCCTGTGGATTCTCCATCACCCTGTGAGGAACCAGTGGCCCAGCCAGTTAGAGAATGGGAGGTGAAGCCTGAGCTGCCCGGTTAGTCAAAACTTCATGTTTATGTATTAGAAAGATGTTAAACTCAAATAAGTTTGAGTTCGTAGCTGCTGAATAACTGCTTTCTATTTAAATATATTTTAAAATGTAATTTATTTCAGTGATCGTAGCTATTATATTATATTATATTATATTAAGCAGAATATTCTAATGATTTCTGAAGGGTCATTTGACTGGAGTAATGATGCAAAAATTTTAGCTTTAAAATCACAGTAATAAATGACATTCAAATACATTTAAATGTATTTGAATGTACATACAATACATTTAAATGTATTCCAATAGAAAACAGTTACTTTTAATTGGATCAAAATAAATGCAGGCTTGGTGAGCAGAAGAGAAAAAAACGTCTCACTGCCCAAAACTTATGACTGGTAGTGTATTTGAACCAGGTCTCTGGATTTATTTAATCAAAAATAGAATAAAAACAGTAATATTGTTAAATATTTTTACAATTTAAAAGAACTATTCTATTTGAGCATATTTTAATTAGTGGTGTCAATCGATTAAAAAAATTAATTAAAACTGATTAATCGCACATTTTTCCTGAAATTAATCACGATAAATCCTACCTGACATTAAAGTTTTTAATTATACTTTTATATTGCAACTAGATAAAAAAGTTCGTCGAGACAAACTTTAAGTTGGCTTGAGAAAGCCGGACCAGAAAGATTATAAAGTTTAAAGAGTTTAAAAAGTTTAAAAGTTTAAAACATTTAAAGAGTTTAAAAGTTTTAAAAAGTTTAAAGAATTTAAAAAGTTTAAAAGTTTAGAAAGTTTAAAGAGTTTAAAACATTTAGAGTTTAAAAAGTTAAAGTTTAAAGAGTTTAAAAAGTTTAAAATTTTAGAAAGTTTAAAGAGTTTAAAGCATTTAGAGAGTTTAAAAAGTTTACAAAGTTTAAGTTACATTTTTAAGTTTAAAGTAGTTTTAAAAGCTTGATTTTAAAATCTAGAGTACTCAGAGTGGTTGCCAGGGTGTTGCTATGTCGTTGCTAGGGTACCCGGGTGGGTTGCTAAGGTGTTGCTATGCGGTTGCTAGGGTACCCGGGGCGGTTGCTAAGGTGTTGCTATGCGGTTGCTAGGGTAACTGGGGTGGTTGCTAGGGTGTTGCTATGCGGTTGCTAGGGCACCCAGAGTGGTTGCTAGGGTGTTGCTATGCGGTTGCTAGGGTACCTGGGGTGGTTGTTAGGGTGTTGCTATGCGGTTGCTAGGGTAATTGGGGTGGTTACTATGGTGTTGCTATGCGGTTGCTAGGGTACCCGGGGAGGTTGCTAAGGTGTTGCTATGCAGTTGCTAGGTACTCAGGGTGGTAGCTAGGTTGTTACTAGCATGTTGTTAACATGACTAGCATGTTGTTAGCATGATTAGCATGATGCTAGCATGATTAGCATGATTCTAGCATGATTAACCAGTTACTAGCATGTTGCTAGCATGTTCCTAGCATGATTAGCAAGTTTTTAACATGTTGCTAGCATGATTAGCAAGTTGTTAACATGTTTCTAGGATGATTAGCAAGAAGCTAGCATGTTCTTAGCATAATTAGCAAGTTATTAGCATGTTGCTAGCATGTTCCTACATGATTAGCAAGTTACTAGCATGTTCCTAGGATGTTGCTAGCATGATTAGCAAGTTACTAGCATGATTCTAGTATGATGCTAGTATGATTAGCAAGTTACTAACATGATTGTAGCATGATTTTAGTATAGTTAGCAAGTTACTAGCATGATTACAGTATGATTCTAGTATGATTAGCAAGTTACTAGCATGATTTTAGTATGATTAGCAAGTAGCTAGCATGATTTTAGTATAGTTAGCAAGTTTCTAGCATGATTATAGTATGATTATAGTATGATTAGCAAGTTACTAGCATGATTATAGTATGGTTCTAGTATGATTAGCAAGTTACTAGCATGATTCTAGTATGGTTCTAGTATGATTAGCAAGTTACTAGCATGATTTTAGTATGATTAGCAAGTAGTTAGCATGATTTTAGTATAGTTATCAAGTTTCTAGCATGATTATAGTATGATTACAGTATGATTAGCAAGTTACTAGCATGATTCTAGTATGATTAACAAGTTACTAGCATGATTCTAGTATGAATCTAGTATGATTAGCAAGTTACTAGCATGATTCTAGTATGATTAGCAAGTAGCTAGCATGATTTTAGTATGATTAGCAAGTAGCTAGCATGTTTCTAGTATGATTAGCAAGTAGCTAGCATGTTTCTAGTATGATTAGCAAGTAGCTAGCAAGTTTCTAGTATGATTAGAAAGTTAGTTTGAATGAGTTTGAATGGATTAGAAATAGTACATAGAAGGGAAGTTAGATTGAGTCTCAAGGGATTCTGGGAGTTCTGACAGTCTCAAAGGATTCTGGGAGTTTTGACAGTTGAAATTTGAATGTCTTGGCTCATTTGAACATTCCGTCAATGGAAGTCTATGGGATTTTTCCGAGTTTTAATCGTCATTTTTACGAAAATCGTTAGTCCGATCAGTTAGAAAAGATATAGCAACTCAGGTCAGATCAGTCTGAAGATCTGGGCTGAGTTTGGAGTTTGTAGAGTTAAAGCTCTAGGAGGAGTTAGTGTCGACAGATTTAGTCTCCTAAGAATAATAATAATATTAAGTTTAAATAGAATATCAGTAAGTTGGCTTTCTCAAGCCAACTTAATAATGCTTTAAATGAAGGTAGAAACAACATAAAGAATGTATATTTTGAATATTTCTTCAATGCTATCTTTTTTTTATGACTGAAGGCAAGTACAATTTTGCCAACTCCGCAGTTTTCCTGTTGCACTGTTGCTGTGGGTTGTTTTCCATGTCCGCAGGTTGAAATTACCCCAATAATGTAATATTTAGCCCCTGGAATGCTAATTGTACCAGGGGAACACCGCCAAAAAAACTGTATTTTACCCTCCTTGAAACGTGATTGGGCTACTTTTGGGGTAGTTTTGAGTAGCAATTCAGCAGGTTTTGTTGTGAAAACCTGGCAACCCTGGGCAACTATCACTGATTTCAACTGATGTCTCTATGTATGTTTTCTTAATATATCATCATTGAATATAACTATTTAACATTACAGTATAATTGAGAGCTATCACTTTAACATTTATTGTACTGTAAGGATGCTCTGCGCATCTAAATAAACACATTCCTTTAGCAGTTGTGAGTAGGGTGGCTAAACCTAGCCCCACCCATGCGTTAATTGCGGGAAAATAGTTTTTACGCGTTAATATGAAACAATTAATCACCACTATTGACACCAGTAATTTTAAAATGCAATTTATTTCTGGCAAAGCTGAATTTCCAGCAGTGTGTTCACATGATTCTTTAGGAAACATTCTAAAATGCTCGTTTATTAAGAAACAATGTTTTATCATCAATGTTAAAAACACTTTTGCTGCTTCATATTTTGTGAAATGTATTGTCATTTTTCTTTGATGAAAAGAACAGCATTTATTTAAAATAGAAATCATTTGTAACATTATAAATATCTTTACTGTAACTTTTGATCAATTCAGTGCATCCTTGCTAAATAAAAATATTAATTTCCCTAAAACATTTTTTGAGCGGTAGTGTATATTGCTTTGTAGAAGAATTGTTTATTGTTATTGTCTTTCATCATATTGCTGATTGTACCTTTCACAAAAGCAATAAGTCACTCCAAGCCATCCTTTACAGTTATTGGACATGGTTATAGGTCAACAAAACCCGCAGTGGTTAAAAATCAATCATCAGTTTCAGCCTCTCATTCAAAACTGTTTCCAGAGGACACCAATACTGCATCAGCCTCCCTCCCGGCGAGCACGCAGGAAGTCCAGCCTCCTAAATCAAAGAAGCCACGTGTGCTGGAGCTGCCATCTTCGTCTACGCTGCTGCCCCCTGGACTCTCACTGGATAAGGTCAATGCAGCGGTGAACAGCCTGCTGGCTTCTGGAAGTGCCACAAACACCTTAACACCCACAGTCATCACCTCTCATGCTCTGGTGAGCCAGTTCAGAATTATAGTTGTTTAAAACGTGCTATAATTAAAAATATACATTTTTGTACATTTTTTTTTTTAAATATACAAACTTTAAGTTGGCTTGAGAAAGCCGGACCAGAAAAAGTAAAAAAAATAAAAAGTACAAAAAGCTTAAGAAGTTTTAAAAAAGGTAGTAGTAGTTTTAAAAGCTTTTGTTAGATGGGTGGGTGGATTATGGATGGATGGATTGATAGATTATAGCATGTCACTAGTATGTTGCATGTTGTTAACACGTTTTAGTATGATTAGCAAGTTACTAGCATGTTGTTAGCATGTCACTAGCATGTTGTTAGTATGATTAGCATGTTTCTAGCATGATTTTAACGTGATTAGCAAGTTGGTAGCATGTTGTTAGCATGTCACTAGCATATTGCTAGCATGATTAGCAAGTTATTAACATGTTAGTATGATTAGCAAGTTACTAGCATTTTTCTAACATGATTCTAACATTATTAGCATGTTATTAGCATGTTTTTAACATGATTAGCAAGGTGGTAGCATGTTTCTAGCATTATTAGCATGTTGTTAGCATGGTTCTGTCATGATTAACAAGTTGTTAACATGTTTCTAGCATGACTAGCATATCGCTAGCATGATTAGCAAGTTATTAACATGTTGTTAGTATGATTAGCAAGTTACTAGCATGTTTCTAACATTATTACCATTTTATTAGCATGTTTTTAACATGATTAGCAAGTTGGTAGCATGTTTCTAGCATTATTAGCATGGAGTTAACATGGTTCTGTCACGACTAACAAGTTGTTAACATGTTTTTAACATAATTAGCATGTTCCTAACATGCTTAGCAAGTTGTTAACATGTTTCTAAAATTATTAGCATGTTACTAACATGTTTGTAGTATGGTTAGCATGTTACTATCAAGTTGCTAGCATGTTACTAGCATTATTGTCTAGTAACTAGCATGTTGCTAGCATGATTAGCAAGTTATTAGCATGTTTCTAGCATGATTAGCAAGTTTCTAGCATGTTTCTAGCATGAATAGCAAATTGCTAACATGTTTGTAGCATGATTAGCATGTTACTAACATTATTGTCAAGTAACTAGCATGTTGCTAGAATGATTAGCATGTTTCTAACATGACTAGCAAATTGCTTGCATGAATCTAGTATGATTAGCAAGTTACTAGCATGTTTCTAGCATGACTAGCAAGCTGATAGTATGTTGTTACCATGCTTTTAGCACGATTAGCAAGTTACTAACATGTTTATAACATGATTAGCCAGTTGCGAACATGTTTTAAGCATGATTAGGAAGGTACTAGCATGTTTATAGCATGATTAGCCAGTTGCTAGCGTGTTTTCAGCATGATTAGCATGGTATTAGCATATTGTTAGCATGATTATCAAGTTATTTTGAATGAGTTTGAATGGATTATAAATAGTACACAGAAGTCTGAAGGGATTGTGGGAGTTTTGTCAGTGTGAGTTTGAATAGTCTTGGCTTATTTGAACATTCTGTCAATGTAAGTCTATGGGATTATTCACAGTTATAATCATTATTTTTAGGAAAATCGTAAGTCTGATCAGTTAGAAAAGATATAGCACACTCGATCAGATCAGTCTGAAGATCTGGCCTGAGTTTGTAGAGTTAAAGCTCTAGGAGGAGTAGTAATTTTGGCTAGGAAGAAAATAGCAGATCAGTAAATTGGCTTTCTCAAGCTGACTTAAATATACATTTCTGCCTTTAAAATGCTTTTAATTCTGTTTGCACTGTTTGGTGGACGTTGAGTATTGCTGCTTGCAATTGCATTACTAAGATGAAACCCACATGAAATAATTATTTTGAGCAGTTGACAGCCCTGGTTTCAACACAATGCACTCTTTTACCACATAGAGATGACTGATCACAGAACTGCAGCATTATCTTACAGTCTTTCAATAGACTTGTGCATGGCTGTTTTTAAAAGCTAGATCTGTTTATGCCGTACTTCTGATAATTATCAGAAACATCTTGTTTTTTTTCTCATTTTCTAAGATAACAATAGCATTTGTGTGGTATGAATGGATGCTTCACATGCACCAAGCTCTTATTCACACAGTCCCAATGTGATTTTTAACAAAGCCAGGGCGATTATAAATGCTTGTGTTACCAGATAACCAAGAACAAAAAGATACAACACAATGACCTTGTAAAATGGTTTTTTTTTTCACTTTTTTTTCACGAACAACCTCTTTAACTCTCTCTCAGACTCCAGTGCTGTTGACACCGAGTCCGCTGCCATCAACCATTCACTTCTGGAGCACGCTCAGTCCAATCGCTCCACGCAGCCCTGCCAAGCTCTCCTTCCAGGTGAGACTTCCTGTCCACACAGTTTCCGTCCACAGCATGGCAGCAGCACACCATCTGTCTCCTCACACTCCCTCAGCTCATTGCATGGCTGAGAAAATGTACTCTTTGCCCACTCCATTCATAACCATCTCAAAATATACATTTTATATTTTCCTCCTTTTCCCAACTTTTCCAAAGATATTGTAACCAATATCTTATTTACATTTATGTGTTTATATATTTTCCAAAACAACAATATTCATATACAGTGGCAGGGGTATTAGAAAGCTAGAATAGGAAATGAGCAGTGTTGGGGGTAACGCATTACAAGTAACGCAAGTTATGTAATATTACTTTTGTCAAGTAACTAGTAAAGTAACGCATTACTTTTTAATTTCCAAAAAAATATCAGTTACTTGTTACTACTACTTGTTTCCTTTATGTATTTAATACCATTTTATTAACCAGTGACTTTGCTGCTGACCTTTGTTGATCCAATTCAACCGTACACTGCAAAAATACTGTTCTTACTTACATTTTTTGTCTTGTTTCCAGCCAAAATATCAAAAAATTCTTAAAACAAAAAAGACAAGTAAAAAAAAAATTTGGTTTTCAGAAAAAAACAAGTCAAAATTAAGTGAGTTTTTGTGTAAAACAAGCTAAATAATCTGCCAATGGGGTAAGCAAAATAATAATAATATTTGAATTAAATTAAAATAATAGCAAAATTATTTTGCTTACCCCATTGGGAGATTATTTTGCTTGTTTCAAGCAAAAGCACACTTAATTTTGACTTGTTTTCAGGAAAAAAAAACAAGACAATAATTTTTTCTTGTCTAGAAAATCCTTCTTGATATAAGAATTTTTAGATATTTTGGCTGAAAACAAGACCAAAAAAATCTAAGCAAGAAAAGCATTTTTTGCAGTGTACTATTAAGCAAAACTTACTTTATATAGTAACTAACATTTGTGCTTTTTTTCTCATTTCTTTTCCTACAGTTCTACTGTACAGGCATGAATTTACTTAATTTCATTTTGGTGTGAAAGGGCTTTTACATTTGCTAAAAATCAAACATTTTTATATTAGAAACAAACAAGCAATCCCAGATTTTAAAAGTAATGCAAAAGTAACGCAAAAGTAACGTAACGCATTTTTTTTCTATAAAAAGTAACTAAGTAACATAATTAGTTACTTTTTTAGGGAGTAACACAATATTGTAATGCATTACTTTTAAAAGTAACTTTCCCCAACACTGGAAATGAGCTAGAGCAGAGAAGAAGAAAGAGGGTTTATTTTTCACAAGATAGTCTTGTAATCATTTTATATTCTGCAATATTATTTGGTTTCATGACATGAAAAGGAAAAGTATTTTTGGAAATGGTTTGGTAATTCTGAATGGATGAGCCACATTTTAAAATGTTGTATGTTACCCGCTATTCCCACACATCATTTGAATTCTGTTATTGTGCTTTCTAGGGGTGTAAGAATATATCAATACACGTGTATCGCAATATTTTGTTTGCCGATACTGTATCGATTCTCAAAAAATATCGATATTTAAAAAAAAATTAATACAAGATTTATGGCAGTTGCTTCGTTTTGAGTTTATATCGTGACCGCTTTTTAGTCTTCTTATCTCTGAACTTAAACAGTGACAGGAAATACTAGCATAAGGGCACGCCACTAATGTTAGCGAGTTTGAAAGAATAGTTCCTGCTTTATTTTATTTTTTATTTTTTTGGCTAAGGTTTGCATATGGTGGTGTGTCCTTAATTACAGCTTTCCTAAAATTATGCCCTCTTCATAAAATAAGAAATATCCCAATATATCGCCTTGCTTTCAGTATCGCAATGTATCACAACATATCGTATTGATTTTTGGCAATACACATCCCTAGTGCTTTCACATTAACACTGAACAGTAATGGACAATTAGGCTAATGAACTTAGTCATAAATGTATAAATATCATAAATAGGGTACATTTTTCGAAATTGAGATGTATACATCATATATAAGCTGAATAAATAGGCTTTCCATTGATGTATGTTAGTTAGGATAGGACAATATTTGGCTGAGATACAACTATTTGAAAATCTGAAAAAAATAAAAATATGGAGAAAAATCACCTTTGAAGTTGTCCAAATGAAGGTTTTAACATAGCATATTATCTTTTAAAAATTAAGTTTTGTTATATTTACGGTAGGAAATTTACAAATTATCTTCATGGAACATGATTTTTACTTAATATCCTAATGATTTTTCGAATAAAAGAAAAATCAATAATTTTGACCCGTTCAATGATTTTTGGCTATTGCTACAAATATACCCCAGCGACTTATGACTGGTTTTGTGGTCCAGGGTCACATATAATTATGACATATTACTGAACAGTCTTTAATCATTTTGCTTTAACTCCCATTATAAAAAAAAAAATGAATACTCAGTTCTTTTCTTAATAATTTCAATGCTCTGCACTGCAGTGATTTCACAATGTTCTCTTTCAGTTATTTCTTTAGTGGATGTCAAATCGTTTGTGTTTAATTTTGAGATGTTTTTTTTGTTAAACTGTTTTTTAGAAAAGCATGTGAGCATCCTCTGCTGGACAATAGCAGCAGTGCAAAGCTTGGAAGGTTTATTATGTTGTTGTTTTTACAGGAACAGGTGCATTAAACCTAATGCTACATAAGTGACCTCCTGTCTCTCTTGGTAGATGTTCTTCTTGCATATTTATTATAACAAAATTATCTCTTAATATTGTCCAGTTTATTACCTGTGTCAGTAAATGAGTTTTCCATTTTATTAGAGCTTTGTTCCATTATAAATGTATTACTGTAAATGTGCACATTCCTTTATACTCAAAAATGGGTCAGAATTATTGCCTGTGGCAAGGTTATTATAATAAACTAAAACAAAACATGAAAAAATATATATTCCATTACTTGAAGTAAAATACACTACTATTCAAAAGTTTTTGAACAGTGAGATTTTTAATGGTTAAAAGACTCCTTTGCTCACCAAATGCATTTATTTGATCCAAAGTACAGCAAAAACAGTCAACTTATGAAATATTTGTACTATTTAAAATAACAGTTTTCTATTTGAATATGTTTTAAAATTTAATTTATTCCTGTGATTTCAAAGCTGAATTTTTAGCATCGTTACTCCAGTCACAGGATGTAATATTATGATTTGCTGCTCAAAAAACAGAAAGAACAGCATTTATCTGAAATGGATAAATCTTTTGTAACGTTATAATGGCTTTATCATCAGTGATTAATTTAAAGCATGCTTGCTAAATAAAAGTATTCATTTCTATAATTTATTTCCCCCCAAAAAACTAAAAATAAATAAATTATACAGACTCCAAGCTTTTGAATGGTGTAATGCATAAAGTTACAAAAGCTTTTTATTTCAGATAAATGCTGATCTTTGGATCTTTCCATTCATCAAAGAATCCTGAAAAAAAATGTACTTGACTGTTTTGAAAATTAATAATAATAAAACAGCAAATCAGCATATTAGAATGATTTCTGAAGTAACATGTCACACTGAAGACTGGAGTAAAGATGCTGAACATCAAAAAGAATATATTTTAAATCATACAAATATTTCAGCGTATTACTGCTTTTATTTTGGATCAAATAAATGCAGGCCTAGTGAGCAGAAAAGAAGTCTTTAAAAAACATTAAAAATCTTACTGTTTAAAAGCATTTGACTGGTAGTGTATTTAAGAAGAAAATGAGTACAAAACATAACATTTCTAAAACATAAACTAAAATGAAAATGAAAACAGATCATCTAAAAAAAAGGTTCACAGTATATCAGTGAAATAACACTAGTCTGCGAGGATGAATAGCATGCCTTGAATACGATGCAGTAAAAATTAGTAGTCTTTTAGTAGTAAAGCTTATTTCCTAATTAATACCTTCCTATTATTCTTACAGTTCCCCACCAACGGAAGCAATCAGATCCAGATCCCCGCACTGAGCGTGGATGGCCTATCGACGCCTGTTGTTCTCTCCCCTGGACCGCAGAAACCGTAACTTGCGATTTTAATTCTCTTATCTCCTGCCGTGGCGATTGGCTCCCTCCCCAGCCAATGAAACGCTGAGGACGGCCAATGAAAGATGGGACACTCCATAACAAGTTCTGCTGTGAGTTGGGCGGGGCCTCCGCTCCAATGACGACTCTGCAAGAGGAGTGCGCTCTCAGACGTCCTTCACGATTGGTTGACGGAGCAGCCCGGTTCTGGGCTTGATGGTGGCATTTTATAGACGACTTGCTCTTTTGATTCTCCCTTTGCATTTTATACGATCATCAGCGGTTATTTATTTATTTCTGACGTTTCCTGGTGCGTCGTGAGATGCACATTCCAGAATGCTCATGTGAATTTGGAACTTGGAGATCTCACTTTATTTTATGAGTTATGGACCAGACGAGGTATCCTCTCAATGAATTCGAGGCATGAAATGCCATTTACTTCACAGACGGAGCATAGCTTTCTTAAAAACCTGTTTTTTGGAAATGGAAGGCGTGCGTTTGATTAAAGCGCAAGTTCATTTCATTCTTTGGCATTACAGAGACACACATTTTTAGTATATGACACACTTTTTGTGTTTTTCCATGGACAAATGAGTCAGTTTCGCTAAAGCGGCATTGAAAATGGCACAGCCATTCCTAGGATTTGAGGAGGAAAAGATACAGAGATTCTGAAAGATATCTGGAATGTATCAATCTTTTTCTTCAATGACGTCATTCCTTTATTTCAGAACTTTCTTCTTCTTGTAAATACATGTTGCACCCATTCCAAGATTTAAAAGGTTGACTTTTTGGTTCTTGCTTTTTTTAATTTAGTAATTCTATCAAGAAGCCCTTTCTCTGGCAGCATCAGCAAAGGTTTCAAAAGCCACACGACGAAGCTTTGCATTTTCATGTTTTTTTTTCTTCTAAAGAAAACGCCAGAGGAGACCAAAGACCAGCTGTTTCTATACGATCCATCTTAGCATCTCTATTCTTCCGCTTCGCCTTTTTATTTTCACTCCGCCGCATCAAAGGGCTATAAAAGAACCTTCACGCAACCAAAACGGCTCACACTTTCTGACACTGTATATAACTGATACATCTGACTCGCCAGCTATAAGTGTAAAACTCAATAATCGTTGTAAATAGAGTAATTTATAGCAGAACGGGAAGTGTGTACCCTCGGCTGCTTTTGATATCGCTAGTGGTTCTGTGCAGCCTGCCTCTTATGCTATGTTCGTCTGATGTGTTAAAATCACACTCACGGTCGTTACCTCAAAGCTGTCGAAAGCAGGCACGCATATACGTCGCAGCCGACAAACAAAGCCAACGATTATTTGCATATCTTCTCGCGCTTGTAGTTTGTGTGCGAAGCTCAAGTTTCCTGTGGGGAATTCATGGTGGTTATATATAGCGTTCGACAGAAAGCTGTAGTCAGTGTTTAAAGACAGTAACTGCCTCTTCATTTGACCTGAGTTTGCTTAACTCGCACATTTGGGGCGTCTTTCACCTTTAGAACATTTCGGCTTCTTAAGTTGGTGCTTTATTTGGTTGTTTCTGCTTTGATATCTGCGTAATTGTAATGAACTCGGGAGGATTTGCTCGTAGCATGCTGCGGTTATTTGCTTAACGCCCGTCGCCTCTCTGATTGTTCTCTTTTGCATTTTGTGCGCCTCGCGGCTGATTCGTTACGTCCTGGACCAATGCGAACTGGTAAATGTTCAGCACAGCTCTTGGTGCGGCTCTGATGTGTACTGATGATGTCATGGACGCCCACAAGTCGACACATTGAATGTTGTTTCGGGGCGCATTTTGGTAGTCGCCTCCTCCTTACATTGCCACACGCTAAGCTCGGTGACCTGCTTAATCAGCTTAATCATGATCAAATTCGCAGGAAATTCATTAGTGAGTTACTTATGGTTCTTTTCCATGCGTTGGGCGAAATAATAAGCCTGCAATATCAAAGAACTCACTGTGATGATGAATTTAGTGATTTGTGAGTACTTTCCCCGTTTTTTGATATTGAATGCGGTGTAGTCTGCCGTCTAGTCAAGCTTGTCTGCTTTCCTGGGATCGTTTGTGCCTCTGAATGTCTGTCTATGTGGCTATGCTCTGAAATGCACTGCAAACGGCTGATGTCTTTTGAGCTAAACTCCTCCTATTTCCCTTGCTATGATGCTGCTGTTACTTTTACTGTACATCAGCACTGATCAATACGGCGATGGCATACTGTGCACGGTTCCCTGAAATGAACTATTACATGATGATGACTACATTTTATCCCCAGACGAGTTGTTTACAAGCTTAACGGAACAGAAATAGCGAGCCATATCTATTTAAAACTATTTCTGATTTGCAAATACAGACATGAATGGTTTAAAAAAAAAAAAGTCTAATATTGTAATACTAATGAGCCTTGTTTATGAAATCGCTGCCCCCTTTCATATGATAAAACTAATGCTGCACGTCTCTGGACCTATAAAGACTGTTTGGGTATTGAAATACCACATTAAATAGGCCTTAAAGTTGGATTTATGGGTATGCGCTCGTCCAGCGACCAAGTATTTTAGTATTAATAGCTTCTAAAAACATTGTTCTTTTTTTTAAAGGCATCCCAGAGTAATACTATTCCTGTATTAGAACCAAAATGATGGTTGTGCAAGTTTTAATTGTGCAAAAAATGTTGGTAACCAGCATGTGTAGATGTTCTAGTCACTGAAACCTTTATGCAAACGAAGACACGCGTTACATAAAAATAAAAAGCCATTTGTTGAATAATTGATTGGACCGTGGAGATGTTGGCTGAGACGGTTTTTCTCCTTTTGTGGAGGGGTCTCTAAATTATTTCCTAATACCAGCATAGTTCTCGTACCATGTACAAGTTTCCATTGTTAGACAGTCGATCATATCAATATTTCTCATTGAGAAAACCTGTTTTAATGCTTGTTTCCTGCTTATGAAGTCACTAAAAATCCAAGCACCAAACTGGAGACGTCGGAGGTGATCCTTACGTGGCTCAAAACTGTTAAGACATTTGCCTCGTTTTGCTTTTCGAGTTTCTGAATTTGTACATCTGCGGTGGTCAGATGCTGTAATAAGTCTTTTCACTTGTTTTTTCCTCTTTGAAATGTTACGTGGGAACTGTTAACGTATTGTATGATTCTATATTCAGCGATGTGTTGGGAAATCTTGCGCTACGCATATATTTGTGTAAAAACGAAACAAAAAAAGTCTGCTACTTTTGTGAAGAGCGAATTCGTGGTCCTGTCGGACTCGTTGGACTGTTGGGAAGCAGATCTCTGCGGCCTGAGCTCCCTTTCCCAGATGAGAATCACTCTCTGGGAGTTTATTTCGTAAAGGGACGGAGAGGCTTTTATTTTTCTGAACTGTCTAAATACTATATTGTATGTACTGGAAAGAGACAAAACTATTTTTCATCTGCACATGCTACTTTGTTTGTGTATGTGATAGATATTAATCTCGTTTTCTAAAGACAAAAAAAGACTCTGAACTAATATGAAAGTGAATAAAAGGCTATTTTGTTCTTTACGTTGTTTAATATATTCATTTTCTCCTATCTATCGATTGGTTGTATACATTTCTATTGTCGTTTATTCTCATGTTGTATTTTCAGAAAGTTTTGGAAGATTTGTCATCTCCCCAAATTTGTCACTATCGAAACATAGTAATATATAATTTAATAAGAAGGGTTATATTGACCTAGTAAGGTTTAGCTTACATCTTCATTGTAAATATATATTTTTTCTATTTTATTAAAACGTTTTCAGAGGTAAATCTATAACAATTAAAATTTTAACAATATTTCAAGTATGATTTATGAGATTTGTTGTATTTTAAGTATTGTAAGTTGATCATACCGATTTCAAAATTAGTTTCAATCTTAGTTGACAATTCAGTATACTTTGTTTGACCAAACATTTTAACCCACATACTAAAACACTACTAAAACATACAAATACTTGCATAACTATACAAAACTTTGTTTATTTCTATAAAAAAAAAGCATTGTGTGATCTTTTTTGTCACTGTTATGGTAGTGAATTTTTATGGGATAACGCAAATGCTTTTCTTACTTAGATTTTTTTTCTTGTTTCCAGCTAAAATATCTAAGAATTCTTAAATCAAGAAGGATTTTCTATACGGGTAAAAATTGTTGTTTTCAGAAAAAATAAGTAAAAATTAAGTGAGTTTTTGCTTAAAACAAGCTAAATAATCTGCCGATGGGGTAAGCAAAATAAATTTATTTCAAGCTGAAATAGTAAGAAACACATTTTTTGCAGTGTACCAAAACTTCACCTAATTTTTCAGTTTTTCACTTTTAAACCTAGCTCAAAGATGCTAATCAGCACATGGTTTGCTAGCACACTTCTGAACAGTTGTACACATAAAAACTTAATGTTATGAAATAACTCCCAAAAAAGTGCTTAATTTAAAAAAATAATGGTAATGACATTCTTTAAAGTTACGCAAATTGTATAATATCCAAGGTACACGTTTCTAGTAATTGTGCAGTTTATTCTCATATTGTATTTTCAGAAAGTTTTGGAATATTTGTCCTCTCCCCAAATTTGTCACTATCAAAACATAGTAATATATAACCAATTACACATGTTTAAAATGCAGTGGCCAATCAGAAGCGTTCAGAGTAGTCATTGCTGAAGTTTTCAGACTGAAACTAAAACATTTTGCTAAAATTCAGGATATGTGGGCAGAAAATGTATATTTATATAATTTCATATAGTTAACCGATATCACATGAAGAGTGCCATTTTTTTTCTCAAAAATCACAAATGTGATATTGATTTTATACAACAGTTCAATAAACTAGAAGAGACTTACGTTTTAGACACCATATTGCCTATTTTTGCTATTTAATTTCCTCAGCTAGATATTTAATTGTTCTTTGCTTTGCATTTTTTTTTTCACATTTAAAAAACAACTTTGGAAAAAAAAATGCAAATATTATTTCAATATCATTTTCATACGTTGAAATTTAGGGGTCAGCTGTTTGCCCCAATTCTGTAGAATGGCCTGTATGTATTCTTGATACTAAAACAATTGCATTGTTAAGACTGCACCTGATTGAGCAAAAAGACCAAGGTATTCATAAATAATCCCTCTTTTTTCTTACCCTCAAAATTGGATGAAATGATACAGGCCTCTTCCTGGTGGAGGAATGTGAAAATTAACAAAAAAAATCCCAAAACAAATCCCTGAGGGACTCAGTTTTGTATGTCATGCCTCCTCCGGGACGGCAGCCCTCGGGGAGGAGAGAACAGATATTAATTAAAGCCAGGCTAAGACTCAGGCGCGGTAGGACCCCCACACGACACGCTGATTAACCAAACCCCACAATGCTCCTCAAACTGACTTTCATTTCTCCCGAAATGCAAACAGAAAGAATGATGAAAGCGGCAGGCTTCTTTTAACGTGTTGACGACGTCTGCGCCGTAAGCTACAGAGAGAGAGAGAAAGGGAAAGAAATGTTGATATTGCGAAGAGACGCAGACGAGACGAACCTGGAATAACCTTCTGAAGATAAAGCATGTTTTAGAAAGTTTGGCAGGTGGAACTTTTAGTTCGTGAACTGTGGCTATGTTCAGGATAACTCAGTATGTAAACCGTATGACCTACTAGAAACAAGCATCCGTAACACATTAGCGTTTTGCATACGGTTTAATTTTTCTACAGTGTGTACTGCATGCATAGTATTCAGTATGCTAGCATTTCGAACCGCCGGTGTCTTCAGAAAATACCATAAACTCAATAGAGTGCTAGTCAAATAAAAGTCCAGGACTGAAATCAAATTATTCTCCTTTGTAAATTTCAAATAACAAAGCAAAGACTGGAATAACTGATATTTGAGCATAAGGCCTTGTTTTATTGTTCTGGTGCCTTGGGCGCAGCTGCAGATGGCACATGAGAGACCTGAGCATCGGGTCGCTGGTTTTTATTGCGCTGAATGGACTTTAGTAGCTTCACGCTGCAGGTTCGCTTTAATTGCACCTCACCCAAGGTCCCACTGATGAAGATCTTCTGTAAGGCTCATTAACTCCCAATTAACGCTCTGTTTACACCACCACCTGTAAGTACTGTTTTTTTTCGTCTGTTCAACATGGATCCACAACTGCTGCAACAATAATCCACGCTCACAATAGGATGGAAGACGAAAAAAAATATGCATTATGGCCTAACGCATATCAGGGGACTGAATACATGACTCCTCTGTTTGGTTTGTTAACTGCTGATGTTTAGCTTTTAAGAACTGCTGTCAAAGCTGCAAACACAGCTCACTATCCTTGTGCATGTGCAGGAAGACCTGATAATTGGGTCGTTCTTAGGAAACGGTGCCATTTGTGAATAAAAATAGTTTTTAGCATTTCATTTAAAAAGGCTATGGTTGAACCCAGCCCCTAGTGGCACTAAGTGAAACTGTAAATATGTAGACTGTTTAAACAGGTTTCCTGCTATATCCCCTTTTCAATATTCAAAAACAAAAAAGGTTTCGCAAAGTAGCTTACTGTATTTTTCATTGCTTTTAGCCCGATCCTAAACCAACATTATCAAAGTAAGTTTGGAGATCATGTGCTTATTTGTTCACTTGAACTATGTGGTCCAACCTGCAAAAAAGATTAGAAAAAAGAACAAAAATGTATGAACCAGTTTCAATAAAGTAACTAAAATATATATATATATATATATATATATATATATATATATTCAGTGTTGGGGAAAGTTACAATATTGCATTACTCCCTAAAAAAGTAATTAGTTACGTTACTTAGTTACTTTTTATGGAAAGCAAAGCATTACTTTTTAAATCTGGGCAGGGCTTGCTTGTTTGTGTTTACTATAAAAACGTTCGATTCTTAGCAAATGTAAGAGCCCTTTCACACCAAAATGAAATTAAATGAATAAGCCTAAGGCTAAAGGAAAATTAAATTGATGTCTGTACAGTAGAACTGTAGGAAAAGAAAGTTCAACACTCTTCAGCAATGAGAAAAAAAAACATAAATGTTGGTTAATCTAAAGTAAGTTTTGCTTATTAGTACACTGCAAAAAATGCTTTTCTTATTTAGATTTGTTGTCTTGTTTTCAGCCAAAATATCTAAAAATTCTTAAATCAAGAAGGATTTTAAAATTTAAGTAAAAAATATTCTTAAGTAAAAATTGTTTTTTCTGAAAACAAGTCAAAATTAAGTGTTTTTGCTTGAAACAAGCAAAACAATCTCCTAATGGGGTAAGCTAAATAATCTTGTTTTCTGTTTGAAATAAGATTTTTTTTTGCTAACCTCATTGGCAGATTATTTTGCTTGTTCTAAGCAAAAACTCACTTTAATTTTGACTTGTTTTTCTGAAAACAAGAAAATAATTTACTTGTCTAGAAAATCCTTCTTGATTTGAAGACAAAAAATGTAAGTAAGAAAAGTATTTTTGCAGTGTACGGTTGAATTGCATTAGCAAAGGTCAGCAGCAAAGACATTGGTTAATAAAATGGGATTAAATACATAAAGGAAACAAAAAGTAACTGGCGTTATACTTTTTTGAAAAAGTAACAGATATTTTCTTGGAAATGAAAAAGTAATGTGTTACTTTACTAGTTACTTGAAAAAAGTTATATTATTACGTAACTTGCTTTACTTGTAATGTGTTACCCCCAACACTGTGTATATATTTCATTATTGTTTAGATGTAAATAAATGTAATTGTGATAAATAGTGCCCTGGAAACACTAATGTTATGTTTTAACATTTTATTTTGCTTAACCACTACACTATACAGTGTCAAATCCTCAAATAGTGGGACTCATTCTTAGAAGTGGGATATTTTAAACTTCTACAGAGAGACTGAAGAGGAAAGAACTGTTGATATTGCAAAGAGCTGCAGACGAGACGACCCTGGAATAACCTTCTGAAGATAAAGCGTGTTTCAGAGTTTGGCAGGTAGAACTTTTAGTTCATGAACTGTGGTTATGTTCAGGATAACAGCATACTTCTCCCTCTATTTCTGCAGTATCTATACAGTATGAACTACTTGAAATCATTCAGAACACTTCAGCAACTGCAAAGCAACACCCTGGTTATCAAGCTCTGCACTACACCAACATTGCACTGACTATTTGTCTGGTTTGCACTACTATCTGCCACTGCCACTTTATTTTCATAAGTCACTTTATATCTCATACATCTCTATCATAAATGCCACTTTATTTTTTTAATTGACTCTTTTACTGTAATTTTGTATTTATATATATATTATTTATTTTGTACGTTAGTGTATTTTACTTCTTATGTTATTGTTAATGTTACCTGTATGCATCTAGGGTTTGAGAGTAACGCAATTTCAATTCTCTGTATGTACGTGCTGTATATATGGCAGAATTGACAATAAAGCAGACTTTGACTTTTGACTTTTTGACTTGGAAACCAGTACAGCACAATTGCATTATATGGGTGAGTTTTGCACAGACAAACACCACTCACATTTGTTATTAATGCCCTTGCAACCACTCATAATGCTATAACAACTGCATAGCGATGCATTAGAAACCAATAAGAATACCTTGGCAACTGCGTAGGAATGCCCTGGATACCACCCGCAATACACTACCATTGTGTGGGTGAATTTTTCACAGACAAACCCCACTCACATTTGTCCTTTATGTCCCAGAAACTACTCTGAACACTATAGCATCTACATAGCAACACCTTAAAAAACACTCAGAACACCTTAGCAACTGCATAGCAACTACGGTCTGTACTGCATGCATAGTAAAAAGATAGAAAAAAACTATCCACAATATACTACCATTGTGTGGGTGGGTTTTGCACAAACAAACACCACTCACATTTGTCCATTTTGTCCTTAGAACCACTCGGGACACTATAGCATTTACATAGCAACGCATTAGAAACCATTACAAACATTTCAACTGCATAGCAAGACCCTGGCAACCATCTAAAATACACTACCATTATGTGGGTGGGTTTTGCACAAACAAACACCACTCACATTTGTCCATTTTGTCCTAGAAACCACTCGGGACACTAAAGCATTTACATAGCAACGCATTAGAAATTATTTCAAACATTTCAACTGCATAGCAACACCCTGGCAACCATCCAAAATACACTACCATCGTGTGGGTTGGTTTTGCACAAACACCACTCACATTTTTCCTTTATGCCCTAGAAACCACTCAGAACACTATAGCATCTATATAGCAACACATTAGAAACCATTTCAACTGCATAGCAAACACCCTGGCAACCACCCAAAATACATTAGCATTGTATGGGTGAGTTTTGCACAAATAAACACCACTCACATTTTATGCCCTAGAAAGCACTCAGGACACTATAGCATTTATATAGCAATGCATTAGAAACCATTTTGAACACTTGAACTGCATAGCAACACCCTGGCAACCACCCAAAATACACTAGCGTTGTATGGGTGGGTTTTGCACAAACAAACACCGCTCACATTTGCCCATTATGCCCTAAACCACCCAGGACACTATAGCATATACAGAGCAAGGCATTAGAAACCACTCAGAACACCTTAGCAACTGCATAGCAACTCCCTGGAAACCACCCACAACACACAAGCATTGTGCTGGTGAGTTTTGCACAAACACCACTTACATTTGTCCTTTATGCCCTAGCAACCACTCGGAACACTATAGCACCCACATAGCAACACCTTAGCAACTGCATGGTAGCTTCCTAGAAACTATCCACAATATATTACCATTGTGTGAGTGAGTTTTGCACAAACACCACTTGATTTGTTCTCTATGCCCTAGGAACCACATAACACCTACATAGCAACACATTAGAACATATAATAAGAATACCTTCGCAACTGCATAGCAACCCCCTGGCAACCGTTACAACTTACTAGCATTGTGTGGGTGGGTTTTGCACAAACAAACACCACTCACATTTGTCCTTTATGTCCTAGAAACCATTCAGAACACTATAGCATCTATATAGCAACACATTAGAAACCATTTCAAACATTTCAACTGCATAGCAACACCCTGGCAACCACCCAAAATACACTAGCATTGTATGGGTGAGTTTTGCACAAATAAACACCGCTCACATTTGCCCATTATGCCCTAGCAACCACTCAGAACACCTTAGCAACGGTATAGCAATTCCCAGGCAATCATCCATAACATGACTTTATCTGGATGGTTGCATAATTTGAGTAACCTGTTAATTATATCAATAGTCGGTCAAGAGGACAAAAATGGCACCAATTCCTGAAAATGACCCAGTTGCCACATCAATTTAAAACCTTATGAAATTGTTCATTCTATAATAATTAATGTATCATATCAGGCAGGTCTCTGAAAGCCGGAGACAGCGCGGTTAATTAGTGTCTGAATATCAGTTTCATAAGAGGTAAAATACCACTGTTCTGCAGTGATATTTTTCTGTGCTACTTATGCAATGACCTTTTCCTCTGTATAACAAAAATGAGAGTGGAGAGGAAAGGGGAAGAAAAGGAGGCTGCTTTAAGGAAAAAAAAGAAAGGAAATCTCGTTGAAAAATTCATAATAACTCAGAATAGAAGCTTGCATGCATGTCATTGTGCAAAGCCAGTCTTTAGATGCCTTTTGAAGCCAATGTGAAGCAGAGTCCTGCAGTGATCCTGGTTTCTGTCTCTCATGGGTTAGTTTCTCCTCGCTCCAGCGCTTCTGTGTCCTTTAGCATATACTGAATTACAATGACCTATTTTGTCAATGTCGAGCCCTAACGAGGCAGGGAGAACAGGCGGTCTGCGGCGCTATGACAGTCATTAGAAGCCATGACTGCAGCAAGGTCTCATAAACGCAGCAAACATCTTTACATAAATAACTGCACTCAATCTACGGTGAGAAAGGGACGAGACGCTGGAAATATCATATCAATATGCACAGATGTAATATGTTTGTCTTTGACTGGGAGGAGGTTTTTATTGGGTTGTTAACTTTGTTATTGCAGTTATTTGCTCTGTGAGCACAGGATGGATTTACATTTTACACTTCTACTCACTTATTGTGTTAGTCAAGGTTTTTAGTGTGCTGCTATGTGGTTGCTACAGTGTTCTGACTGGTTGCTAGGGCATAAAGGATAAATGTGAGTGGTGTTTTTCCACACAAAAATTCTGTACAAAAATCACCTGCACAATGCTAGTGAATTATGGGTGGTTGCTGGGGCGTTGCTATGCAGTTGCTAAGGAGTTCTGACTGGTTGCTGGGGCATAAAATGCAAATATGACTAGTGTTTGTCCATGCACAGTGCTAGTGAATTGTGGGTTGTGTAGGGATGCAAGGAACATGTCCCTACCAATATCCAGCGACTACTCAATTGTCTCTAACAATAATTTTGGACAAACAATTAAATATATGTAATATATGTTATGGGGTTCCAAATGTGCCAAAAAAGTGTCGACTGCTTTGTGCTTTGTACTATATACATTTGTCTTTGTCTACAGTCATTGCCTACTTGTTCAGTTAAATCAGTATGTTTTATGTGAACGTCGTCTTAATCTGTCGTCCTTCCGGATTTTCCTCAGTTGTTTTTGCTGTCGTCTTATTCTGTCATCCTCATTGTCATCTTTATCTGTCGTCCTGTTCTGTCGTCCTATTTGTCCTCTTTATCTGTCGTCCTATTTGTCATCTTATTCTGTCGTCCTAACTGTCGTCCTATTCTGTCGTCTTATTCTGTCCTCCTTATTGTCATCTTATACTGTCATCCTAACTGTCGTCCTATTCTGTCGTCTTATTCTGTCGTCCTTATTGTCATCTTATTCTGTCATCCTAACTGTCGTCCTATTCTGTCGTCTTATTCTGTCGTCCTTATTGTCATCTTATTCTGTCATCCTAACTGTCGTCCTATTCTGTCGTCTTATTCTGTCCTCCTTATTGTCATCTTATTCTGTCATCCTAACTGTCGTCCTATTCTGTCGTCTTATTCGGTCGTCCTTATTGTCATCTTATTCTGTCGTCCTAACTGTCGCTTTCACATTTGATATGCACTGCATATTCGACTAGACTACTTTAGGGATCGTCTGCAATTTACCTCACAATACAAAACAAAGTCCAATAATTCATTCAAATTAACGCTTACAGTACTACTATAGTAAATACCTAGAGGGCGAGCTGACTAAATACATTTTGCTACGAATATTTCCATAGAAAAAAGTAACAAAAAAGCAAAAGCTTTTTTTTTTTTCCTGTTACAAACGATTTTGTGTGTTTGTAGTTATAAGACTTATTTCTATAGATGAGATTTGGCCAATATCTCCTTTACTTTATGTATAGTGCACAAAAAATGTTTGTAAAAAATTACAATAATTCACCAAACGTTTTTGTTTGTTTGTTTTGTTGTTTTGTACTGTGAGGTAAATTTGAGGACGATCCCTAAAGCAGTCTAGTCGAATATGCAACTGTGAAACTAACTAACTTTACAGCGCTTATGATGACAGAATAAGATGACAAATAGGACGACAGAATGAGATGACAAATAGGACGACAGAACAAGATGACAATGAGGATGACAGAATAAGACGACAGCAAAAACAACTGAGGAAAATCCGGAAGGATGACAGATTAAGACGACGTCAACAGACAACATTCACGTAAAAACATACTGATTTAACTGAACAAGTAGGCAATGACTGTAGACAAAGACAAATGTATCTAGCACAAAGCACAAAACAGTCGACACTTTTTTGGCACATTTGGAACCCCATAATATGTAACCATTGTTGTCATTCTGCATGCATCTGAAATGGGAAGTTAAAGAAATAAGATAGAAAACTGGGTGCTTTCTAGGATATACATTCAATGCATTGGCAGAGTAAGATCATGAAAGGTAGCTGAAGTGTTAAAAAACGTATGTGCACAGTTCAGTTAAATGATAAAGTTTACCCTCTTTAACTGTATGTTATGCTGTTTTGTGTTCATCTGCTTCTCCCATTTGCTATTACTATTAGGCTACTCTTAATTAGATACGATAATAATTTCTTAAATATATACTGATAAATCTAACACTTCAACTGATTTTCTATTGAACTGTCACCAACTGAACCGCAATGGTCAAACTATTTAAACTATAGTAAATTAAGATGTTGATCATTTACTTCAAGTCATTCACTAGAAAACACCAGATCTGTTATTGGAACTTCGCCTATAGCAAATTATTTGTTTAGACTGGAACTTCGGATCGCCAATCATTTGATTCAGGTTGGGACTCGGAGCGCGATTCATTTGGTTCAGATCGGGATTCGGTGCACGTATGGCAAATCATTTGATTCAGGTCGGGATTCAGAGCGCGTATTGTGTGAGTCATTTGACTTAGGTCGGGACTCGGAGCGGGTTCGCGAATCGTTTGATTCAGGATAGGACTCAGGGCGGGTTCGCGAATCATTTGATTCAGATCGGAACTTCGGGTCGCGAATCATTTGTTTGAAGCGGGACTCGGAGCGTGTATTGCGAATCTTTCGATGCAGGTCGGGACTTGGAGGGGATTCGCGAATCATTTGATGCAGATCGGAACTTCGGGTCGCGAATCATTTGTTTCAAGAGCGCGTATTGTGAATCTTTTGATTCAGGTGGGGGCTCGGGGCGGATTTGCGAATCATTTGATTCAGATTGGAACTTCAGGTCGCGAATCATTTGTTTCAAGCGGGACTCGGAGCGCGTATTGTGAATCTTTTGATTTAGGTCGGAACTCGGAGCGCGTTCGCGAATCATTTGATTCAGATCGGAACTTCGGGTCGCGAATCATTTGTTTGAAGCGGGACTCGAAGCGTGTATTGCGAATCTTTTAATTCAGGTCGGGACTCGGAGCGGGTTCGCGAATCATTTGATTCTTGATATCAACAATTCAATTGCTACTAGTGACATGTTCATTTCTGATATCATGAATGGTATTGTTACTAGTAAGAATGCCATTTTATATATCTGAAATTACTCTCCTAATTATTGATAACAGAAATAGGCTACATTTTAGGCTTATAGGCTAATTATGTTCATAAGCATTTTGTGAAACTCATTTTTCATATTTAAGAGAAGAACTGTAGTTTCCAAAGTCGGACATCGCTTGTTATGGTTTTCAAGGGTGTTGAATTTAGTAGAGATGTCCCAACCAATATCCAGCGACTACTAAACTATCCCTAGCAAATAATTTTGATCGAACAATTACATTTTTATGTCCCCCAAAATGGCAAAATCAAACCTATTGTGCCAGGGTGTTGCTATACAATTGCTGGTTAGTTTCTAATGTATTTCTATGTAGATGCTGTTGTGTTCTGAGTTAGGGCATAAAGGACAAATGTGAGTGGTCCCTGTGCTAACAACTCTCACGCAGGTCATGTTTTTTCAAAAAATCTAAATCTTACAAACATCACAGTAAGAGTCTAATAATAGATAGGCTATTTGAACATTCAGATTTGTTCTATCGTGACAGAACAGACACCTTCGCTTCACACTGGTCCCCGATGGCTTCACTGTGAGTCAGACGTGTGGCAGCGCTGTGTGTTAGGACTGGCTCATGCTTTTACTCAGCACTTCATGATTCAGCACTTCAGCCGTACATCTGCTCCAACTACACAACTACATCAGTGCAAGAACGTGCAACACAAAACCGCTATAAAGTGCTACATTGTTCAATAAAGAAAAGCAATAACATTGAAAGGTTACTTGGCTGAAACACAAAACAGTCCTGTAGCAGATGCATGTGTAGGACAGACTTTTCTTTGATCGTGGCGTTTACAAAGGAAGCTCACTTGGCTGTGCATGTCTAAAGTCACAGGCCTGTCCCACGAACCGGCCCTGAGGGAATTAATATTTGCCTGCTTAATCCCTCTTAATCCCAGATTTCAAAGGATGTGATTGTTTTTCAGTGAGCGTGGCAAAGCTGTAAGATAGCCACAGGTTTCTCTTTGAGAGCACATTAATGACAGTTAAAATAGGCTGCACTATGGCAAGCCGTTTTGACTTTTATTCATTCGCAGGTTATGAATTCTTGATATCAACAATTCAATTTTCACTAGTTAAAATTGTAATTCTTGATATCAGAAATGAGACTTTTACTAGCAACAATGGCAATTTTTGAGATCAGGAATTATTCCACTAGTAAAAAGGTTAATTATTGATATCAAGAATTGAATTTCAACTAGTAAAAACTATAATTGTTGATATTAAGAATTGTATTTTCACTAGTTAAATGTCACCATAGACTCCCATTCAAATTTAATTGTTGATATCAAGAATTGATTTCTTACTAGTTAAAATGTCAATTTCACATATCAGAAAATACAATTCTCACTAGTAAAAAACATTATTTTTGATTTCAACAATTACATTGTTACTAGTGCAGATGTCCATTCTTGATATCAACAATTCAATTGCTACTAGTGACAATGTTCATTTCTGATATCATGAATGGTATTGTTACTAGTAAGAATGCCATTTTACATATCTGAAATTACTCTCCTAATTATTGATAACAGAAATACATTTTCAGATATCAGAAATAACAAATGTAACATGCTGAAATACATTTACAGATATCAACAATTCAATTTGAATGTGAGTCTATGGTGACATTTAACTAGTGAAAATACCATTCTTGATATCAAGAATTATAATTTTAACTAGTGAAAATTGAATTGTTGATATCAAGATCATATCCTGCGAATGAATAAAAGTCAAAATGGCTTGCCATACTGCACAGGTTTTATGTAATACTTTGGATGCACTGTATAACACAACATATAAGGCAATCTGTTATCATTATTAAACTGCAGCTAATTTTATTTACTGTCTACTGCAACGATTAATTTATGATTAACTAATTTTATTCAAATACAGCAAAATTACTACTAATAATAATATACAAAAAATATAACAATGTCCAGGAAAAGTATAAATGAGCAATATTACATGAGTAATCACGGCTGTGATTCGGCATTCTTTGGCCACCATCTAATGTAACTAAAATCACTCGATAGTAAACACTATTATTAAATAACTTTTATTTATATAAAATATTATTTATTGAACAATAATATTTGATAAACAGCAATAACAGCCATCATAAAAGCTGCTAGGCAATTCAGTCAAAAGTACAAAGGCAGCGCTCTGATATTCAACATTAAAATTACATAAACATGAGATTTTGCCAAAATTGTTTGCTTTGGATCAAATGTGACCCTGGAGCACAAAACCAGTCAAAAGTCGCTGGAGTATATTTGTAGCAATAGCCAAAAATACATTGTATGGGTCAAAAATATTGGAATATTCAGTAAAGATCATGTTCCACAAGATCATGATATTTTGTAAATTTCCTACCGTAAATATATCAAAACTTAATTTTTGATTAGTAATATGCATTGCTAAGAACTTAATTTTAACAACTTTAAAGGTGATTTTTCTCAATATTTTTATGCTTTCGCACCTTTAGATTCCAGATTTTCAAATAGTTGTATCTCGAACAAATATTGTCATATTATATCTCATAGCTCACATCTCTGAAAACATGGACGCACATTTTCAAATAGACTTTATCTTTATTAACAAACTGCATATTTGAACTATAAACAAGTACATTCTCGTTTAAAAACCTCTTAAAACTACATTCCGTGACACAAAAACTGTAATATATTTAAAATTATAGTGGATTTGGACGTCCAAATCGGAGTGATACAATTACAAACAGAGGTGTTCTGTTGAACTCTAATTTTGCACTCGTATTAGCCAATTAGATTTGAGGACCAGAAAGAGCTATATATATGCACTGCCGCTCAAAAGATTTTTAATGGTAAAAGATGTTTTTTATGCTTATCGAGGCTGCATTTATTTGATCAAAAATACATTTTATATTGTAAAATGTTCTTTCAATTTAAAATATTTTCTATGGATATATATTGTAAAATTAGTGGTGTCAATCGATTAAAAAAAATATCGAATTAATCACATTTTTCCTGAAATTAATCGCGATTAATCCTACCTGACATGAAAGTTTTTAATTATACTTTTACATTGCAGTAATTTCACATTCATGCTTTAAATGAATGTAGAAACAACATAAAGAAAGTATATATTTAAAATTTGTTTTAATGCCATCTTTTTTATGACTGAAGGCAAGCATCACTGATTCCAACTGATGTCTCTGTGAATTTTTTCTTAATATTTTACCATTGAATAT
Source organism: Cirrhinus molitorella (assembly GCA_033026305.1). Classification (NCBI taxonomy): domain Eukaryota; kingdom Metazoa; phylum Chordata; class Actinopteri; order Cypriniformes; family Cyprinidae; genus Cirrhinus; species Cirrhinus molitorella. The sequence goes on from CM065125.1 coordinate 2,644,637, forward strand.
AACTGTTTTATTGTGAATATGAGATTGAGCTGAAGAATGAATGCTGTATCAGATACAGGTAATCACACTTGCTCAGTCAATCTATATAGACTATATATATAGAATATAACTAAATAGAGTTTCAGTACATTTCTTTGAGATAGATTTACAATAGAGAACTTGCACTTAAGTCAAGATTTTGGATGCACGGCCACGCAAAATTGCGTGGAAGCTGCTAAGTCATCTAGATAAGACTTAGTAAGCAGGAAAGGGCATGATATTTTGACAAACTAAAGTTAAAAGGTATAGCCAAATATTTCACTACCTGATTGGAAATAAGAACAAACACGAATGTTGTCAAGATTCCTGTCCTGGAAAGTTTCAAAGGAAACTGGTTCAGTTTGGCCAACCACAAACACCTCTTGTTCCTCAGTTTTTTGCACTCTTCTTGATTTGTTGTAACCTTTGACAGTCTATAGTACTTCAAAAGTTTTTCCCAGTCTGACCAGTTAGCACAGCCCAAAACATGACAATAATTGACCATTTTCAGCAGCAATAATCAGCAAAATATGTGAGCTTCGTTCAGTCAAGTGGCATTGTTTATGTTCAGATTGATTATGTGACATGAAAACACTCTATATAAATATTTACTGTATTTCCAGTCATGTTACTATATGGGTTATATTGTCTGTTTGCCTTAAATTAATCTTTCCAATTCAATAAAAATTAAGCTCTGTCAAAAGCATCTGTGAAATGTTGCATTGCCAAAACTCAAATAATGATTTGCAGATCAAGTAACAATTACTCGTTATCATGAAAAATGTGTTTTACTAAAGCTGCAAGTTTCTTTAAACTTCTCAGAAAGCCATAGACTCAGATTCTGTTTTCTCCTGTGAATTTTCTGTGGTAATCGACAGCTTGTCGCAGATACTGTCGATAGATCTTACATGCCGTCTATTGAACCTGGAAGCTTTCTTTGATGTAGAGGTTTCAAGAGTGTATTTTTACATCTTTTGCATATAAAAAGCTGAAGTACAGCAAGCCTGTAAATAAATAAGTGTTCTGTTGCCTAGCGCTTTGAGGTTTTTGTCTGAGGGCTCCATTTGTATCCTTGGCTCCCTATTAAGCTGCCAGTACAAACGCAAATGTCACTTTGGTACGAAAGCTCCTGCAAAGAACATAAATGTAAATGTAAAGGTTTAAGAAGCATCTCGCTGGTGTTGTGAAATTTCTTTTCACAGGCTGACAATCTCTGACAGCATGTGCGACGTGTGAAAAACATGCTGATTAAAAATAGAGCGAAAATAAAGGCCTTAATGATCATTGGAAGGTCAGAGGATATTTTTTTTTCAGAGGATCCTTCTTCAGTGCATGAGAGGAGATGCAGAAACTGAGCCAATCAGCTCAGCAAGATAACAAGCGTAAAATCAAATAACCAATGTTTCATTATCTTTTCAAAATCTTTTTAATCTGTTCCCAGACCAATTCTGCTCTATTACACGCTGACCTATGGATCCATCCAGAGTGCGTTTAATCCCATTTCAGAAAGAAATATAACACAAATATGAGTCAGCATACTTAACAGTTGTTTTGAAAATAACTATGAACAAATTCCCTCTTCAGTGAAGACGTGATCAAACATAATGACACAGCAATGACATCACATGCTTTTATACGCTTTACAAGCGATCGTTTCTTAGACAGCGAGGAAAGATGACTTTTTATTATGTCATGAGGCTGTAAAGATTATCTTCGCCTGGCAAAGGCCCATGAGTAAAGCTATTAGTCACCCTTGGTTTTGTTGCGTATTTCAAGCTGTTTTCATGGCCTCCTTTACTAAAGCCGCCGGAGGAACATCTAGTGTAAAATGAAATGTTCAGGAATGATGCTTCCTGCTAAATGTTCATTACAGCGAAGGTTGATGGTTTTAATCTTTTATTGTACAATCTCAGAAAAGTTACCATATAATCTCAGTGACTAAAAGAGAGCATATTTGATCAGCTGCTGAAGTGCTGTCAAAAGGTGAGGCGTCCCGAAACGTTTCATCATATGAAGGCTACACTTTTAATTATGACTAAATAAAAACGAGCGCTGAAGCTGTCACAGTCAAAATGCATGCAATGACATGTTTGAAATCTGTAGGAATGGTGCTGGCAGAAATAGATAAAATAGGTTATCATAAAAATTGCATTATTTACTGAATTAAAAAAAAACAATACATAAATGCATATTAAAATATTATAAAATTATACAATAATGGTTACTGAACATAAAACTAATGTTACAAAAACAAAACAAATATCTAAATATATATTATCTATGTTACCATATTTATAATATGCTTGTTTTTTAGATGATGTCACAATAAAATAAACAAAATAAATAATAATGGTAAGCAATTTGTGAACAAAAGAAAAACTAAATAGGAAAAAAAGATAAATATATCATAAAATTATATAATATAATATAAAAATATTAAACAAAATGAAATGAAATAGAAAATGTAAACTTAAATAAAGATAATTGGTTGGTTTTAGATGATCTCACAATGAAATAAACAAAATAAATAATAATGGTAAAATAAATAATAATGGTAGGCAAAATTTGTGAACACAAGAAACTAAATAAGAAACAAAATTAAATTAATGGATGAAAACAGTAAAAATGAGAATACAAACAAAAATATATAACATAATTATTATGACTATTAAGTCAAAATTACTTATGTTAAAAAGGAAAACAAAAAATAAAAGTAGCAAATATCTATATCTAAATATTTATTAGCTATGTGACCATATTTATATTATGAAAAATTTCAACAAAATGTTTGCTTGGTTTCAATAATAATAATAATAATAATAAATGTAAACAAAATGCATCCACTAAAGAAAATAGCAAAAATTAGATTAAAAAAGATTACTAAAAATAAGATGTTGCAATAATATAACAAATAGTAATAAAGGTAAAAAAAAAACAGCAAAATGTAAGTAATAAAAAATACCATACTATTAAAAACTATTAATAATTATGAAAAATATAAAACTAATATTAACTATTTAAGTTTACTAAATGAACAAAAACAGAACAAATAAGATTGCAAACATAAATATAAAATAATATTTTTATTTATTTAAAATGACAAATGAATAAACAAAACAAAATAGCCTATATAAACAATACAAGGGTACTAGATAAAAAAAAAAAAATAATAATAATAATTCAAAATAAATCCCGATATGCAGTATAAAACAAAAATATCTAAAGCTTTGAATATATATATATATATATATATATATATTATAGGCCTACGCTAACCTCTGTTAAATATTGTCCAAAAAAATCTTTTGTTTGCTCGGTCTCGAGAGGATAAAGGTGTCTGGGTTATTTCTGACATCATGCTTTTGTCTTAAACAGAAATACGAGCCTGTATGAGCTCAGCGCTGATGGCAGGGGTTATTCTTCATGCCTGACGCTGCCGCAGGAGCGCTCAACCTGGAACTGGACCATTACATCATTGCTATGGGATAGAACGATGCCCCGCCCCTTGCGTTCCATTGGCGAAGCGACCTGGCCCGACATTCCCATTGGTTAATGACAGTGTAACGGGAAGCAGCGAGGGGGGCGTGGCCTCGGCGTGTAAGGGCGCTTCAAATACACTGTAAAAGATGCATAAGGGAGCGATGCTGATGCTGATGCTGGTGATGCGAGAATAATTTTTCACCGGAGGCAAGCTTTCGAACGGACCGAGAGGGCGAGGATGGACTTCATATTTAGGATCAAATAAGCAAACGCTAAATCGAATCGACTGCACAGTAGAAAAACAACATTTGCACAAAAGCAGCGTAATAGTAGAGAAATAGGTGAGAGTGAGACCCTGGATCGGATCCATCCTACAATCGCTGGAGGTAAGGGCGTTTCTGAAAGCATCTCTGTGGTTTCAGTTCAGAAGTTAGGCTACAAACTTACAAACTGACGCTACTTACCAGAGAATTAAACCGATGTAAATATACTGTATGTATTAAGAGTTGTCAGGCTGTGCTCTGAAGTTTGTGAGCTCGTCTCTTTCTTTTGGATTCGGTTGATATTTCATAGAGGTGATGGTCGAATCGTCTTTACCTGCTCCTGGACCCAGTGACCCTGTTGAAAGCATCTAAAGAGACTCAAATGACCTTGTTTTTTATTTATTAGTCTATGTGTTTTTCATTTGAGTCACAATTTAAATTACAGTGTTGAAAATATGCACTAGCTGTTTGCATATTATTATTTGTCTTTATTATTTCTCACAGTAATGCAAATCATTACACTGTAATTTAAAGTTTTAAGTTATGTGTTTGTTTAGAGGTATTTATGTCTCGAAACTCAGTCGTATGTACTTTATAATAATCATTTTTAGTAGTAAATTGTATTTAAATAATATTTGTATTGATATATTTTAAGAAAAAGGTACAAAATATACACTTTTGTATCTTATTCACCCCTAAAAGGTGCATATTAACACTTAAAGGTACATATTATACCTAATTATAGTACATATGTGACCCTGGACCACAAAACTAGACATTAGGGTCAATTTTTGTTTATCTGAAAGCTGAACAAACAAGCTTTCAATTGATGCATGGTTTATTGGGATAAGACAATATTTGGCTAATATACAACTATTTGAAAATCTGAGGGTGCAAAAAAATTCAAAATAATGAGAAAATGCATATTACTAATCAGAAATTAGGTTTTGATATATTTATGGTTTGAAATTTACAAAATATCTTCATGGAACATGATCTTTACTTAATATCCTAATGATTTTTGGCGTAAAAGAAAATTTGATAAGCTGTCACTGGGATGGTACCTTTTCAAAAGGTACACTTTGTGTCTTATTTACCCCTAAAAGGTGCATATTAGTACTTTAAAGGTACATATTATACCTAAATAATACATATGTGACCCTGGTAGTTGTATATTAGCCAAATATTGTCTTATCGCAAAACTAGTCATAAGGGTCAATTTTTGACACCTCAAAGCAGAACAAATAAGTTTTCAATTGATGCATGGTTTGTTGGGGTTGGATAACATTTGGCCAATATACAACTATTTGAAAATCTGCAATCTGAGGGTGCAAAAAATTCAAAATAATGAGAAAATTGCCTTTTAAAGTTGTCCAAATGAAGTTCTTAGGAATGCATATTACTAATCAGAAATTAGGTTTTGATATATTTATGGTTGGAAATTTACAAAATATCTTCATGGAACATGATCATTACTTAATATCCTAAATATTTTTGGCATAAAAGAAAAATTGATAAGCTGTCACTGGGATGGTACCTTTTCAAAAGGTACACTTTTGTATCTTATTTATCCTTAAAAGGTGCATATTAGTACTTTTAAGGTACATATTATACCTAAATAGTACATATGTGACCCTGGACCACAAAACTAGACATAAGGTTCAGTTTTTTGACATTTGTTTATCTGAAAGCTTTCAATTGATGCATGGTTTGTTATGATAGGACAATATTTGGCTGATATACAACTATTTGAAAATCTGGAATCTGAGCGTGCAAAAAATAAAAAATAATGAGAAAATCGCCTTTAAAATTGGCCAAATGAAGTTCTTGGTAATGCATATTACTAATCAGAAATTAGGTTTTGATACATTTATGGTTGGAAATGTACAAAATATCTTCATGGAACATGACCTTTACTTAATATCCTAATATTTTTTGACATAAAAGAAAAATCCAAAATTTTGACCCATAAAATGTATTATTGGCTATTGCTACTTATGACTGGTTTTGTGGTCCAGAGTCACATATTAGTATCTTTTTAAAGGGTACCGCCCCAGTGACAGCTTTTGTACTTTTTTTCTGAGTGTAAAGGAATTTGATTAACAAATATAACAAAATAATATCAGAAATGCAGCTGAAAGATATGATTTAAAAGCAGAAAACATGCATCCTAACCTATATCATAGTTGACGGCCCAAAAGATGTTTTCCTGTGTTAAGTGCCTTGATGGTTCTGTTTGCATGCATTGAACGAAAAACGCGCTGTTTAATTATAGCTGCTCTAAATAAAACAGCGCAGAAGACCTCTGAAGTAGCAAACCAGGAGAAAATGGCCCGTGGGAATATGAGTGAACGTAGCAGAGACAGCACAGGAACCCCTAACACTCATAATGGATGCTAACATCCTCAGTTCATGTGATCTCACACTCCATTTGATTACTAAGTGCGGATTTATTTCCTTGGGCTGCTTTCCCTGATTCTTATGGCTTAATGATAGCGCCCCAGAGTGAGATTTCATTGCCAGATCTTTGTTCAGTAAATTGACATCTGTTTTGGCTTACAATCGTGGACAATTAGTTCAAGTGATATTTTATTGTGCATGCACCTCATTTTTGTTTTACGTTTGTGCATGTTGTAGACACTTCTCCAAAGTAACTTTAAGGCATACATTGTTTCAGTAGCTTATTTATTCCTTATTATTATAGCTAATTTAACCCATGACTTACCAAGATGTATATACATTTAAAAATATATATATTTTGACATATACACTACCTGTGTATATGTCAATATGATTTTTAATGTTTTTTCAAAGAAGTCCCACCAGGCTTGTATTTATTTGATCCAAAGTACAGCAAGAACAGTAAAATTTGTAAATATTTTCACTATTTAAAGTAGCTGTTTTCTATTTGAATATATTTTAAAATCTAATTTATTCCTGTGATCAAAAATGATTTTTTTTAACATTATTTGTAACATTATACACTATGCCATTCAAAAGGTTGGAGTCAGTGTAAATTTGTTTTTCTTTTTTTTGGGGGGGGGAAGGCATTATAGAAATTACTACTTTTTATTTAGCAAGGATGCTTTAAATTGACCAAAAGTGATGATAAAGACATTTATAATGTCACAAAAGATTTTTATTTCAGCTAAATGCTGTTCTTCTGTACTTTTTATTATCCATGAAACCTCTACTCATCTGTTTTCAGTAATAATAATAATTATATTATATTTCTGAAGGATCACGTGACTGGAGTAATGATGCTAAAAATTGCTAAAGATGCTTTGAAATCACAAGAATAAATTATATTTTAAAACATATTCAAGTAGAAAACGTTTATTTTAAACAGTAAACATCAAAATTGTACTGTTTTTGCTGTACTTTAGATCAAATAAATGCAGGCTTGCTGAGCAGAAGAGACTTCTTTAAAAGTCTTTAAAAACATTTGACTAGTATATATGCTTTTTTATATACATATATGTATTTTTTTTTCTTAAATAAAAAAATAATGCATACATATTAGTCCTATAAATGTATGTGTAAAATACAGTATTGGTTGTAATTAATTGAGTTACTAAGTAATTAATTACTGTAATTTAATTACTTTCCCCTTGAAAAAATAAGGTTTACAAAATTTTTTTTCTGTAATTTAATTACAATTAAATTGAATTACTATTTAATTAATTGCATTAAACAGTGTACTGACTATAGAACAATTCTATATATAACAATAGAGGGTTTTTTGCGTAATATATATATATTACAAAATATAGTTTAAAATAATAATTTCAAATAATATTAAAAATGCACATATATATAATATTAAATGATATTAATATAATAATATAATGTTAAATATTATTAAAAATATAGTTTAAAATAATAATTTTAAATAATATTAAAATGCACATACATATATAATATTAATATAATAATATAATATTAAATATTATTACAAAATATAGTTTTAAATAATAATTGTAAATAATATAAAAAATGCATATATATATATATATATATATATATATATAATATTAAATATTGTTAAAAATATAGTTTTAAATATTTTTTTATAATATTAAAAATGCATATATATATATATATATATATATATATATATATATATATAAACATTATTTTTCCTGTAAGAATGAACGTGGACATTTGTACATTTTATAGGTCTGACTTTCTGTCTTTTTAGTTGTAAAAACAGCTCGTATTGCTGCGTGATTTCACAAATTGGCGTGTCTTACCATATTATTTTAATGTATATACATAATTATGAATTTGTAGTGCAAATAGTTTTACCATTTAGTTTTACCATGGTGCTATCTGTGTAGCTGAGGTTTTGTGTTATGTGTGTGTTAAAGTGTTCCACCTCCGGACCATGCTGGATGTGGGATGCATCTCTCCAGCCTGAGTGGTGAAAGGGTTGCTGCTGGTGCTTTGCATAATGCACTGAAGAGTTTGGGCTGTACAGAAACAGCGTTGCATTAGTTTGGAGAGCTTATTGAGAGCCAGTGGTGCTGTGGGTGGAGAAACGCATCAGGTCTTTTGTAGCCCAGAACAAATGAACATGAAATAACTCCTGGACTTGTCCTTGAGCGAGTCCTCCTGTCCCCTGAGAGATGCTTTCAGCTTCATCTCTCTCCGTCGCTGCGTGTCTCTGTCGACATTTCAGGCTTATCTGTCTCGCTCACTTTCACTCTGTCTCTCTTGTCCTGGCCACTTCCTATCTAATCTTCCTAATCAGAAATGATTCTCGCTTTCACAGGGCACTAAATGTTAAATTGAAGAAAGAAAATAAGAGGCCAGTGAGAAATCAGAGGGGTACAGCTCACATCACTTACTATTTGATGCTTAGTTTTGTTTTTTAAAAAAAATGGTTAAAGAATTGGTTCCTTTCAATTGATGAGTAAGCCACACCTCACTGTTTCCTGTGAAAAATTCCAGTGAATTTGAAAATTTGAATGACAGGGAGAGAAATGTAGAATTCAAATTTGAAAATTCAAATTGAATTTTTTTCCCTCCCTTCAGTCTTTATTCAGCAAAATGATACTGGCAAGGAAAATGACTATTGGTTTCGAACAACATGAGGGCGAATTATTAATGACAGAATTTTCTTTTTGGGTGAACTATCCCTTTAATGACTGTGGTTGTTGTGTTGTTAGGCAGTTTATATGCCCAAAAAAAAAAAAAAAATCTCATAGTGGGATTAATAGAGTATTATCATTTTCATCAACACAAATACACAACAGATGTATTTCATTAGTATAACAGTTGTAATAAAACATCATTATATTATTTTTAGAATAATTATAACATTACTTTAAAAAAAATAGATGTAATGCTTTAAACAAAGACCAATACTGACAAAACCTTCTTTTATAGTGATGAACTTTTATTAAAAATAATTTTACTGCACAATATAGTGTCAACCACATTGTTTTCAGATAGCAAACACATCAAAATGTGAGGTCAAATAAAAGATGTTTTTCCACTACAAATATCTATCTATCTATATATATATATATATATATAATGTGTATATTTAGATATATATAAAAAAAGATCATAAACGTGTATTAAAATTAATATTATGAATATACACTACCAGTCAAAAGTTTGGACACACCCTCTCATTTAATGTTTTTTAAAGAAGAGACTTATGCTTATCAAGGTTATCAAGTTTTCACTTAAACAAAAATACAGAAAAAACAATTCTATTGTGAAATATTATTACAATGTAAATCAATGTTTTTCTATATTAATATACATTAAATGTCTTCAGTGTCACATGATTCTTCAAAAATCATTCTAATATGCTGATTTATTATCAGTTGCACTCCTTAATTTTTTTTTTTTTTTTTTTTTTTTAGCATTTTTTGATCAATAAAAGGTTAAAAAAGAACAGCATTTATTTAAAATAGAAAGGTTTTCTAACAATAAACACTACTGTTAGATGCGTGCAGCTCTTAAAGCGACAGCAGGCTACTAAACATGCTGCCGCTTTTTCATTCAAAGGAATAGTTCACCCAAAATTATAATTCTGTCATTATTTACTCACATGTTGTCCCAAACTTGTATTAATTTCTTTCTTGTGCTAAACACAAAACAATATATTTTAAATAACAGTACTTGGTCCCCATTGAATTTATTAATAGAAATGATCAAATGGATAACGTTCAACAGAAAAAAGGTTTAAAACCTGAGAGTGAGTAAATGATGGTGTAAAAATAAAACACAAGGACAGAATTGACAGAAAAATGACAGAATTTAAATTTTTTCGGGTGATCTATTCTTTTAACGTTAATAAAACAAACCACAAAGAGAAAAATCACTCCTTTTGACTGAACTTTCATACAGTTGCTTTAATAAGAATCAATGTACAATTGATGTATATAGTGTTTCACTTTTTATATTTAATTCAATTTCTTGAATGCTACTGCTAAATACACCTACTGTACCTGAAGATTAACACACTGTTTGTTTTATTTGTATTATGTTTATTTGTAATGTGCATCTTTGTTCTTATTTTTTATTAACAAAGATAAAATAATGACAAAGATTTTTATCTTCGCTCACTTTGGCCTAAATATCTGCCATTCGTTTTTTGTTATACACTTTGTTACTTTGAAAGTCTTTGTTTTTTAAAAAGAGAAATTAGTTTGCAACTTGCAAAATAGTAAAACCAACACGCCAAAGAATCGTGATAAAATCGTGAATCGTGATATTTCTGGAAAAAAAAAAAAATTGTGATATGATATTTTTGCCATATCGCCCACCCCTACTGTAAAGAGCTTGTAAAATGTGTAAAGGAGTCAAATCAGTGGCAGGAGCTCATGTTGCACACAGAGATCTGCTGCAGTGAGACAGTGGTTCTGTAACAAGAACCAAGTTCACTTCCAGAATAAAAATGTCTTGATAATTTATTCACCCCCATGTCATGCAAGATGTTCATGTCTTTCTTTCTTCACTCAAAAAGAAATTAATTCCAGGATTTACACGATCCCAGTTGAGGAATAAGGGTCTTATTTAGTGAAAAAAAAAAAAATATATATATATATGTTTTGTTTTTTTTTTAACCACAAATGCTCATCTTTTGAGACTGCGATGGGCATCTTCATGCATTGCATAATCACATAAGGTCACACGCAATTAGTTCTTACGGAAGGGGAAAAAACTCCATCTCATTTTCTCCTCCAACTTCAAAATCGTCTGACATCAGTGTTTTACTTTTTTTTTTAAAGGCCGTTTAACCTTCTTTGCTAGTTCGTTTTTAAAAACACTGGGTTGGTACTTCCGCCTAGTGCAAGACAAGCATTTTTGGTTAAAAAGTATATACAATTTTATTTGTTTTTTTTTAAATAAAATGATCGATTGTCCGGAATCGTGTAGAGCCCTTTGAAGCTGAACTGAAACTGCTATTTGGACCTTAAACCCATTGGAGTCCACTACGTGGAGAAAAATCCTGGAATGTTTTTCTCAAAAACCTTAATTTTTTCAGAAGAAAAAAAGGCATAGACATCTTGGATGACATGGGGGTGAGTAAATGATTTTTATTCCAGAAGTGAACCAATCCTTTAAGCATTCTGTCTTCTTTAGAGTTGCATCTGGTGGATCTCAGTCTGCTTATTTGGTGCACAACAAGACTCAGATTTCAGCGTTTACACTTATTCAAATGAACTGCAGGGCAATCGCACCAGAGTTTATTTGAATCGAACCAAACCTTCCAAGTGTAAACATGCCCTAAAAGGCATCCTCACTTCAATCCTGAATAGCTCACAACCCTGCTCTCGTCAGAGTCTGCTTGTGTTAGTTTTACAGCCTCAGATATTGCCAGAACTTAACTTTACTCTGTAATGTTTCATTAGAGCCATTTAAACAGTGACTCACAAGTCTATTTTTTCACTCAGCCCACTCTCCCAGCAACAGTTCTCTGTCCTTTTTTTTTGGACACCAATAAGTGTGTATTCATGGACAGTTGTGGGTGTATGTGGATGAGCTGTGTTCTGGGTCTTTACATTTAATGCTCAGTGTTTTTTCATCTCAGCGGTGTGGTGATAGGGCAGGTAACTTTGTGGGCCCTCCAATTGCATTTATTGGCATCAAAAAAAGAAGGGTTTGAATTTTAAGTGTTTTTCTCTTGCGAGAATGCTTACGCTGGCGTCTCTTTGATTCAGTATGCATCCCATTTAATTTAAAAGCTGCGCTAGCTCCAGTACACATTTTCAGCTTTTATTTGACTCTTTTCACAGCTTTGGATGTTACTACGATACTGATGCTTGCTCACGTCAACAAAATGAATTTTCTCATTCAAACAGGATTCTTAAAGGATTAGTTCACCCAGAAATGAAAATGAGCTGAATTTCCAGGCCAACCGTGATGTAGATGGATCCTTTGCAGTGAATGGGTGCCGTCAGAATGAGATTCCAAACAGCTAATAAAAAAAAACAAAATAATAAGTAATCCACACCACTCCAGTCCATCAAGAAGTGAAGTCAAAAGCTGTGTATTTGTAAAAAACAAATTAAGATGTTTTTTACTTTTATGACATATAAAACAATATATCAAATATACACAATGAAGTTGTGTGTATATATATATATATATATATATAGAGAGAGTTGTCTCATGTAAATCAGGTGAGAAATATGAACAGATCAAAACTGTTTTAAACAAATGTATTGGTGGATTTTGATGTGAGAGGACAACAGGGGATGGACTTTTTCACTGGAGGAAGCGTTATTTTGGACAGACTGTTTTTTTTTTTTTGCCAGAAGCAGTGATTTAAAGTACTTGAATTTGACTTTTTGAAAGTTAAGGACTGGAAAACCCTTGAAAATAGCAATATTCCCAAAGAGGTATTTGAAAAGTACTTGAATTATTGAAACTCAATATATCTTTGAAACTAGTGTAAAATTCACACAATTCAAAAAACATACTTTTTCTGCTTTTTTCAGCTAATGTCATAAAACTAGGGCTGGGCGATATATAAAAAAATGTGATATCTCGATACTTTCAAAATGTTTATGATATATATCTCAATATGTTTGCATTTGTTTTTAAATAATAAAAAAAACATGATTTTATTTTGCCCCCATTAAAAAAACAAACAACAAAAACAGAACAGCTATTGTTACAACATAAATACGAAATGTTTAATGCAGATGTAAGCAGTTATGATTAAATGAAACACATGTATATGTAATAAGTATACTGCAAAAACAAGTACAGAAAGTGCATTCTGTCAACTTTTTTTAGTGTGTGCAATTCACAATTTACGCTGCAACTGGGGAAAATAATTAAACTGAGATAAGTTTTTTTTTTTTTTTACTCAAATTTACTTCATGCCGGACCCACTTTGATTGATTCAAATTCAAACTCGTGACTTTGATCATTCATTTCAGGCATTCACTAGCAAATACCAGATCTTATTACCAGATCAATTAAAAGTGCCATTCATATTCTGAATTTCAACATTGCTTTTAATGATTTTAAAAAGCATTTATAGTGATGGGTGAAACTGAGCTTTTCGAAACTCTGAATCAGTTTTGCGTCGCAAAATGATTCACTGTCACAAATCATTTTATTCAGATCAGGACATCGGAGCGGGTTCATAAATAATTTTTCTGAGAATAAATGATTCACAATTGTGGATCTACAATCATTTGATTCATATCGGGTTTTCGGAGCTCAGATCATGAATCATATGATTTGGAGCGGTTTCGCAAGTCATTTAATAGCAGTGTTGGGAAAAGTTACTTTTAAAAGTAATGCATTACTCCCTAATAATGCGTTACTCCCTAAAAAAGTTAATAATTACACTACTTAGTTACTTTTTATAGAAAGTAATGCGTTATAATGCTTTTGCGTTACTTTTGCATTGCTTTTTGAATTTGGGCAGGGCTTGTTTGTTTTTAATATAAAAAGTTACATTTTTAGCAAATGTAAGAACCCTTTCACACTAAAAAGTGAAAGGAATAAGCCTAAGGCTGAAGGAAAAGTAAATTCACGTCTGTACAGTACTGTAGGAAAAGGAAGTTCAACACTCTTCAGCAATGAGAAAAATTAAGCACAAATGTTAGTTAATCTAAAGTAAGTTTTGCTTATTAGATGGAATTGGATCAACAAAGGTCAGCAGCAAAGTCATTGGTTAATAAAATGGGATTAAATACAATACTGGCGTTACTTTTTTGAAATAGTAACTGAGATATTTTCTTGTAAATGAAAAAGTAGTGCGTTACTTTACTAGTTACTTGAAAAAAGTATTATTACGTAACTCACATTACTTGTAATGAGTTAGCTCCAACACTGTTGAAGTCATTTTAGCTAATCATTTTATTAGTATATTTTTATTTATCTATTTATCTTTTTTTTTAGAATTTTGAAAGATAAGCCATTGTTTGATAAGTGATATCTAATTTAAGTCCTTGAAAATAAAAAAGTAGTTTTTGAAAATTTCTTAAAGGTACTGGAATTTCATTTTACAGTTTCTGTACGAACCCTTTTACAAACATGAAAAAAAGCTTTTCACTTCACAAGATGTTAACTGATGGACTGGAGTGGTGTGGGTTACTTGCAGATTATTGTGATGTTTTTATCCGCTGTTTGGACGCTCATTCTGATGGCACCCATTCACTGCAACGGATCTAATGGTGGGCAAGTGATGCAATGCTAAATTTCTCCAAATCTGTTCTGATGAAGAAATAAACTCATCTACATTTTGGATGGCCTCAGGATAAGCACATACTCTGCAAAAAATGCTTTTCCTACTTAGATTTTTTGTCTTGTTTCCAGCCAAAATATCGAAAAATGCTTAAAATAAGAAGGATTTTCTAGACAAGCAAAAATGATTTTCAGAAAAAAAAAGTCAAACTTAAGAGAGTTTTTGCTTGAAACAAGCAAAATAATCTGCCAATGGGGTAAGCAAAATAATCGTATAAATAATCTTATTTCAAGACAAAAACAAGATTATTTTGCTTACCCCATTGGCAGACTATTTTGCTTGTTGAGAGTTTGCCCAAAACTCTCTTAATTTTGACTTATTTTTTCTGAAAACAAGACAATCATTTTTGATTTGATTTGATTTTTAAATATTTTGGCTGGAAACAAGACCAAAAATCTAAGTAAGAAAGCATTTTTTGCAGTCTATTCAGCAAATTTTTGTTTTAGGGTCAACTTTTCCTTAAATAGTCCACATCACATTACATCCCCTGTAAGTTTAATGCATCACCAGATGTTTATTAGCCATAGACCGTATTAGTTAGTTAAACAGTTTGTACAGTGCTGGTTATCCACTTGAAGTGTCACATTCAAGTTGATATTGGTAATACGTGATGAAGGATTAAAAAGCGAACGAGGTCATGAAGTGTTGACAAATTGTGAAGGCCCAGATGCATCTTTCCTTCACACCAATTAACAGCTGCTTTTTTCCTCATTTTTACCCAATAGCAAAAGGCACGGATGAAAATTAAAGACCTGCCTGCAGTGCTCTCAATAATTAATAACCCATCCATGAATTTTTCATCGGCTCCAATACGTTTGCAGATGTGAGGGGCTGTGTTCGGGCGTGGCAAATAAAAAGAAAGGAAAGTGTACTAAAAGAGAGATCAGCCCCACAGGGTTATCAGTTACCCGGCCTCCTAATCTCAAATCAGCGCTCTGCTGCAGCACATCTATGGGGAACAACGCCATTGTCTTGTTCTCCATTGTGTACATGTTCATATCATCACATTTGAATGGTTTGCGGCAGCACCGCGTTGTTATATTGTGTGTACATTACAGAGTGTGAAATGTAGGGCAGCTTGTAAATACAATTGTCAGGATGCTTGTTTGTTTCCTGCAAACATAATCGCTTTTAAAAGGCGAAGATCTAGCTGGAGAACTTTTGCACCAGACTCGTGAACAGCTGGCTGGATAATCTCTGTTAAATTACAATCTGAGCCAGTTGTTCAGTGCCCTTCGCTTGGTCACAGAGTGGCATAACGTTTATAATAAAGACAACATCTGTCCCACAATATAGCGCTTATAAAGTGCATTTTTTCAGTTCATTACTTTTCAGTTGTATCACGAGGACTTTGGCACATGATATCCAGACACGTGCAATTCAGATTTGTTGCTCGAATGTGAATAAAAACAGGAACTCTTCAAAAACGACAGTGATTTTTAAGTTATATATGTTGTTGTTTTGTTTAATCAGATAACTACTTCATGTGATATTCAATAATTCATTATTTATTAAATAATAATAAAAGATTGAGCTGGTTAGTTTTGGCAGTGAGCCCCTGCTGGTAGATGCAATTGTAATGTAATGTAATTAATAGATATTATCTTCAAAACATTATATATAATAATATAAAGTGCATTTTAATAAAAACATTTAGCATTATTGTCTGTGCTTAGTTAGTATTTATATAAATTATATTTTGTAACCGAATAGTTTATGATAGGTATATATATATATATATATATATATATTAGTGCTGTCAAACAATTAATCGCGATTAATTGCATCCAAAATAAAAGTTTATGTTTACATAATAAATATACACAGTACACAAATATATATTATGTAAACATAAATACAAACACATGAATGTATATATTAAGGAAAAATATTTTAGATTTATATCTAAATTATTTATATTTATTTAGAATCTAAATTGTATACAGGTATAAATATATATACATATAAATATTTTGTTTTAATATATATATGTATGTGTGTGTATTTAAATTTACATAATAAATATACAAAGTAAACACAGATATAGAATGTAAACATAAACTTTTATTTTGGATGCGATTAATCGCGATTAATCGTTTGACAGCCCTAGAAAATATATATACATATAAGTATTTAGTTTTAATATATACATGTATGTGTGTGTATTTATATGTACATAATAAATATACAAAGTAAACACACCTATAATATGTAAACATAAACTTTTATTTTGGATGCGGTTAATCGCGATTAATCGTTTGACAGCCCTAATATATATATAGGCATATAGAAACACACATTTCTGAAAATATGAATGTATTAAATAAAATAATGATATATTAATCACTAATATTAATGATTATTAAAGTATCAGTTAGTAAAATTTAATTAAAAATGTAAATGAATTATTACTTAATTTTATTTGACCCATTAATATTAATAGAAATCATCATATATATATATATATATATATAAAAACATTAGCATTATTGTCTGTTTATTTTATATATATATACATAGATCTAAAAAGTATGAATATATAAAGTAAAATAATGATATATATATTAAATCATGAATATTATCTAGTAGTAAAATGAATATCAACTATATATATATATATATATATATATATATATATATATATAGTCATAGTTATATATTTTCTAGTTTACTAATATCAATTTTAGAAAAAATAATAAAAAAATGAATATTTATTTTATTTGACCTATTAATATTAATAGAAATTATTTTAAATATATATATATATATATATATATATATATATATATATATATATAATATTACAAATATGAATACAATTAATGAAAATAAAAGAATTATATACAGTGTATATTAAATAAATATTAAATCATGAATATTAACTATTAGTAAAATAATATAAACTATTAGTCAAATTCATTTGTACTTTATTTTATTTTATAAAAACATACCATTACTTAAGTGCAGTGTTTCATTCTTTTTTTTTGCGATCAATTATATCAATATATATTCTCAACTGGATAGTTCCCATAGTTTAAAGAGACTCGTTTTCCTCTGAGGGTAAATTTCCTGTCTATTTTAGTCTTTTTCATCTTCTTTCCCTTTAGGGTCTTATTCAACTGTATATTTTTATATTACAGATCGACTAAGTCACTCAGGTGTTTCTCTCATTCAGCTCTTTTCCCAGCTCTCTCTCAATCTGTCTGTAAGTCCCATCACACACATATGCAATAGGAAGCCCCAAGGGTTGGTCCTTTTTGCTTCTTCCTGTCAGGTTGCCATGGCATTAGGCAAGGTGGCCCCATTTCCTGCCGCGCTGAGGGGCCGGGGGGGTTACGTCCAGAATGACCGTCCCAGCATCTAATGCGATCAGACAGGCGTGCGGGGTAGTGTCACACGCTACAGCCAGACTGAGACTGAGACACACAAAGAGAAACCTCCGCTGCCCGCTCACACACTCACAGATACTCCACCTTTCCTCATCGCTGAAGGTGATCGGATCTCTGCAGCAGCAGGATGGGTGGCAGCAAGATGGCTGCTGCTTAAGAAGATCTGTCTTCAGTCTGTTAAAGGATCAGTGCTTTCATACAGTCTTAAAAATAAAGGTTCTTTGCTTTAAAGTCTATGGAACCTTTCCATTCCACAAAAGGTTCTTTGTTAGAATCTTTGCTTTAAAATCTATGGAACCTTTCCATTCCACAAAAGGTTCTTTATTAGAATCTTTGCTTTAAAATCTATGGAACCTTTCCATTCCACAAAAGGTTCTTTGTTAGAATCTTTGCTTTAAAGTCTATGGAACCTTTCCATTCCACAAAAGGTTCTTTACAGTGAAAAAAGGTTCTTTAGATTATTAAAATGTAACACTAAAAGGTTATTGTAGAAAATGATCACTGAGAGGTTCTTTAGGGATCCAAAATGGTTCATTTATGGCAATGCTGCAAAAAAAGATCATTTTTAATCATTATTTTTAGTAGTGTAGGAATGAAGTATCACAAAGGAGATCTCTTAAAAGCAATCACTCAGCTGCTCCTCTGAGACAGCAATGAGATTAAATGAAGAGCTAAAGGAGAATTTTGCATCTGGTTTATTTGAGAAAAGGCAATCTGTAGCATTTCACTGCAAAAAGTGCTTTTCTTACTTAGATTTTTAGTCTTGTTTCGAGTCAAAATATCTAGAAATTCTTAAATCAAGAAGGATTTTCTAGACAAGTAAAATATATTGTCTCGTTTTCAGAAAGAACAAGTCAAAATTAAGTGAGTTTTTGCTTAAAACAAGCTAAATAATCTGCCAATGAGGTAAGCAAAATAATCTTATTTCAAGCAGATAACTAGATTATTTTTCTTACCCCATTGGCAGATAATTTTGCTTGTTTCAAGCAAAAACTCGCTTAATTTCAATTTATTTTAATAATTAATAATAATTTTTGCTTGTCTAGAAAATCCTTCTTGATTTAAGAATTTCTAGATATTTTGGCTGGAAACAAGACAAAAAATCTAAGTAAGAAAAACATTTTTTGATCTCAACAAAATTGTAAACCTTACTGAGATTATCTCAATATGAACTCTGCTAGCTCTGTATTCTTACTGTATGTCAACGTCTTTTTGTCTTTTTCTCCCAAGATTTTTTCTCCCAGTTGCTGTAAAAATGCAGGAGTTGGCAGAATGAGAGTTAGCACACAGGGAACAGAGAAACGCTCTAGCCTCGGGCAAGAAATATACGCAAATATGCTAACGTGGATGTAAAACTCGGCCAACACATTGCTGGCATAATAATGTTCTCTTCTGAAAGTACAGAAGTATTTCTCAGCTGTTGTTAACTAAAATCATGTTCAGCAATTGAAATAAAGCCAAAATGAAATGATATACATGTTATAGGAAATTTAAAAAAACATAAAAAACTTGATGAAATGAAATAAAATAAGTTGAAAAAAAACTAAAATTACTAGTGCTGTCAATCGCGATGAATCTTCGTGAGCATTTGAATGTGTGGGTATTAGAGCACCATCTGCTGTTAAAAACTAAAATCAGAATCTAGGGCTGTGAATCTTTGGGTAAACAACGAATCGGTTCGATTCACAATTCATAGGGTTTCGAGAACGATTTTTGCAAATTCAGAACGATTTGATTCGAGATGATTCACAATAAAATTTGATGCGATTCGATTAATTACGATTGGATTCCGCATACTTTAAGTGTATTCACAGGATTATTTAAATGCTTTCCCTAAATTCTTTATATGCTTAGTCAGGGGGCAAATTACACTTATGCCTTTATGGAGTCAGAGAGGAAGGGCAAAAAAAACAAGGCAAAAAAAAAAGTATAATAATAAATAAAACACTTTTGTCCACTGTTAGATGTTAGTTTGATGATGATATGGCATGACATAGCACATGTAGAAATTTACCCTAGTGAAAATTGAAAATTTATTTCAAACAAAGTATAGTTCAAATCTATTAACATATTTACTAATACATCCCTCCAGACTTTGACATAAAAATTATAATTAAACTTTATTTGAATTTCTTAATATTAAGCCAAAAATGTGTTTTAATGTCATTAAAACTAAAACTAGGGAATGATTTTACAGAGTTCAGGGTTCCCACTCCAAGCCAAACATCAAATTCCCTGACTTTTCCCTGGCTTTCACTGACTAAAAGGCTGAATTTCCATGACATATAATGAACGATTCCATCCGTTTGCAAGCTTTATTTACTTGATTACAGATGTTTTTAGTACAAAACACACATATACACTCCTTTTTGTTTGTTTGTTCGTTTTTTTACCCGTTAAATGCACTTTGATATTTTTCTGTACTTATTTTAAAGTAATTTTTATGCTTTCATAACCATAACCTAATCATAACAATAGGCAAAATGCGTGAAACAACACAATAAAACAAAATACGGTATAGAAAAGTTACATTTTGATAAGTGGAAAAAAAAATTGAAAGCAACAAACAAAAATCCCAGATATTCCATGACTTAGACAAAATAAATATAAAATTCCCTGACTTTTCATTGAAATTCCATGATATTCCAGAAATTCCATGATCCGTCGGAACCCTGGGAGTTACTTTCATATGTCTGTGCTGTTAAGTGTTTATTGGTCTAAAAGCTGCCATAGACATATTTGTATGGCTTAACTTGCTCAGCATGATTCTCATGAGAGTAGCTGACCTGAAAGAGAAAAAGAACATAGCTTCATGGTTTATGCTAATGCAAGCTATACACCCCTCACTGGGATTGCATACCTGTATTGTGTTATGAATTGTTGCGTTTGCATTCACAGGCCTACATTTCACGGTATATTGTGCCATTAGGGGTTTCAAGATCTCAAATGGCACTGTGATTCCCAATAGTTTTGTTTCCAAAGAAACAGAACAGGTTGTCAGGTCGTCAGGTTGTACGTGTGTGGAAGTGGCTCTAGTGTCGTTAAAATCTGATCTTTCCTACCTGAACCACTCGACAACAACCTAATGCGAGAGACTGCACGCTCACTGTGAAATGTTTTGGACTTTTATGCGCCATACGTTGTGAAAGCACAAGTCTTTGAGGTACATCAGACGTTTGAGGCTCTTTGCAGCAAAGCGGGACACACCCCATCCGTCTGACTGTCCCCTCCCCCCCGTCTCATCTCGCCCCTCTTCAGCACACCTCTCAGGGGAGTTAATTTGTGTTCGACGCATGGAAAGATCAGAGTGTGAAGGGGGGTGATCGAGGGTGGGTAGTTTTATTCCCCATCTTGTTTTCATTTCCAGAGCCAGTGCCGCCTGAGCGCCGTGTCCGTGTTCAGTCTTTGTTCTGAGAATTTCCAACAGGCCTATCGCTGAAGACGCTTTACACAGACTGAGCAGATTAAAAGACCCCAAGACTCAGCGGAATAGGCAGCTCGTGTCTGTGTTGAAAGTGTTGGATTGGCTTGTTTTACCGCCGCCACACGTGGGTTTGTCTGTGGTGGCTTGCTATTGAAAGCACAAAGTCTGAAGTCAGAGGTTCATGACATTAAGTGATAAAAAGTGTCTTCATATTATGGTTTTTACCAACTTCCTGGAGTGTACAGTTGTGCTTAAAAGTTTACATACCCCATGCAGAATTTGCAAAATGTTAATTCTTTTAGTAAAATAAGAGGGATCATACAAAATGCATGTTATTTTTTATTTAGTACTGACCTGAAGAAGATATTTTACATAAAAGACATTTACATATAGAGTCCACAAGAGAAAACAATAGTTGAATGTATAAAAATGACCCTGTTCAAAAGTTTACATACCCTTGATTCTTAATACTGTGTTGTTACCTGAATGATCCACAGCTGTGTTTTTTTTTTTGTTTGTTTAGTGATAGTTGTTCATGAGCCCCTTGTTTGTCCTGAACAGTTCAACTGCCTGCTGTTCATCAGAAAATTCCTTCAGCTCCCACAAATTCTTTGGTTTTCCAGCATTTTTGTGTATTTGAACCCTTTCCAACAATGACTGTATGATTTTGAGATCCATCTTTTCACACTGAGGTTAACTGAGGGACTCATACGCAACTATTAAAGAAGGTTCAAACACTCACTGATGCTCCAGAATGAAAAAAACATGCATTAAGAGAAATTTGAAAATCATGGTAAATTGATCTAATTTTGTCTTCTTGGAAACATGTAAGTATCTTCTGTAGCTTCTGAAGGGCAGTGCTAAATGAAAAAAAATATGATATTTAGGCAAAATGAGCAAAATGTACACATTTCCATTCGGCTCTTAATGCATCGTGTTTCCTTCTGGAGCATTAGTGAGTGTTTGAACCTTCTGTAATAGTTGCATATGAGGTCCTTAGTTGTCCTCAGTGTGAAAAGATGGATCTCAAATCATACAGTCATTGTTGGAAAGGGTTCAAATACACAAAAATGCTGGAAAACCAAAGAATTTGTGGGAGCTGAAGGATTTTTCTGATGAACAACAGACAGTTTAACTGTTCAGGACAAACAAGGGACTCATGAACAACTATCACTAAACAAACAAAACACAACTGTGGGTCATTCAGGTAACAACACAGTATTAAGAATGAAGGGTATGTAAACTTTTGAACAGGGTCATTTTTTATAAAATATATTTATAAAATATATTAAATTTATATAAAATATGGTTTAAAAAGTCTTTAACTCATCACGAATGCATTTATTTGAATAAAAATAGAAAATATAAATTGCAATAAAATTTAAAATAGTTGTTTTTCTATTTAATATACTTTACATTTACATTTAGTTATTTAGCAGACACTTTTATCTAAAGCAACTTACAAATGAGGACAATGGAAGCAATCCAAATCAACAAAAGAGCAATGCTCTGACAAGTCTCAGATTAGCTTAGTGCAGTATACATAGCAAGTTTTTTTTTTTAATTATATAGTAAATAAAAAGAAAACAGATAGAATATAAAAAAAGAATAGAGCAAAGTAGTGTTTTTTTGTTTGTTTTTTGCAAAAAGAGTTTTTTTAGAGAAAGAAAACAAAAGATTAGAAAGTTAGAAAAAAATTTTTGTTTGCTTTTATTTTAGAAAAGATAGATGACAAAAAATAATAGAGTAGAATTGTTTTTTAAGAATATAAATAGAAATAGAATAGAGAGTGCTGGATTTAGAGGGTCAAATAAAGATAAAAAATGTAATGATTAAATTGGGTAGGTCATTCCACCAAGAGGGAAATAAAATAGAAATAGAAAATAGAATAAAAAATAGAAAATATTTAAAATAGAATTTATTCCTTTGATGCAAAGCTGAATTTTCAGCATCATTACTCCAGTTTTCAGTGTCAAATGATACTTTGGAAATCTTCTAATATGCTGATTTATTATCAATGTTGGAAACACTTTTGCTGCTTAATATGTTTTTTGGAACCTGTGATTTTTTTTTTTTTTTTTTTTTTAGGATTCTTTGATGAAGAAAATGTTCAAAAGAACAGCATTTATTTAAAATATAAATATTTTATAACAATATACACTACTGTTTAAAATCTGGGGCCAGTAAATTTTTTTTCTTCCTTTCTTTCTTTCTTTCTTTGAAAGAAATTAATACTTTTATTCAGCAAGGATGTGGTAAATTGATCAAAAGTAATAGTAAAGGCTTATATTCTTAGCATTTTATTAATCAAAGAATCGTAAAAAAAAAAAAAAAGTATCACAGCTTCCAAAAAATATTTCCAACATTAATAATAAATCGGTATATTAGAATGATTTCTGAAGGATCATGCGACACTAAAGGCTAGAGTAGTAATGCTGAATATTCAGCTTTGCATCACATAAAATCATTATATTTTAAAGTATATTAAAATAGAAAACTGCTATTTTAAATTGCAATAATATTTCAATTTTTTTTTCTGTATTGTTGATCAAATAAATGTAACTTTAAAGAGCATGAGACTTAGCAATATAGCAATTCCTTATGTACTATATTGTAATATTTTATTTATACATGATATATCATTCTGTATATTTTCAGTATACATAAACAATATATGTAAGGTTTCACCATAGCATGTCAGATGAACAGTTAGGGAAACAGATGTTCAGTACTGAATCGAACAAACGAAACCCCTGTCCTCTTTGTGTTTTATTTTGCATCTGACATAACAGAAAGCGAAGTTGCGCTTCATTGCATCACTGGGCCTATTCTAATGTGCAGCCAGGATGTGTGGTTTGTGAGAGACAAAACTTTGTTCCTCTCAGTGATGTGCTTTGAACAAAGTTGTTGTTACACACAGTGCACAATATAAGTGTCACTTTCCATCCGCTCTGTACTCTGTCATGTATCAGCTTTCATTTGAAATGTCATATATCAGTGGTTTTCAACTGTTTTTTCATTTGAAGACAGATATTAGATTGGGTGTCAGGCGGTGACCCAACATATTAATATTACGGTGAGACGATAATTCACCACACAAAACAGATTAATCTCAGTTACAGTTGAAGTCAAAAGTTTACATACACCTTGCAGAATTCACTTTTTTTTTTTTTTAGCATTTTGTGTGTATTTGAAGCCTTTCCAACGATTTTAAGATCCATTTTTTCACACTGAGGACAACTGGGGGACTCATATGCAGTGGTGTAGTGGAGGGTATACGCACTTCTTTATCAGGCGGCTTGGCGTATAACCACTTCTAATACTCTCCGATGCCCATCATTTAGTAGTGTCCTGCATTAGCCAAAATCATGACTGTCCACCACATCCAGACATATAAGAATAAATGGAAATATTCACTAAAAACACATAGTAAAGACAGTGATGATGCGGCCAGGACCATGGCGCAGGCTTGCTTTGAAATTTGTTTGATGATTGCGCCTGATGCGCCCGCGCCCGCTCTTGTCTAAAAGAAGCAAGTTTTTACGATTAGAAAACCGATAAACCCCTTTAAACTTTTCTGTCGCCAGAAAATCTTCAATGGGGGGCATTTCGTTTTTATAGGGGAGCACAATTATGAGCAGCTATAAAATTGTAGTACATATATATATATATATAAAATAAACTACAATTTATAATGCCGTTCGTTTTAAACAATATAAGTCTCTTATAAGCAAAGAAAAAACGGACAAATTACAAAATAAAACACAAATTGTAATTGCATTCGTTATAAACGTACAAAAGTCAAACCAAAATGAATTTAAAGAGAAACTGAAACGCACTGATACATCTCTCATTCGGCACGAATATTTCCCAAGATCGCTTAGAATTTTTTTTCCTTATAGTAACAGAAACAACTTAAAATACTATGTCATTTTTAGTCATATAGATAAGAATAAGACATTATTCGGAACTGTAAAAGGTTCAGAGCGCGCAGATGAAACGCCGTCATGTTTTCTTATTTTCAGAGTCTGCTGTGACAACGCAGATCTGGGAGCTATAAAGAAACACTTCGACAAGCATTTTAGAATGACAAAACTAGCATTGTAGATGCAGTGCAAAGAGATCAGTTCGTTAGGTAGTCCAGTTATGCTGTCCCATCGCAGTCACAGTGTTCCCATTGTAGTTTATGTGCACGTTTTCCTACTGGATAAGAATTTAAACTAGTTGAGTGCATACATGTTTTTTACGCACATTTTTAGAATTTATGCTCATCTTGCCTTTTTTTATGCAATATTCCATAATGTGCATAAAAATAGGTATGGAAACACTGAATTATTAGCTTCATATTGTAGAGATTTTTTGAGCTAAATGATTTGCTTAGCACTACCTAATGCTAGATCAGAACAAATTACTGTTTTTCATTTTTTAGTTCTCAATATTAAATTCGCTCGTGATCATGTGCACAATGCCTGTGTCAAAGGATCCAGTAAACGAATTAGTTACTTCTCCAGGCACCACTACACCACTGCTCATATGCATCTATTACAAGACCGTTCAAATGCTCACTGGTCATTCAGAAGAAAACACAATGCATTTAGAAAACTTTTGAACAGAATAAAAATGTGTAAAATGAAAAAGTAGGCCTATCATATTTTTGTAATTCAGTACTGCCCTTCAGAAGCTACAGAAGACACTTACATTTATCCCAGAAGACGAAATAAGTAAAATTTACCCTGATCGTAAAGTTTTTCTTAATGCATCCTTTTTTGATCCCTCTTATTTTAGTAAAATAATTAACATTTTGCAGAAAATTTTGACTTGCAACTGTTTTATTTTGTTTTATCATGCCACACAACCTGTCCATGTAGCTTCTACCTATGCATGAATTTACATTTATGCTTTTGATTCTGATTGCATGAACTGATTGCATCTGTTTGCATTCCTTGGGAATCCAACCCATGATATTTGCGTTGCTATATTATTTGTACTACAACGACACTACAAATTAATTTTTGTTTTTGCATTGTAGAGTTTGCTCGAAAACGCAGCTAAAAGTCTATTTATTTGTCTATCCTAACAATGCACAATTAGTGTATATGGAATGTTGTTTTTCTTGGTTCTCTTCAGTAAAATTCTTCGACCTACCAGTTGAGAACCACCCTCAAGAGTCTTCTAAAGTCAGTAATGCCTTTTGTTCTAATTAATTCTGTTGATCTTCATCTGCAGTTAAGGATTTGTGAAAACATATGGTAGCACTTTTAGATTTTTGTAGTTTAGTGTCTGTGTGAGTCATGCTGTAAGACCTATTAGTGGCTCACAGTCTTTGGTTCTTCTCTCGCACCTCTTGCCAGTTAAATTCAGCTCATTAGCGCCGAGCGGCAATCAGGGGAGCGATGCATTACAGGCCCTGGCATAGTGGGAGATCAAACGGAGGTCCATCACTAAAAGCTCCCACTGAACTCTTTTTTTTTTTTATGACATTGAAACTAGATAAAGACAAACGCCACTGTGCTTTCTTGTATGTAGGTTGTTTCCTCTAAACGCCTTGAAGATTGAATATGTGTAAAATACGGAAGTAGCCAAAATGCTTGAGGGTAAAATAGACTCCTGAGATCTCAAATGCCTCTGGCCTGGAGATATTTTACTGTTGGATGTGTGGATAAAGTGCTTGGAATCTGTTTTATTGCATTGGTGTTCGTTTCGCCTTTTCTCCTTTACAGTTACAGCCCCTCTGAGAGCTGTTACACTCAACGGTTACAAGATCGTGCAATTCTTCCAGGCGCACTTACATTTATGGGAAGACGGTATTGAGACGTACGGTGCAGCACACTCAGGCTTTGATGTGTGGCTCCTTTCATGTGTTTGTCGGAGCCAGCGCCTTGGCAGGTGTATTTTTGCATGCAGGCCGGAACGATCCTGCATACTCGTTAACAATTGCTCCCTGTTTGACTAGAATGAAAGATGACTGAATAATCAATTATCAGAGGGATCTCTGCACACTGGCAAGGGAGCGAAGTGTGGAATATTAAAAATGTCAATTTGGGATATTTAGTCATCGCAAAAAAATGATGCTTTGATTTGTTTGTGTGATCCTAACGAGAGCAGGAATTGCACTCTTTATGTTTAATATTCCTTCCGCAACTGATCCTAATAAATATCGCATCTAAAGTTGGCGTTAATGTCATTTGCACTCGGCTGACATCGCATAATCTGTGTGATTTATATGTCTTCTTTCTTTTTCATTTTGCAGGGCTGGATGAGAAACTTCCTGTCTTCCATTTCGTAGAAATCTTCCCTCCAACTGTCAGCTACCTACTGGGCGCAGCACTCTAGAGATCCTCAATATGGAGAGAACTGCCATTTCCGCTTCACTGCTCGCAGTCTGTTTCGTTTTGGCTGCGTGTCGCGGCTCCCTCGCGGCTCCCTTCTGCCCTGCCCAGTGTGTCTGCGAGACCCGCCCATGGTACACGCCTCAGTCGGTCTACCATCAAGCCAAGACTGTTGACTGCAACGAACTCCATTTGAGCAAAATCCCATGGAATATTTCAATTGATACTCAGGTGCTGCTTCTTCAGAGCAACAATATCTCAAGGGTAACCTCTGAACTCCAGAGCTTGGTAAACCTCACAGAGCTGGATCTCTCCCAGAACCACTTCGCGCAAATCCAAGACGTTGGCTTGAGTAACCTCACCCAACTGGTCACCCTTTACCTTGAGGAAAACCAAATTAAAGAGCTGCCTGATACGTGTCTAAAAGATCTAGCCAACTTAGAGGAGCTTTATATTAATCACAATCAGATCTCGTCTATTGGTCCTAATGCATTTTCAGGCTTGGGGAACCTGCTGAGGCTTCACCTTAACTCCAATAAGCTTGTGGCGATTGACAGCCACTGGTTTGAGTCCCTCCCCAACCTTGAGATCCTAATGATAGGAGAAAATCCCATTCTCGGCCTGCAAGATATGAACTTCCACCCCCTCTCTAAATTGCACAGTCTGGTCCTCGCGGGAATGGGGCTCAGGGAAATCCCAGAGGGTGCTTTCCAGGGATTAGACTATCTCGAGAGCCTCTCGTTCTTCGATAACAAGCTCACGGCTGTGCCGAAGAAAGCCTTGAGCGTTCTACCGAGCCTCAAGTTCCTCGACCTTAACAAGAATCCCATCGTCCGTATTCAGGAAGGTGACTTCCGAGATTTCCCCCACTTGGAGGAGCTCAGTCTGAACAACATGGAGGAGCTTGTTGCGGTCGAGAAAGGCGCATTCTCTAACTTGGCGCAAATGGCCAAACTGGAGCTCTACAACAACCCTCACCTGTTTCTTATTGACCGCGGCGCTTTCCTGAAAATGCGTGCCTTGCGCACATTGCTCATCCACAATAACGACCTCATGCTTCTGCCCCATGAGATTCTATCCGCTTTCCCCAGTCTGGATGAAATCAGTCTTCACGGCAACCCACTCAGGTGCGATTGTCTCGCCAACTGGGGGCCCGTCCTGGGCAACCAATCGAGCCTCAAAGTTTTAGAGCCCCAAATAACTCTTTGTGCCTCCCCGCCGCATCTTGTCGGCCAGTCCCTTCAGGAAGTGGTGTCTGCAAGTTGGAACGGGGCAAGCAATACTTGCCTGCCTCTAATTTCCCAGCACGCCTTTCCTCCGCAGCTCAACGTCACCTTAGGACAGCTTTTAACGCTCAACTGCTGGGCCGTGGCAGATCCAGCACCTCAGTTTTACTGGGTGACTCCCACCGGGGACAAAGTCACTGCTGAAGCGGTTTCACCAGCCTCGAATGAGGGAGGAGGAGCCCCGAAGAAGCATCGGATGCAAGACCAAGGTGCTCTCGAGATCCCTCATGTCGAACCCGAGGATGCTGGTCTCTACACTTGTGTTGCTTGGAACGCAGAGGGAGCTGACACTCGAAGCGTCTCCGTTTATGTGGATAGGAGCAACTGGCACAGCGGACACCCTATTGGAAGTCATCAGGGGGTGGTGAACACCACAGGATCCTTGGTAATCCTTGCAAAAAATGTCCATGCCCAGTCTGTGGTGCTCGAATGGAAGGTGCACCCATCCGTCGCCTCTTTTAACCACGAGGTGACGCAACCCAAGTGGCTCAGCGCTACGGTTAAAATCGACAACCCCCAGATCAGCTACACGGCGATGGTCCCGGTAGATGTTCAGGAGTACAACCTCACACACCTTCTACCTTCCACGGAGTACCAAGTTTGCCTGACCATGGCTGGCACCGAGCAGACGCAGCACTCTTGCATCAACGTGACCACCAAAGAAGCCAGCTTTGCTGTGGAGATGGTTGCACAGCCGACCAACGTAGCTCTGGCGGCGGTCATGGGCTCGATGTTCGCCATCTGCATCATGGCTCTCTTGGTGTTCTACATGGGACGCCGAATGAAGCAGAAATCTTGCCACCACTCTCTTAAGAAATACATGCAGCACACCACTTCCATTCCTCTGAACGAACTCTACCCACCGCTTATCAACCTCTGGGAGAACGAGACGGAAAAGGAGAAAGAGGGCACCGTTGACCCTCAGAACTCACAGATTGACACTTCAAAAACGTACATGTGGTAGCCGCACAAGAGAAAGCAGACAGAAGAGACATTTTAATCAGTATATGTACTGTGTTGTACATAAATGACAAGTATGTATTATTGATTTGTCATTGTGAAAGATATATGTATTTTTAGATCGTACCCTTCGATGCCAAGCACACTTGGTTGCAGTTGTGATTTGTTAGACATCCAACAAACGTGGGCAGCAGGACGCATTCTATGCTTTTGCATTGCATTGTATTTTCCGAGACTAACTCAGCGTTAAGCATGCCAGTGTGTTATTAATTCACATATAACGCTTATATGATTTATTCTTTCTATATCAACACTAAGCGAGCTAACACACTAACACAGATCAACACTATTTATATCGCCTCGCACATATCAAACGCAGTCACGTTCTGGAGTTTTGCATGGAATTTTTTTGCATGATATTTTGGTGCTAACAGGGAGTTTTTTCCTCGTTTTCTCACTTCTAAAAATACACAGGCGTGAGAAGGTGACGTACGCGTGCGTGTTGCTCTCATTTGTCTTCAGCTCGTCACATTTTATCACCTGCGTTGTAATGAAAATAAAAAAAAACCTAAACCAAACCTGCCAGGTGCTACGAAGTTGCTGTTACCGCAAACTAATTAGCTGTCATATGTAATTAATATCTGGAACACAACTGCGCAGCTGTGCTTATTTATTCTTGCATTGTTAAATAACTGTTTGTTGAGGAGTGTGTGAAAATGGCTGTTTATTAGCACTGACTGAAAACGTGTTTCATATTTGATAGAAAAAGAAATCATTAGACTATAACGATCATGTTCAAATGCCAGACGTTCGCCATTGCTAACAATGATGGGGCCGCTCTGTGCTTTGCACCTCATCATGCGCTTGGCGTTTTGATTACCGAGAGATTGCTTCAGTTCTCAGTTAAACATGTTGCCAAACTCAATATTCACACAATTCAGTCTTAGGTAACAAGTGTGTGTGGAGAATGAGAATTGAATTGACTGAGAATTAAAAAAGAATCAATGTTGCTTTTCTCCTCGCATAGATTAACCTTTAAAATACACATGCCACCCTGAAAACAATATTTAAATCATTTTTGTGCATAATCCTGCATCATATTGGTTAATACAAATGTTATGCAAGACACATGCTCATGTATTGTTCTGTAGCATTTTAGCAAATGACATCTATCCAGATATTGATGAATATAACCAAATTAAAGGATATATCAAAAGTGTTCTTCAAGGTTTACCTTTGCAGGTGCACTCAGTAATTTTGCCTCAATGAAAACATAGCAAACATAAAGAAACAGCTATTATTTTTTTTAAAACGCTGGCATCTCCAGTCATATTGGTAGCTTAATAAAAGCTGTTTTAGTTTAAATGGACATCACATGACCAGATGTTTTCTGTTATTGTTGATGAGTGCGAGTAGTGCATTTCTAATGTGATAAAGTTATGTAATAATATTACTTTTTTCAAGTAACTAGTAAAGTAATTACTTTTTAATTTCCAAGAAAATATGTTACTTTTCAAAAAAGTAATGCCAGTTACTTTTTGTTTCCTTTATGTATTTAATCCCATTTTATTAACCAATGACCTTTGTTGATCTAATTGCTAATACTTTTCTTACTTAGTTTTTTTTTTTGTCTTGAGAGAAGACAAAAAGTTGCAAGAAGGATTTACTAGGCAAGTAAATAATCATTTTCTTGTTTTCAGAAAAAACTAGTCAAAATTAAGTTTTTTTCATAGAACAAGCAAAATATTCTGCCAATGGGGTAAGAAAACATTTCAAACAGAAAACAAGATTATTTTGCTTACCCCATTAGATTATTTTGCTTGTTTCAAGCAAAAACACACTTAATTTTGACTTGTTTTCACACAAAAAACAAGACTAATTTTTACTTGTTTAGAAAATCCTTCTTGATTTAAGAATTTTAAGATATTTGCTGGAAACAAGACAAAAAAAAATCTAAGTAAAAAAAGCATTTTTTGCAGTGTACTAATAAGCAAAACTTTAACATTTCTGCTTTTTTTTTTTTTTACATAAATGAAAAAAGTTACTGGGTGCACTTTTGTTATGTATTATTTGAACCAAAGATGAGACATTTTCAATAATTCTCTCATCGCTGTCATCAGTCAATGAGATGTCATAGTATATTTAGCTCTGAAGGACAGTGAGGGAAAATATCTATTATATAGGCCTGCCGTATGTTAACACTTCTTGATTTTCTGTACCTTTCTGCTCAGTTTTTGAGTGTGTTGTTTTTATTTTCTGTTTAATTTCTAATTTAAGGGGATGGAAAATGCACTCAAGTTCGTACAGACAGCATCTAGAATTGACATGTGAGCACTCAGTTCTAATGTGAAATGTTGTTCATACTCACGTCACAGGTTTTTAAGATGTTCTTTCATCACTGACTGTAAATCACATTGTGTGTTATTACTGGCAGAAGAGCAGAGGAAATGTCACCTTAGATTAAGCATTAAATGTATCACTACAGCTCTGCCCTCTAGTGGCGGAGGACACTAATGACGTCTTACACGATTTACTTCTATCTCAGTGAATAGCAGGGTATTTTGTAATAGAGGAATATTATTGTTATATTTCAATTAAGTCAACAATAATGGTTTTACACTGTTAAGACGTGTTGTGACGTCCGTGCACAGTAGTTCAGGAGAAATGACTGTCTGAAGAAACATTTGAGAGAAATAAACACAATATCACTACAACTGTACAGCTTCAATTGATTGTTTTCCCTTTATGATTACAGCAGATATCCAAAACAGTGCCAGTTACTGTTTGTTTCCTTTATGTATTTAATCCCATTTTTATTAACCAATGACTTTGCTGCTGACCTTTGTTGATTCAATTGTTAATACTTTTCTTACTTAGATTTTTTGTCTTGATTCCAGCCAATATATATATAAATCTTAAATCAAGAAGGATTTACTAGACAAGTAAATAATAGTTTTCAGAAAAAAAATTGTCAAAATTGAGTTTTTGCTTACCCCATTATGAGATTATTTGGCTTGTTTCAAGCAAAAACACGCTTAATTTTGACTTGTTTTCAGAAAAAAACAAGACAATTTTTACTTGTCTACAAAATCCTTCTTGATTTTAAAATTTTTGGATGGAAACAAGACAGAAAAAATCTAAGTAAGAAAAGCATTTTTTTGCAGTGTACTAATAAGCAAAACTTACTTTAGATTAACTAACATTTTGTGCTTTTTTCTCATTGCTGAAGAGTGTTGAACTTTCTTTTCCTACACTGCAAAAAATGCTTTTCTTACTTAGATTTGTTGTCTTGTTTCCAGCTAAAATATCTAAAAATTTAAATCAAGAAGGATTTTCTAGACAAGTCAAAATTATTGTCTTGTTTTCAGACAAAATATGGTAAAATTAAGTGAGTTTTTGCTTGAAACAAGCAAAATTATCTGCCAATGGGGTGAGAAAAATAATCTATCTTTCATCTTGAAATAAGATTATTTTTCTTACCCCATTGGCAGATTATTTTGTTTGTTTAAAGCAAAAACTCACTTAATTTAGACTTTTTTTTCCTGAAAACAAGACAATAATTGTTACTTGTCTAGAAAACCCTCCTTGATTTAAGATTTTTTTGATATTTTGGCTGGAAACAAGACAAAAAATCTAAGTAAGAAAAGCATTTTTTGCAGTGTACAGTTCTACTGTACAGACGTCAATTAAATTTTTCTTTAGCTTTAGTCTTATTCACTTAATTTCATTTTGGTGTGAAAGGGCTTTTACATTTGCTAAGGATTGAACGTTTTTATATTAAAAACAAACAAGCAAGCCCTGCCCAGATTTAAAAATTAACGCAAAAGTAATGTAACGCATTACTTTCCATAAAAAGTAACTAAGTAACGTAATTAGTTACTTTTTTATGGAGTAACACAATATTGTAATGCATTACTTTTAAAAGTAACTTTCCCCAGCACTGATGATTACTGATTAACCATAAACCTGTTCATAAAATGAGTTTTCAGGTTCCTATAGTTAATTAATGAAGAACTGCATGAAACAAACCCTATTATATTTTTATCTTTTGAGAAGTATTCTTTCAAGGTCTTATACTGAAGTTGCCTTTATTGCTTCGGAAATATAAAATGTCAGCTCTATTCTATTCTGTAGAGTAATTAAAACATACACATCATTACAGAACCACACAAAAATATAGGGTATAAAACAGCATTTTATTAATTTTTCAAGATGCAATGGGTCAGAAGGTTAACATGACACACAAGTGCATCAGTTTTGACACAAGGGGCCGGTTGCATAAACTGCTTAGACTAGTCTTAAAAAGTTAGTCATCATTTTTTTTTTCCTTCAAGACTGGTCATAACTTTTTAAAATTCAGTTACAGAGTGATAGATTGCTCTAAAAATAGTATGAAAACTAAGACTGATTACCCCTTATTTGTTGCTATTGTAGTGAAACTAGTTCTTAAGGCACCGTCTTAGCATAATATGCAACTAGCCAACTACAATTACATTTCAGGGAGACACAAAGGACAAATATAAAGATACAGTTTTCAATGCTTTCAAATGAACAGAACTTTGGATAGGTTCTATATACTTGTCTAAGTCCACTTTGAATAAAGAAAAAAGAGGTTTAGAGCCAGTAAACTTTTGTTTATGAATGTGAAATTTAGCTAACAGCAAACACAAATTAATAATGTAATATTTAGATTCTCTTCCCATATTCTCTTTTGAGTATTCAAATAATCCAAAGAAAGTATCTTTAAAGCAAAAAGAAAAGTCACTTGCAAAATAAGACTGAATAAACATTAAAAATTGGACCAGAATTTTTCTGTATATAGGGGCATTGCCAAAACAAATGAATGAAGTCTTCTTCAGAGGAATGACAGAAACAGCAGTTCACGTCAATATCTGACTTATATTTTCTGAGAAAGGCTTTAGTAGGGTAACATTTGTGAATCAATTTAAATGTTATTTCTTTTATTTTATTAGTAAGCAGATACTTATGAGGCAAGGACCATACTTTCTCCCAAGGTATATTCTCCACAATATTATTCCAATATTGTTGGGACTCGGAGCGCGTATCGCGAATCATTTGATTCAGATCGAGACTCGGAGCGCGTATCGCGAATCATTTGATTCAGATCGAGACTCGGAGCGCGTATCACGAATAATTTGGTTCAGATCGGGACTCGGAGCGCGTATCGCGAATAATTTGGTTCAGATCGGGACTCGGAGCGCGTATCGCGAATCATTTGATTCAGATCTGGACTCGGAGCGCGTATCGCGAATCATTTGAATTAAAACTGGAATCCATGTTTCGCAAATCATTGATTTAGATCGTGACTCGGAGCGCGTATCGGGAATCATTTGATTCAGATCTGGACTCAGAGCGTGTATCGCGAATCATTTGGTTCAGATCGGGACTCGGAGCGCGTATCGCGAATCATTTGAATTAAATCTGGACTCCATGTTTTGCAAATCATTGATTTAGATCGTGACTCGGAGCGCGTATCGCGAATCACTTGATTCAGATCGTGACTCGGAGCGCGTATCGCGAATCACTTGATTCAGATCGTGACTCGGAGCGCGTATCGCGAATCATTTGAGTTAAATTTGGACTCCATGTTTTGCAAATCATTGATTTAGATCGTGACTCGGAGCGCGTATCGCGAATCACTTGATTCAGATCGTGACTCGGAGCGCGTATCGCGAATCATTTGAGTTACATCTGGACTCCATGTTTCGCAAATCATTGATTTAGATCGTGACTCGGAGCGCGTATCGCGAATCACTTGATTCAGATCTGGACTCGGAGCGCGTATCACGAATCATTTGAGTTACATCTGGACTCCATGTTTCGCAAATCATTGATTTAGATCGTGACTCGGAGCGCGTATCGCGAATCATTTGAATCAGGTAAGAACTTTGGATCGCAAATCATTTAATTCAGATAGGGACTTCACAAATCATTCGATTTACATCGGAAATTCGGAGTGAGTTCGTGAATCTTTTGATTCAGATCGAAACTTTGGAGCAGATTCGCGAATTATTTGATTTAGATTGGGACTTCGAAGCGTATCGCTAATCATTCAATTTAGATCTGAACGTAAATCGTAAATCTGATTCAGATTGGAACCTCAGAGTAGTTCGGGAATCATTTGATTCAGAAAAGAACTCCGGATTGCAAATCGTTTAATTCAGATCGGGTCAGGTTCGCGAATCATTTGATTTAGATCGAAACTCTGAGTATTGAGAATCATGATTGATTCAGATTGGGACACATGTCAAAACACATTTAAATGACAATATTATCTAAAGACAAAGAATGTCAGAGTTGGGTAGTAAGTGATTAGATGTAATCTGGATTATGTAATCAGATTCCGAAAATGTAGTACTTGTAATTAGAGTAAGTTACATTTTAAAGTACTTGTAATCAGACTACAGTTACTTTTTATGGATTACATGATTACATATTATTCACACAATAGCAATAAATGATTTATAATCCATTGATTCCCCCCTAATTTCTCTTTTTCATTTCTAAAATAGCCTACTGATTATATACATACGGAAAGTTTTGAAGACAGTCATTCACACATTTAGTCAGGTGGCGACACACCATTTGACCACTGGATTTGCAAAAGGGTTTCATTATTGCATCAGCTGAACACATCCATTTTTATTTCAATTATCACTCTGTTTTTTTTTTTTTTTTAACCATGTATTATTGTGTCTTTGGAAGGCTTTTGTCTTTCATACTCATTAAAATGCAATGTTATTTCTTATTTACATGCAATGCAGGAATTCCCAAACTTTTTATCATCTAAACCTTACTGACCAAATATATTCACTTAAGTACCCCTGAGATTTTAAATGAAATATTTCAATAATTAAGTTTCACATTTGCATGTTCACGGTGTTCACATGTTTATTAATGGCCACATGGCATGGCATTAAATTGTCACTATTTTATTCAGGTTTAATAAACACTCATAATAGAGGCAATAAATACCAGAGGTGGACTCTAGTTACTGGACCATAAAGTGCTGACCAGCAAAGAAAACACACGAAAGAATGAATGCACAATTCAACTGACAGCTATTTTCTCTAATTTCTCTTTATGCTATAGACACATTCTTTTTGTTTTTGCTGAAGATAAGAAGTTATTTAATGCAAGTTTTTGTATAAACCTTTTGTTATTTATTGGAAAGTTTTATCTCCATAAATATAGGCTACTAATTGTAAGCCCCACTTTAACGTCTTCAAACAAGAACTGAAGTTGTACTTAAATACAATTTCAAAGTCTGTTAACAAGAAAGCTTTAAAAACTTCTAGAATTTGTGTCATGTTTAATATTCTTAATATATTTGTACTT
Source organism: Cirrhinus molitorella (assembly GCA_033026305.1). Classification (NCBI taxonomy): domain Eukaryota; kingdom Metazoa; phylum Chordata; class Actinopteri; order Cypriniformes; family Cyprinidae; genus Cirrhinus; species Cirrhinus molitorella. Next base: position 2,681,874 of record CM065125.1, read on the forward strand.
TATTCGTGTGCCCTCTTTTTTATTATTATACATTTATTTATTATTAAAAGCTCTGTTGTTTATTTTCTACATATTGTATTTGTGTTTCCTTTATACATACTGTATTATTTGTTTTTTTATTATTATTGCAATAAAAAAAAAAAAAAAACCTGACAGCTTCTAGGGCAGAGGCGGAACAAGCGGCGAGACGGAAATGACGTGACGGTGACGTCAGCTGTATGTTGATGTTGTGTGGCAACAGCAGGACCGAGGGACGGAAGACGGTTTGTTTTTGTTCTGTTATCCGCCGTTTTTACCCTCAAAACCGCCTCATATTGAATCGGATTCGCTCCGGGGTGACAGGAGCGCGCATTACGACTTAAAAGACGCTCAAGTTTAAATGTTAATACGCGTTCGGAGTCGTTAAAACGCACACCCTCCCTGAACGGTCATGACGATCCTGCCGAAGAAGAAGCCGAATTCATCGGTCGGTGTGTCTGATCACCCCGACGACCCCGACCGCCGGACCGGCTCCGACCCGCACCAGCACCCGCACTCCCACGGGGTCCGGCCAGGCTCGAGGCCCCGCGCTTCCCCGCCACCCTGGTCATACCAAGCCGCACCGCCACCGTCCAGAGAGGACAGGCGGACAGAATCCAGCTCCCGGCCGCAGCAGGCCTCTCCTCCGCCGGTGGGCGCCGGGTCTCCGGTCGGCCCGGGGGATGCGACAGGGATGGCATGCGTGTCCGGGGGTCGGCCTGAACTGTCAGGTGGGGTTGGCTGTGGAGGTGGGATGGGAGGGTGCTGCTCGGGGCCTGGGCTCAGTAAGAGGAGGAGACAGGCGACCTGCTCCGGTGGGGTGGCCGGTGGAGGGACCGTACCCGGGGCGACAGGGGGAGGAGGCGGCGGTGGAGGAGGAGGAGGGGGTCCCAGTCCTGAGCAGGAGGAAGGAGCCGGGTATAACAGTGAAGATGAGTATGAAAATGCTTCCAGACTACAGTCAGAGGACCCAGCGACTGTTGAACAGGTATGTGGATGGATGATGTCACCTAATGTTCACAGCCATAGACAGCATGTTAAATGTATTACACGTGTTCTGACACTGTTTAGACACTAGATAGATAGATAGATAGATAGATAGATAGATAGATAGAAAAACAGAACAATATATAGATTTACTAAATGTACAGACAGAGTGACAGCTAGGTAGATAGACTGTCAAATAAATCTATAGATACATAGAAGGATAGACCAATAGAATAATGAATGTGTGTATGGATGTATAGACAGATATGAATGATAAATTGCTGAATTATAGAATGATGGATAGCCTGGACTCATCGATAAATAGAGATACAGACAGAAAGGTAATAAAAAGATGGATAGATAGATTAAATGATGGATAGCCTGGACCCATCGATAAATAGAGATACAGACAGAAAGGTAATAAAAAGATGGATAGATAGATTAAATGTTTATTGATAAATGGACAATCAGACAGAAAAGCAATATATAGATAAGCAGACCATTGCAGATATTGATTATAAAAGTGAAGATTATAAAAGCATAATGTCAGTGATATCACATGATGTGATAAATTATCAAAGACTTATGGCAGTTTTATAAGCTGTGCCCTGCATTAATTGCTTTGTGTCCCAGTGTAAAGATGTGATACTTGTTTTGTTAGCAGTATGCATGGTTTTAGGGATGCAGAGGTTCGTCTGGGCAGGAAACAAATGTTTTTAAAATGATTTTTCTGAGTAAATGTGTTTTTCAGAGGAGGGGTCATTCTTTAAAGTCAAAACTGAGCGTATTTAATTTCTTGTATATTGTGATTAGGTTTGGGGGAATATGGCCTGAACTATTATCATCATAATCTTTATGAATATATCCATTTATCTTTGATGGGGAAGGGAATGGTTTCCACATGGTAGTTGAAGCTTAAGAATGAATGAAAACATAACTTGTCTGATTGCAATTAAACTCTACTTAACTTTTTTAAGCATTTTTATTCTTTGTCACATAAAATGTTACACAAAAGAACTGTATAAAATAAAACATGGATTTATTAAAGTAAAAACTTAAACTTAATTATTAATAGTATTAGTTATTAATAATTAATAATTATTTTTGCTGTGTAATTTGCTGTTAAATTAATCCATACTGGGGGAAAAAAGTCCATAGCTTGTTGTTATCAATATTAATTTGATCACAATCTCAGTAGGATATTGTTTATGGCCCAGCACTCATGACTCATTAATTCATGAAACTGTAAAAAAAAAAAAAAAAAAAAAAAAGTATTAAATCACTTCTGAAAAAATAAATGCCTGACTTACATTTTCACATTCTTACATCTTATTCAAATCCTGTTTTTGTCGTCGTCTTAGAAATATGTTAATTAAAAGTACAATGGGTTGCAAATTGTTTATGCTGACTTTAATGCCTTAACTTTAATGGCTTAAACATTGGGATTCATTGCTTAAAAATATTATCCTAGCAATTTATAAACACTTTCGCTGTGGAATGATATATGAAACATGACATGTTTTCTAATTTTTTAAAAGTTGTTTCCAAGACACAAGTTTAACAAAATCTTATGTATGAGGCATTAGACCATTTGTATAGAGCTGTTCAGTTATAATATCAATTTATATGGCTAATTCATATTAGATTCCCTAAGGAATATTTACAAAGCATTTTCTTTTATGAGTGCAGTGATATCTGGGATCAATATTACTTGAAGAGTTTTGTTATAAAAACACAAACGATAAACAATAATGCTTCAAATGATAATTCTGAACCTGTAGTTTGTTTTTTAACATTTTAAACAGCTAAAAAGTAACAAAGACCTTTTTTAGTCAGAAATCTGAACTGCTATTCCAAAAACCCATTAGAAATTCCAGAGGGAACTGATGGTTCAAATGCTAATTTTCTTCTGGGTTTCAGGAATACAGACTGAACTGGGCTAGATTGTAGAGATCATTTCCACAGTCTACTTAGGATCTGCTTAGCTTTTTGCGAAACGCAACCCTTTTTAATCATATCTGAACCCCTCTGCCCAGACAAAAGGCTCACTAATATTAACCATTATACCTAAATTCATTGTTAATGAATAGTGTATAATGATATGGATTGAAAGAGGAGTTTTGATGCTGCTGGTGCAAACAAATGTGAGCTTTTTTGCAATGCTCTTGACACTTTGAGAACGTTAGATGCGCAAAATAAACAGTACGACAATAAATTTAGCATTAGAAGTGTGTCTGTTTATCGAGGACATTATAATGAACCCCCACTGTGTCTATTCTGAAATTCTGCCTCTGTTACAGCAGGAACACTGGTTTGAAAAAGCACTCCAGGAAAAGAAAGGATTTGTCATCAAAAAAATGAAGGAAGATGGTGCCTGCCTCTTCAGAGCTGTTGGTGGGTACATTATTAATCACCTGATGTTCACTTGAAGTCAGAAGATTTAGTCGATGTTAGCTAATTCATTTATTGATCATCATCTAGAGCCTGGGTGATTGTCATTTTCACTTTGGCGTAATGCTATCTTGATGCACAGAATACCCAGAAGACCTACTACTTTTGGTCAAATGTTGTGTCGCAGCAATAATGTATCTCAAAATGCAATGTGCTTAACTTAACCTTCAATTTCCATTCGGAGAATTTTATGATGATACAATCTGTATTGATTTGATATGATCTGATGCTTTTACACTACTGTTCAAAAGTTTGGGATCGGTAAGAAGTATCTTATGCTCACCAAATCCGCATTCATTTGATCAAAAATAGAGTAAAAACAGTAATATTGTGAAATATTATTATCATTTTAAAAGTATTATTTCTATTTGAATATATTTTAAAATGTAATTTATTCCTGTGATGCAAAGCTGAATTTTCATTTCATTACTCCAGGCTTCAGTCTCACATGATCCTTAAAAAAATCATTCTAATTTGCTGATTTGCTGCTCAAACAAAACATTTATTATCTGTTATGAAAACACTTGTGATACTTAATAAAACTGTGAACATATTTTTCTGGGATTTTGATAAATAAAACATTTAAAAGAACTAAATATATTTGAAATAGAAATTTAGTAACATTACAAGCTCTCCACACACACACACACACACACACACACAAAATAACACACAAAATGATCCAAAATAAATATTTGTGTGCATAATATATGTGTGTGTACTGTGTAATATTTGTTATGTATATATCAATACATACACATGCATGTATATGTAAGAAAAATGTTATGTTTATATATAATATAAATGATATGAATATAAATGTATACATGTAAGTACATGTAAATATGTTCAAAATATGTACTGTATGTGCGTGTCTTTTATATATATACATAATAAATATACACAGTACAGACACCTATGTTATATAAACACACACACACACATATATATATATATATATATATATATATATATATATACACTACCAGTCAAAAGTTTGGAAACACCCTCTGATTTAATGTTTTTTAAAGAAGTCTCTTACGCTCATCAAGGCTGCATTTATTTGATCAAAAATACAGAAAAAAACAGTAATATTGCAAAATGTTATTACAATATAAAATAATGTTTTTAATTTTATTATACCTTACAATATAATTTATTCCTGTGATGCAAAGCTGAATTTTCATCAGCTGTTACTCCAGTCTTAAGTGTCACCTGATCCTTCAGAAATCATTCTAATATGCTGATTTATTATTAGAATTATCAATGTTGGAAACAGTTGTGCTGATAAATATTTTTTTAGCAACCTGTGATTGTTTTTTCAGGATTCTTTGATGAATAACAAGTTAAGAAGAACAGCATTTATTCAAAATATAAATCTTTTCTAACAGTGTAAATCTATGCAATCACTTTTTATTAATTTAACACATCCTTGGTGAATAAAAGTATTCATTTCCATCAAAAAAAAAGAAAGAATAAAATTTTACAGACCCCAAACTTTTGAACAGCAGTGTATATTGTTAGAAAACATTTCTATTTTAAATAAATGCTGTTCTTTTTTAACCATTTATTGATCAAAAAATCTTAAAATGTATCACAGGTTCCAAAAAAATATGTAAAACTGTTTCCAGCACTGAATCAGCATATTAGAATGATTTTTGAAGGATCATGTGACACTGAAGACTGGAGTAATGATGCGGGTTATTTAATTTTAATTACAGATATCAATTAAATTGTAATGTATATTAATTTAGAAAAACATTGAATTACATTATAATAATATTTCACAATATTACTTTTTTCAGTATTTTTGATCAAGTGAAAACAGCCCTGATAAGCATAAGAAACTTCTTTAAAAAAAAACATTAAATGAGTATATATATGTATATATGTGTGTGTGTATATCAAGCTGCATTTATTTAATCAAAAATACAGAAAATAAACTGTAATATTACAAAATGTTATTACAATAGAAAATAATGGGTTTTATTTTCATATACTTTAAAATATATTTTATTCCTGTGATGCAATGCTGATTTTTCATCAGCTGTTATTCAGTTTCCCAGGCTTAAGTGTCACATGATCTCTCAGAAATCATTCTGATATTCTGAATTATTAGTAGAATTATCAGTTTTGGAAACAGTTGTGCCGCCAATGTTTTTTTTTTTTTTTTTGAACCTGTATTTTTTTTCTTTCAAGAACAACATTTATTCAAACTATAAATCTTTTCTAGCAATGTAAATCTATTATGTCACTTTTTATTAATGTAACAATTTATTCATTTCTTTCAAAAATAAAAAAGAATGAATAAACATTTAATGACCCCAAACTTTTGAACGGTAGTATATATATGTATATATGTATATATGTATGTGTGAATATATATATATACATATATATATCATCTTCACTCATTATTTGGACATTTGTTATTAAACTTGAATTAAAAAGAAAATTAAAAATGTAAAATATATATTTTTTTTGTTCCTCATACACTGCCTAGATTCCACTTGCTGGATAAATGTAGTGATACAGGGTCAACAATGTAGCAAGCTACTGCTTAAAATGGTTGTATAGTTGCATAATGTGCCATTTTACATGATATAAATAGTTATAGTTTACTGCACATGATGCATTTCCTTAATACATAGGAAACCTTACTTAATACATGATGATGAATAATGATCTTATTCTGCTCGATTCCACTGCAAACTTGCATTCAGTTCTTCTTTTTTCATTGAAGGAGATTAAGAAAAATATAACTTTAGGGAATGAAAATAGGTTGCAAATTTCTTTTGATGTTGGCTTTAAGCAGTGTGCTAAAATCGTAAAATTCATTATTGAGTACAATCATGTATTCCTGATTTGTTATTACAACTAATAGTAATGGTCTCTGTCTATATAACAGTATTGTACATGTACCTGTTGAGTCTCTGAGCAGCTACTAAATCTCCCCTCTGGGTGGCGCTACTCATCTACATATCTGAAATATTCGGCACTGTAGTGTGACTCCATACTATGAAAGCAGTGTTTTATTACACATCAGTTTCAGCCTGTAAATGTGCAGTTCTTGTTGTTTAAACCCCAGATGCAGACTCTCTTTTTTTGTATTTTTGCACATCTTAGTCATAAATTAACCCTAGTGTCCACAGATCATTAAAAGCAATTTTAACCACTCAAGATATGATGTTACACCCAAGCCACTATGGGGTTCACCATTGACCCCTTCCCATAAGTCTAGGCTGTCCTCATTATGGGTCATAGTGGTTATATATGGCACCATAAAATAATCAGTAGGATACATTTTTATTTTTATTAATGTTTAATAATGCATCTGGTTACTTTAGTGGATGCCATGCATCACAGGATATATTTGTGTACTGGGATCTGTCCCTTAAAATGTTTAGTTACTGTCTCTGAAACCACCATTGAGTGGCATCTTACCCTGTTTCCTTTTTCATTCTCTCTTTCACGTCTCGGTTTCCTTCTCTTGCTCTTCAATCTGTCTCTCTCTTGCGCACACACATTCATGTCATTAATCTTTTTCCTGTTCTCATTAATATACAGAGGTCCTTGTGTGAGTTTATACAGGCTTTGATAGACAGGCATGTGATGTGTTGACCTACATGAAGCGTTCCCATCAGGGACACTGTGCCACAGTTCTTGCACCGCAGGTGTGAAGCTATCCATCTCCAAACAATCACTCGAGTCAAACAATACACGTTATATAACTCGCCCAATGGTAATAAGGTTCTCACAGCCAGTGGGATTATGATAAACTAGGGTAGGACAGTTTCATACAGGATGCTGTTGATTTGAAGTAATATATATGAATGTGTTTTAGATCATTGTCTTATGAGCTCCTGAAATGTAGCTTTACATGGTCATTTTATGCCCGCCCTTTTTTATTTTCCTTTTAAGGCTGCGTTTCACTTATAGAGAACCAAAGCAGTATCAGAACTGCTTTTTATAATGGGGGCTGAGGTGAGACTTGATATATTTTTGTTCTGCTTTCAGAATTATGTTTATGGAGTTGACACAGAGCAGCCTTAACTCGCCTTACACTTATTTATGTAAAAAAAAAACATCCTATTTTTCGTGATTTGTCTATTTATGATATGTAATCTGACATGTTGTTTATGAATTTAAGATTGTTCCCATCACATAATCAGTCATGTCAACAAGGCAGCAAAAAAAACAGATATCCGCTATCAGATTTTGCCCTTATTTTCCTGGTCAACCTCAGTGTTTTGTTGCTGTTTTGGTTCTCACATTATAAAAAGGTAGGTCAGGAGAGTTGTGTTTGATTCCCATGATTATCTCCATTATAATCCTGTATGTCTAAACAACTTACATTACCACTCAACAGTTTGGACTAAATGGTTTCTTAAAGTTTATTTGATTTAAATACAGTATTTAACTGAATAATAAATGCATTTTCAGCATTACTACAGTCAGAGTCACATGATTCTTCAGAAATCATTGTGATAAGCTGATGTGCTGCTCAAGAAACATGTTTTGTTTTTAGAATTTTGTTTATAAATAGAATGTTCAAAGAATAGCACTTTATTCACTCTGAAAAAAAAAAATCAGACCCATTACTAGAGTCATCAGCAAATGGCAAACATTCATTTATAAGCAATTTGCATTTTTAAACATATTAACGTATGTGACCCTGTACTGTCTAAACGACTTACATTACCACTCAACCGTTTGGACTAAATGGTTTCTTAAAGAACTCTCTTATGCTTGCAAAAGCTGCATTTATTTGATTAAAAATACAGTAAAAACAGCACTATTGTGAAATGTTTTTGCAAATTAAAATGGCTGTTTTCTATTTTAATGTATTTTATAATGTAATTTATTCCTGTGATTCAAAGCTGAATTTTCAGCATCATTACTGCAGTCTTCAGTGTCACATGATCCTTCAGAAATCATTGTGATAAGCTGATGTGCTGCTCAAGAAACATGTTTTGTTTTTAGAATTTTGTTTATAAATAGAATGTTTACATAATAGCACTTTATTCACACTGAAAAATGCTAAAAACAAATGGTAGAATATGAACAAACCGAGCAAATGGGTTGTTTAGACCCAAACTTCTGGGTAGTTTTATTTAACTCAACTGTTGTTTAAAAAAATAGTATATGGCTGGCTTATAATGAACCCAAAATGGGTTGTCATTTAAAAATCAGACCCATTACTTATGTGACCCTGTACCACAAAACCAGTCAGAAGGGTACTTTTTATGACAGCTGAATAAATAAGCTTTTCGTTGATGTATGGTTTGTTAGAAAAGGACAATATTTGGTCGAGATACAACTATTTGAAAATCTGGAATCTAAGGTTGCAAAAAAATCTAAATATTGAGAAAATTGCCTTTAAAATTGTCCAAATGAAGTTCTTAGCAATGCATATTACTAATCAAAAATTAGATTTTGATACGTTTACAGTAGGAAATTTACAAAATATCTTTATGGAACATGATCTTTACTTAATATCCTAATGATTTTTGGCATAAAAGAAAAATCTATAATTTTGACCCATACAATGTGTTTTTGTCTATTGCTACAAATATACCCATCCTAATAAAGACTGGTTTTGTGGTCCAGGGTCACATATTATTTCATGTTCATTTATTGAACATAGTAATAAATGTTAATTTCCAACCTCTTTTGGGTTTATTTTAAGCAACCAATATAATTTTAAGCAGTAGCTGAGTTAAATAAAACTACCCAGAAAAGCTTAGGTTAAACATTTACCATAACCGCTGGGTTTTTACAGTGTTGTCACTTCTGATCAATTTAATGCATAAAAAAATCGTACTGAACCTAGGCGTTTAAGTGTTGAAACTGTTTTTTTGCAACTCATAGTTTAGTGGTAAAAAGGCAGCTTACAAAGAAAAACATTATTCTGCATGTCACCTTCCACCTGACTCTTGATTTTGTAATAATTCAGTTTTCCTATGTTCAGCACAACCAAACCTCGCATTCGTAGTTCATCGTTCATTGGCTCATGGTGCTAGCGTGCAAATGGGTATGCAGTGTTTGCAAATTGGTTTGCAAATGATTTTCCAAGGTATTTTATCTGACAGAGCTTTACATCCTGAGGTCTGTTCAATGGTAATTTGTGGTGGCGTTGTAGACTACCAGTTGAAAGTTTGGACAAACCTTCTTATTCTTTATTAGTACTGTATTCCATCTATTTTATATATTATGCTCTGGACTTTCTTGAAAAATGAGCTGCATCTTGAGAAGATTAGACCGTATTGAAGAATTGTGCATACAGTGGTGCACATTTATGGACTCAGCCAAGCCTGAATGTAAACCTGGACCACAAAACCAGTCATAAGGACAAATGTTTTGAAATTGAGATTTATACGTAATCTGATTAGCTTTCCTTTGACATATGATTTGTTAGGATAGGACAATATTTGGCCGACATACAACTATTTGAGGGTGCAAAACAATCAAAATATGAATAATTCAGATGCAAAAGGCTCTAAATTTCTCTCTTTCTTTAAAAAATGCATTTTTATCAGGCTCCAATGTATAGGTTTCTATCTAAGTACTAGCACTTCTGATTGGGCTGAGGGTGGGATTTTAGCGAGTTTGAAGTAAAAGTATTTGATGGATGTATAATATGTTTTGAGAGCATTCACTGAGTATCTTTATCTCATTTTTAACCAAGATGGCTTTTAGCTGCTTTTGCATCTGAACTCTTCATATGAAGAAAATCACCTTTAAAGTTGTTCAAACGAAGTTCTTAGGAATGCATATTACTAATCAAAAATGAAGTTTTGATATATTTACATTTTTACTCTATATGGATTAACATAAGAGCCAATCACACAGCAGAAATATGCGACGACAGCCAATCAGCTTTGAACAAAGAACAAAGTCAATTTCATACACCATTTTGCAAAGCAAACTCGACAAAAATGAGTGGAAGCAGCGATGAAAGTAAAACTAACCTCGAGTTATTATACAAAAATGATGAAATTGCAGACAAAAAAGGTAGCACACATTCAGTTATATGGATGTGGTTTGGCTATTTGAAAAGCGACGCAGATTAAAACAAACTGTAAAATATGTTGTAAACATTTTACACACTATGTGCACTGACTATAAATTGTATAGTTTTGTTTTGCACATTTAATCTACCTCTTAAAGCCAGACACTGTTGACAGACTGAGACTGATCTTCAAAAAATAAAAATAAATAGAAGATTTTTACAAATTGTGATGAATAGAAGTTGAATATATTTATGTTTACATTTTGCACATTTAATCTACCTCTTAAAGCCAGATGCTAGTCTTCCTGAGACAAAAAAAGTAAAAGTTTGACAAACTTCTAGCTGTATAGTTTTATGTTTACATTTTGCACATTTAATCTACCTCTCAAAACCAGACGATGTAGACAGACTTGTCTTTCTGGAAAAGAAATAACTGTAATTGTGTTATTTACAAATTGTGTTTACATTTCATTTTAGTTTTTAATTTATTTTAGTAAGTTGTCTTAATTTTTTAAGGCCAAATGTGTCATCTGTTTTAAAATGTAATTAATGAGCCCTCAAATTTTTGTGGCTTCAGTCATAGTTGGGATACTCTTTTAAAGCTGGCAGCATATATATCAAAATATATATTGTTATCGATCAATATGGGAAAAAATGATCAAGATTACATTTTTGCCATATCGCCCACTTAATATTATTACTTAAGACTGTTTTTTTGGTCCAGGGTCAGAAATATTGTTCTACATTTGTGACTTACAATAAAGAAACTACACTTTACAACAATTTACATTTGTCTACAAAACCTGCATTCAAGCAGAAGCCTTTAGGTCATTTAAGATCATGAGAGACAGATTAAGTCTCAACTTTTGAATGGTACATTTCAACCCAACTGGCAAGAATTAAGAAGAATATATGGAAATAATGAGTGTCCACTGGCTTGTTTTGACAAAATTTCTGATCAGACCTGTCACATTTCACCGCACCGGGGGGGGAGTATGTTTCATTTTTACAGAAAACGAGCACTAATATGGACACTTGCTCACAAACAGGCACCTGTGCCGTCTTGTTTGATAGTGAGAATTCTGCCGCTGCGGTTTCAGTTTTGCTATTACAAAGAAAAACTTTCAAAAGGTTTTGTGGTTTCACACATTAGCCGTTTGATTGGTTAAGATGAGATGAATTCTCCAGTCAAAACCGTTTAACAACTGTTGTAATGCCTTTAGTGTGGTTTTATAGGGCCAGGTCCTTATTTTTAAAAACAGTTTTGTTGTGAATCACCAAAGTCTGAATCACGACAAGGTTGCAGGCACTCTCTGCCTGCTGTAATTGTTGTGCAGGGTTTCGAGTTGGGAATGCGCTTCTCCTTTATGATACGTGGGAAACGGTGTCATGTGTTAGATCCCTGCCCTTGCTCCCAGCATTCGCTCTCCTTTCCACTGCTGGTTATCCAAAAGCACCGCCCCTCTTTTCCAGAGCTCGACCTGGTCTTTGGTGAACAGCAGTTGACACCATTACCAACACACACACTGGCTGTTTACTTTTAGGAGTGGGGTGACCTGACCCAGCCAGCTAAACAAACACTAATTAGGCTTTTCAAAACAGTTGTAGCTTCCAAACTTTGGCCATTAGTAGCTCAGCTGTCTGATGTGAATGCTTGTCCACAGGTCAACAGGTTAAAAGGTGCAGATTATTGCACTGTAACGAGAGCTTAAATGCTTTATTTTCCCAGTCGTCCATTGAAAATTAAGGTTACTCTGTGGATCGTAATCCTACACTGAAGGAAGTTGAATGTTTGTTCGAGTAACAGTGCAGTTGTTTGTTTTTGGCTTGGATTTGCACATTTCTTCCAAAGTGCATTTTACTAAACGCTTCCTCTTTCCGGGCAAATTTCGAAAGTATGATAGAGGCGCCCAAGTATGTGGCTTGCCCTCTTCACCTGGTCTACAACAGTCTGGCTGTGATGTGAAGTTTGCTAGAGCTTTTGCATTTGAATAAGTATTCAAAAGGCATAGATAGTTGTAACTCTAAAATCCGACTGGATAAGCCACGTTCAAAGTCGTAAAATAGCCCATACGGGTGCACTTTTAACCTCACGTCATTTGAATTACTAATACGTCAAGTCTGTTGATCTGTAGTTATGCTAAAAAGCCTGTTACTCAACAGAATAATTGTTTACACCGGAGAAAATAATTTGCAAATGACGTCTTTATGGTGCTTAGTGTTGCTAGGATGTTGTTATTGTTTACTAAAAGTATCAAAAATAGTTCCTGGCTAATGAAATGAAGCTGAAAAAATGTACACTACCAGTCAAAAGTTTGTACACACCCTCTCATGTAGTCTCTTATTCTCATCAAGGCTGCATTTATTTGATCAAAAATGCAGAAAAAAAACAGTAATATTGCAAAATGTTATTACAATATAAAATAATGTTTTTTATTTTAATATACTTTACAATAGAATTTATTCCTGTGATGCAAAACTGAATTTTCATGAGCTGTTACTCCAGTCTTAAGTGTCATGTGATCCTTCAGAAATCATTCTAATATGCTGATTTATTATTAGAATAATCAATATTGTGCTGCCAAGTATTTTTTTGCAACCTATGATTGTTTTTTCAGGATTTTTTGATGAATAGCAAGGTAAAAAGAACAGCATTTATTTAAAATATAAGTGTTTTCTAACTATGTAAATGTATGCTATCACTTTTTATTAATTGAACACATCCTTGGTGAATAAAAGTATTATTTCTTTCAAAAAAAGAAAAATGTACTGACCCCAAACGTGTGAACAGTAGTGTGTATTGTTAGAAAACCTTTCTATTTTAAATAAATGCTGTTCTTTTTTAACCTTTTATTGATCAAAAAATCTTAAAAAAAATAACACAGGTTCCAATTTTTTTTTTCCAGCGCTGATAATAAATCAGCATATTAGAATAATTTTTGAAGGATCATATGACACTGAAGACTGGAGTAATGATTCTGGAAATTCAACTTTAATTACAGATATAAATTAAAGTTTAATGTATATTAATATAGAAAAACATTGGTTTTCATCGAAATAATATTTCACAATATTACATTTTTTTTCTGTATTTTTGATCAAGTGAAAACAGCTTTGATAAGCTGTTTTAAAAAAAACATTAAATGAGAGGGTGTGTCCAAACTCGCAGTGTATTTCAGCAAGATTTCTACTTTTAGTTTAAGTTGAAATACTAAAATTACTAAAACTAATTACTGTTAACTACTGAAATAAATTAAATAGATATATAAAAAAAAAAACTAGTAAAAATGACAGAAGCAAAAAAAATGTTTTAAAGTAAAATATGAATGAATACTATAATAGTATATAAACGCTAAAAACTACTCAGGTTGGCCTTTAGTTTAGTATAAATCAGCAACAGTAATAGCGATTATTGCCTTTGCAAACACCACTAATAAATGTAATTCTTTATTGAACATTGGTGTAATTTTTTATGTAAGTTTACCCGTGGTAAATGCACTGTAATGCACAGCCTTCAGTTGCTTCTTGTTTTATCTTAACACTTTCCAAGAACTTTTGTAGAGGGCATTGCAACAAAACTCTTTTATATTTGTCGTCTAGGCTTTTTTTGTCCACCCCATTTCCTCAGAATTCAGTTTAAATACACGTACTTCCTTTTATCAAGTCAGTTGTTGTTTTCACTTTCCCCTTAAGCAAGAATCTATTTCAGGAACAAGTGTTTTTTTCGCTGATCTCTCTGGGGCGCCTGGGCAGATGGAGGGCTAAGAGCAGCCTCACCTGGAGCAACGCTAACCTGTACCTCACATGGCTTAATCTATATATGAAAATCCCTGTCGTATGCAAAGCGCATTCCAGCGTAAGCCCTGTTTATTTTCCCCTGCACACACTGCGGGATCTCTTCCAGATACCTGTTTCGGTAGTAAACAAAGCTGTCTGTGCCCTGCCGTGAACCTCTGACAGACAGCTCGGCTGCATTCCTTCCGTTTTGCAGTTCGTCATCTTGTTGTGATTGTAGAGCAGATGCCACGAATGCCATAACATGATTTGACGGAGCGGGAAACGCGAAGGTGTGGCTGAAATTCCTTTCACCCAGATTCATAGCGTCTACCCACCTTGCCCTTGGGTACTTGGATACTTCACCCCAAAATGACTTTCATTGTATGGATAAGAAAAACAGAACCAGAAACTTACTTTTCCACTTAAAAAAAATCTAATTATTAATTTTTAACATCAAGTCATATAGAGGACATGTTCAGCTATGAGAATCACATATCGTGCCATCTCAGCGTTTTTTTATAATTGAATAAAATATATTTTTATATGTATTTCACTCCTAAAATGTCAGGCCCTGTCACAGACACATTTGTATGTTAGAATGGCTTCCTACTGAATTTTTTTGATACAGATAGCTTTTTCTTATTGATCACATGCCCCTGATTGCATCTAACATGGTTTTGTAATTCCTATAAGAAATATAAGCTACTTTTTGGTCAACTGTATTACACAGAATACTCATACAGACACTCATATAGTTAAAAAAAAAAAACTACCTTTACATAGGAGATTTTTACAAAAACATAGTATTGGATATATACCCCCACCTTAACTTACATAGTTAAAGTGATTAATTCATCAATATTTCCTCAAATATTACATTTTTATATCATAATGTCCTGTGTGACAGGGCCTGACTTTATTGATTACGTTGTAGTAGGAAAAGTTATGTTTTGTGTTCTTCGTACTCAACTGTCTAGAGCATTTGTTCATCATTTGGTCATTGCGCTGACGGACAACAGAGCAGGTTACTATAGGTATGAAACAAAGTTTCAGATTTCAAATTTTGTAATTTAGTAAAAAAACTCAGACACTAAATACAGTTTTGTGCTCTTTAATGTGTCACAAAAGATCGCTGTAGTGTCTCAGCTCAAGCTGCATGTAAAACCGATCATCTCTTCCTCTTTACTAGTTATAGCATGATTGAACATCAGAAAGTATCTTGTTTCAGTTGCAAAAAGACGTCAATACACATCATTTTTTAAGTTTTTTAAGTCCACCAATATTTATTTTCTTTTCAGTCTGGTTTGTTGTCGGACTAAATGGCAGATTTGGCTTTATGATTGGTTAGATCGCCTGTCAATCAAACTCCCTACGAAGGATCAATTGGGATGCAACTATAATCATGCAGGTTTATTCACAGTTTTTTTTTTAAGTTTTTATACACCTTGCAGAATCTGCAAAATGTTAATTATTTTAAAAAAAAAAGTAAAAGGGATCATACAAAATACATGTTTATTTAGTACTGATCTGAATAAGATATTTAACACAAAAGACTTGCATATAGTCCACAAAAGAAAACAATAATTGAATTTATAAAAATTACCCATTTCAAAAGTTTACATACACTTGATTCTTAATACTTTGTTGTTACCTGAATGATCCACAGTTTTTTTATTTATTTATTTATTTTTTTTGTTTAGTGATAGTTGTTCATTTTTGTGTATTTTGAAACATGCATTAAAAGCTGGGGTTGAAAACATTTAAAATTTAATGATCAGGATAAATGTAACTTATTTTGTCTTCTGTAGCTTCTGAAGGGCAGTACTAAATGAAAAAATATGATATTTAGGCAAAATAAGAAGAGTGTACACATCTAATTCTGTTAAAAAGTTTACACCCCTGGCTCTTAATGCATTGTGTTTCCTTCTGGAGCATCAGTGAGTGTTTGAACCTTCTGTAATAGTTGCATATGAGTCCCTCAGTTGTCCTCAGTGTGAAAAGATGGATCTCAAAATCATACAGTCATTGCTGGAAAGGGTTCAAATACAAAAATGCTGAAAAAAAACAATGATTTTGTGAGACCTGAGGGACTTTTTTGAAGAACAGCGAGCAGTTTAACTGTTCAGGATGAACAAGGGACTAATGAACAACTATCACTAAATAAAATACAGCTGTGGGTCATTTAGGTAACAATAGAGTATTAAGAATCAAGCATATGTAAACTTTTTAACAGGGTAATTTTTATAAATTCAACAATTATATTCTCTTGTGGACCTATATGTTAACATCATCTTATTCAGGTCACTACTAAATAAAAAAAACATGCGTTTTGTATGATCCTTCTCATTTTGCTAAAGTAATTAACATTTTTGCAGATTCTGACTTCTTGACTTCAACTGTATAGGTGAATTATTGCCTTGAAATAGTGAATGAATTGTAAGCGTACGTAAATTTTCAAATCAGTCACAAGCATGTCAACGCTTTGGATAAGTGTAAATGTAAAATGAAACGAAAAGCATAGGTCAGCTTTCAGCTATCTTTATTTTGGTCCAGCATAGTATTCCACTTCTGGACATCATGTACTGTGGCTTTGTGGCAAACATAGATCAAAGTTTGAAGCCATGCTGGAATCAAGGGTTGCTGGTGGATTCCTTGTCTTGTCATTGCATTGATCGACCCTTTTAGTACTGGAAAGTACAGGTTTCAACATAAGCTCACGTAACCCTTTTTATAGTGCTTGGTTTCTATGAGACGGGAAATGGTGTAGAACTTGAGGATGTTGACTAGTTTGATCCAGAGTAAACCGGCGAGCTTGAGTTGTCTGACAATGTGCTGTAGAGCAAAGGTCAAGGAGCGTATCTCGATTGATCTGTCATCAATGCTGCTTCTAATGTCCGAAAACCATTTTGAAACTCGGTTGTAAAATGTTTTCAATCACTTGACTCGCAGACGGTGGTTGTGATAAGAACGTCTGCAGCCTTTAGCTTAGTTCGCTCGGCCATAGCTGCATCGTGAACTTTTGCACATCTGGATGGCAGATGCTCAGAAAGTCTCCCCAACTTTCACCTAGACACCACCAAGACTGTAAGAGCAGCATCTTCGCTTGCCAATGTACAGAAAACATTGTCACCACCACCATCTGTTGGCGTCATTTCTTACAAAACCATGCTGTTGATGAAATCGTATAAGCCTAGACACCGTCTGGAGTTTACGCTGGGTTTTCAGTGGTCCTCTGTGACTTGCGTGGAGCGTGCCAGTAGACAGCATGCCTGGTTGCAATACAGTCTCGTGAGCATGAATGAGTGTATTTAACTGTCTGTGTGTTTCTGCAGCAATAGTAAGCTCTGTGTTACTCAACACCCTCATGATCACCGGCTGACTTTTTTTTGCCATTAATGTAACTTAGTTCAATCCGTGCATGAGCCATTCTTCAATATCCAACTGTACTCCCTCAGCTATGGAAAGCACATAGTGTACTTATGCATTTGTGATCTGATGATCCCACTCAGTGTGCTTAAGAATCAATATGCATTGATCATCATCTTAAATTCATAGTCTACTGAGGCTCTGCAGATAAATGCACAGAACACCGTAGTCAATAAGGCCATTGAATGGAGTTACCTTTGGGCCTGCTGTCGCTCCAGCCTGTTTTTTAGAGTACTGTATTGATTCATTTGTTTGAAGAGCTTGTTTACTGATCGGCTGACGAGGTGGACGTGGCCTGTCAGATGTTCTTGTGAGCAGTTGGAGTCAAGGAGCATACAGGAGTGCAGGTCAGAGCGGTGACCTCAGCTCTTTCTGGATGAACTCTGCAACTCATGTTCCACACGGTCATATTTGGAAACGGGGCATCAAGGTTTAATGAAGTAATCGTAGTAAAAATATCCGTTAAGTCATGCCTGTTTGCTTCATGAAGCAGTCAAAATAGCTGAATATGTCACCTAAAAACGACTATTTGTATTCGTATGATTAATTCATTTGGTAAATCTGTGTGACTTCTGTAAAATGTAAAGGTATTATTTTTAAAAATAGAATAATTCTGGGCGTGCTTTCCTATTTAATTAATATTAATGAGTTCTGGGGCTTTCAGACTTAACAGTGGCAAATAAGTACCATCAAATGTCAAAAAAGCCAATCATTTGATGTTTAAAATATATTCCAGTTCTTCTAAAATCACATGATAGCTTTGTGTAAGGAACAGACTTACATTTAAGCCATTTACATTTTGACCAGCTCCTTGAGTCTGTAAACCAACTCAATTTGATCTGCATTAACTCACTCAATTAAAGTGCCATTATTTATGTCTTTTAATGTTTTTTAAAACTTCTTTTATATGTATACACTCAAGGTCAAAAGTTTACATACACCTTGCAGAATCTGCAAAATGTTAATTATTTTAACAATTAGAGGGATCATACAAGATGCATGTAATTTCGTTTAGTACAGACCTGAATAAAATATTTCACACAAAAGAAGTTTACATATAGTCCACAGGAGAAAATAAAAGTTGAATTTATAAAAATGACTCTGTTTAAAAGTTTGCATACACTTGATTCTTAATACTGTGGTGTTTCCTGGATGATCCAAAGCTGTGTTTTTGTTTAGTGATAGTTGTTCATGAGTTTCTTGTTTGTCCTGAACAGTTAAACTGCCCACTGTTCTTCAGAAAAATCCACAAATTCTTTGGTTTTTCAGCATTTTTGCGTATTTGAACCTTTCCAACAATGACTATGATTTTGAGATCCATCTTTTCACACTGAGGACAACTGAGGAACTCATATGCAGCTATTACAGAAGGTTCAAACACTCACTTGATGCTTCAGAAGGAAACACTTTAGGAAACATTTTGAATTTGAAGATTAGAGTAAATTGAACTTTTGTCTTCTGTAGCTTCTGAAGGGCAGTACTAAATGGAAAAAAAAATAATATTCAGGCAAAATAAGAAAAATGTACACATCCTCATTTCATTCAAAAGTTTACACCCCCAGCTCTTAGTGCATCGTTTTTCCTTCTGAGGCATCAGTGAGTGTTTGAACCTTCTGTAATAGTTGCATTAGAGTCCCTCAGTTGTCCTCAGTGTGAAAAGATGGATCTCAAAATCATAGTCATTGCTGGAAAGGGTTCAAATACACAAAAAATGCTGAAAAACCCAAGAATTTGTGGGACCTGAAGGACTCTTCTGAAGTGCAACAGACAGTTTAACTGTTCAGGACAAAGAGTAAAAGCTTTTTGTTGTTGTTGTTTTAAATTTAAACATTCAAATTACCAATTTAGATGATGATACATTATATTTTGCTTTAGAATTTGTTTCCATGACAGCAGCACTTGAGAAGACCTGATAATCATGTTTTCCAACATGATTGGCATTTGTTTACGTTTAGACCTAGAAATGCAGAAGTTTAGAATCTTGAGAATTTCTTCTTCATTTTTCAAAATCCTTAAACTTTATGCTATATTTTGAATGTGGTTTCACATTCTGAACCCCACTAGTTTGGTATAGGTTGTTGCTGTTGTTAATACTGAGCTCCCATTTGCATTTCTCTTCAAAGCATATGACACATTTGCTGCTGCTGAAATACGTGAATGAAGCTCCTGAACTGACGTAGGATGTGTAAAGTTCTTGGGAATCCTCGAATTCAATTCTTCTAATTCAGCTCATTGTGATGTCACAGCGGCCCTGCTTTTTGAGGATAAACCTTATCGATGACCGCCAGACCTAAAGGGCAGGTCTTAGCTCTCTGTTTTGTAAGCTGGGCCTGCCCCTTTCTTAGAATCGAGACATTATCTGTGGCCTACATTAGTGGAAGTGCGCTTGTGGTTTTGCTCATGCTCGGTGGACCTCTGCTCTTCTCTTTTCTCACGAATTCTATCAGCGGTATCGCTCTTTTCGCGGTAGACCCAGCCAGTGAAGTTCTCTATTCCGCTTTTTTTATTCACTGTCAACCTCTTCTCATCAATGCGTCCGCTGGCGGCAGAGAGGTCAACCGCTCACTTAGTGTTGGGAAACGACCTATTGCAGGGTGATCTTTGCGGTGGGCTAGTCTGTGTTTTCACTGCAGTTGAGACACAGTTATGTGCATGTAAACGTGTGTTCTATGTTTAATTGCGTGTATCATTATTTCAGAGATCATGAACTTCAACTATGTGGCATTTTTTTTGTCTATTGGAAGGACTATCAACATAGAAACTAAATTATTTCCAAACAGAGTTTGGTAAATAAAGCACATCATAAATCATTAAATCAATTAAAATGTCCTGTAGACATACAGTGGAGATCAAAATTACAGAACAATAATTATATATTATAGAGAACCTATAATTTCCTAAATTTTAAGGTCACTGCTTAGTAGGAGTAGAAAGGCAGTTTTTTTTTAAGCATATTTCATAAATTAGCTGTATGACAGCACAGAGATATTTGAGAAAGAACTCTGTTAGAGAACACACCTAGAAATTATTATTGTTAATCTGGCACCTGGTGCTAATTTCCTTAATTATATGACGAACACTATTTAACTGCCAGCAT
Organism: Cirrhinus molitorella; assembly: GCA_033026305.1. NCBI lineage: Eukaryota > Metazoa > Chordata > Actinopteri > Cypriniformes > Cyprinidae > Cirrhinus > Cirrhinus molitorella. The sequence continues at coordinate 2,702,642 of CM065125.1, forward strand.
TTCTCCAATTTTCACTGAGATTGCAAGATGGCTGGATGCTCGAAGATGACAGTGTTGTCTAGATGATGGCCAAAGGGATGAAGCGTTAAGCCATTGCAAGAGAAGTTGGTCATTCCAAATCTGTGATTTCTTGAATATTACAGGTTTACAATGACACTAATTCATTCAAGTCCTCGAAAAAGACTGGTCATCTACATAAGACAAATGCACAAGAAGACAGCATAATGCAGAGACTCTAATGGGGAACTGGTTCAACACTTTTCAGAATGTTCTTCAGTTGCTTCCCTAAAAGCATCTTCCAATCAGCCTGCAGTTTTAATGTCCTTGACACACTGCAAAATGGGTAAAGGAGTTGAAGCTAAAACACTGAAATAATGAAATGGCCTGGCCAGAGTCCTGATCTAAACCTGATTGAAATTCTCTTGAAAATCCTTGGCGACCAAGTTCAAGTCAAGTCAAGTCAAGTTTATTTGTATAGCGCTTTTCACGAAACAAATCGTTTCAAAGCAGCTTGACAGCAAATTAAAAGTTTGTACAATAATTAAAGTTTGTTAAATTAAAGTTTCTACAATAATTAAAGTTTGTACAATAACGTTTGTTAAATTAGAATTTGTACAATAATTAAAGTTTGTACAATTTGTATAATGTTAACATTAATGATTATATGTTGCAATCAAATCACTGTAGTAAAATTCGGTAGTGATGTTTGGTGTTTCAGGGCTGATATCATCTAAAGTCCTCCGAGGGGTTGGCATCATCATCTCTTCTTCGGTGCTCCTGATCCAGACTGTAGCTTGTGTTATTCCTAGTTACCACGGGATGTCAAGCTCTACCTCCTTTAGTGGACTTTGCTATTCTAGGTACTACCAAGAGTCCTGAGTTTTGCGACCTTAGGGAGCGTGATGATTGTAGCGGTAGAAGACTAGTTAGATACGCAGGAGCTGAACCATTTAGGGCCTTATAGGTAAGAAGTAGTATTTTATAGTTGATACGGAACCTAATAGGAAGCCAGTGCAGAGACTTTAAAATTGGGGTAATATGATCATATTTTCTTGACCTGGTAAGGACTCTAGCAGCTGCATTTTGGACGAACTGTAGCTTGTTTATTGAAGATGCAGGACAACCACCTAGCAATGCATTACAATAGTCCAGCCTAGAGCTCATAAATGCATGAACTAACTTTTCTGCATCAGAAACAGGTAACATGTTTCGCAGCTTGGCAATGTTTCTAAGATGGAAGAATGCTGTTTTTGTAACATGGGAAATATGATTTTCAAAAGACAAGTTGCCGTCTAATATATAACACCCAGACTTTTGACTGTAGAGGAAGCAGCAGTACATCCATCTAGTTGCAAATTGTAATCCAAGAGATTTTGTGTATTAATTTTTGGTCCGATAAGTAATATCTCTGTCTTATCTGAATTTAATAGGAGAAAATTATTGGTCATCCAGTCTTTTACATTTTTAACACACTCTGTTAACTTTGATAATTTAGAAGTTTCATCTGGTCTTGTTGAGATATATAGTTGAGTATCATCAGCATAACAATGGAAACTAATTCCATAATTCCTAATAATATTGCCAAGGGGCAACATGTAGTTATTAACCAAGTTATGGCTAAGAACCAAACTGTGGAAGAAGAGTGGACCAAGATCACTCGAAACACAGAAACTAGAGAAGTCTTGCAGCCTCAGATGTGCTGAAGTCATTCAAAGCAAGAACCCCGACAGTTCCTAATTTCTGGCAGCTTTAACCCTCCAAAAGTTTAGTTATAACCTTCTTTTGTGCTTAAGTGGTTACTGCTCTCTAATTTTGATTTTAAAGTTTTTATTTTTTTTTTTGCAATGCCTTGGATGTTTTGTCAAACGTGATAGTAGGACAGTGGTATACCTACAGCTAATATTCCTTCAAATTTTGAGAGATGAAGATTAACAAAATTTCAGAAAAAAATCAAGTATTTATAGATTGCACTCTAATTTTGTCATTTGTGATTGGTCTTTCCATATACAATGCATGCAAAGTTTAGCTGCTTAACTGTAAACACTTCAAAGCAATAATGCAAAAAATATAAAGAGTTTGTTTCCAAAACGCTATAAATTCATTTTAATTAATTTGAGTAAAAATGTGTTTTCTTGACCAAGAAAGTGGCAAGATGAAAACCACTATTTTCTGCGTCAAACTTTCACATAGCATCTTTAGTTTATAATTACATAAAAAATCCAAATCCAGACTTTGGTTTTCAAAGATTTATTATAAAAACTGAATACTTTTTCCCCAAAATGCAATAAATCCAGCAGGGCTCAACGCTTACCTTCTAATCAATAATCAAAACATCTGATCAAAAATTAGCCTTCCCGTCGGCGCCGGTAGCCTAGTGGGCAGTGCGCCGACATACAGTGCTGTTGCACTTCGGGCGTCGCGAGTTCGAGTCCCGGCTCGCAGACCTTTCCCGATCCCATCCCCTCTCTCTCTCCCGCTTCATTTCCTGTCAGTTTGATCTGTCCTATCCAATTAAAGGCAAAAATGCCAAAAATAAATCTTTAAAAAAAAAAAAAAAAAAAATTAGCCTTCCCATTACGAGGTGACATTTGACTCCTAAAAGTGAATTAAATCGAAATTTAGTTTTTACCTTTGTAATGCATTTTTTTTTATCTTGTCCAGGGTCATAAATGTTAAATAATAAAAATGTACTTTATGCATCTAATCCCATTTTATTAACCACTGTCTTTGCTGCTGACCTTCGATGATCAAATTCATCCACACTAATAAGCAAAAATGACTGAAGTTGATCTAACATGTTTTCCTTTTTTTATTGCTGAAGAGTTGACATTTTTTCTTCTGTGGTCTACTGTACAGATGTGAATTAGCTTTTATGCTTTTGGTGTGAAAAGGCTTTTAAATTTGCCAAAAATATAACTTTTTACATTAAAAACAAACAAGTGAGCCATGCCCAGATTTAAAAAGTAACGCAAAAGTAATGTAACACATTACTTTCCATAAAAAGTAACTAAGTAACATAATTAGTTACTTTTTTAGGGAGTAACTCAATATTGTAATGCGTTACTTTTAAAAGTAACTTTCCCCAACCTTGAAAACACACTGAAACCACTCAGAACACCTTAGTAATTACTGGGAAGTGGGAAACCTTTTCATATTGTCTGAATAAGTATTTATTTAAATGTGCAAAACTCACCGCTAGTGATTCTTTGGGGGTTCTGAGTTGTTTCCAAAGCATTGCTATGTGGTTATTATTGGCCCAGATCAAAAAGTAAGAAAAGTAAGCTTGGTCACTTAGAGAAGTAATAGCATACCCTTCAATGTGACCATAGCTTGGTGCAGGATCAAAGATTTAAGTCATCATTTACTCACGCCCATGTCAGTCCAAACCTGTAAAAGACTCTTAAAATAAAGTTTGGACCCGAAAATTCTTCAGAATTTCTTTTGTGTTTCTCAGAAGAAAGACAGTCATAAAGGTTTGGAACAAAACAAAGGTGAGTAAGTGATGACGAACATTTTGTGTGGACTGTCCCTTTTGAAGTTAGCAGTTTCAAAAAACTCTTAACCCAAAGTTTAAATGTTGAAAAAGCAATTTAGATCAGCATATACTTAAGGAAATACTTTTCCTTAGTACTCCTCACTGTTTGCACATGCAAAGTGCAAAGTCCCCACGTGGCAGCACCACTGTAGTAAAACTGTTTGTTATTCAAATTTGGGGTGAAATCAGGAAAAAAAAATGAAGGCAGGTGTTTATCATCAAATATGAGTCAGAATAATGCAAAGGAGCGAAGGGAAATCCCAGAGACTCCCCCGCGGCACCCACTGACACGGGGTCTAATTATCCACTGCACTGTTCTGTAATGAATGGAAAGGGTAAGACAGGTGGAAATACCAACAGTAGGCCAAATGGGGAACCAAAAGCACACCAAATCTCCAGCTGCTGTTCTCCTCCTGCGTTATGAGCACAGATCTTCCTACAGTTTCAAATGTCAAGGTCCTGATTTGAACAAATGAACCTGTGTCTTAAAGGCTCACTGGACCTACTTAGAAATGTTAAAACAAAGCTTTTTACTTGACGAGAAGAATGGAAGCGGCTTCTGAGCTAAATTGCGCCAACAGCATTCACCTTCAAATTAAACACGTGTCCAGCTGTAAGCGTTCGTGAATGGACAAACCTAGGGAGTGACGACTAAAGCTAGCTCAGGAAAACAACATGGACCTGCCAGAAAATGCCAGCTATTGTTCACGGTGCATGGGAACAGAACGACAGGTTCTTTCAGATCATATTAAAATCCTAAGAAGCACAGAGCGTTCGCTCATTGCCCGACTTGTGGCAATTGCAGAGCATAATAGTGGTAATGAACTGGTCTTGTAAATGAAAAAATGTGTTTTTGCTGTATATTCCAGCAGACTTTACGTTCATCTTTACTAGCGACGTCCTCTATACCACTGTATCAGATAACGAATAGGTAGAGAGGGCCTCTTCGGAGAACTAAAAAAGTGCAAGTGTCTTTAAATAAAGCACCTGTATTGGTGCGCTTGTTTGAACTTTCATTTAAAGCTTGTTTTTTTTTAGCGAGGCGAGTGCAACTTCCTCAGTCTTTTCAGAAGTGTCACAACAGAAGTAGGCCGATGCTGTGAAAGAGGAAATTGACTAAGAGATTCTCAGAATCATTGCGGCTAGCGGTCACGTGACTAGCCGGAATGAGCTTTGAGGCTGAGGCTCATTTGCATATCGCTGCTTTTGGAAGGAAAAGGTGCCGGCCTCTGAGCGGAGCTCCTGCGCCCGTTTGTTTACATCTGCACCATATTTGGGGCCCATAGTCTTGCTTTGAGTCACTGGCACCTAAAAGATTATGATAAAGCCCGCCAAAAATGGCACTTGCAGAACGAGCCAAGTTGCCTTGCATGCATGCATGCATTGCAGAATTTGCCTATCAAACCCCTCAAGATTACTCAGTAGTTACTTGCACACTATTATTTAATAAGGCGTTAAGAAGCATCCAAAAATTAAGACTTAAATGTAACAAAAATAAATAAAGTTCACTGAAAACAGCGTGTGACACAAAATAAATGTTGTCTACATTGTTGCATAACTAAATTACTTTCTATTTTGCAGAAGAAAAATGTTATGAGCTGTCGTAAAATAAATGCATGGAAAGATCATATCGTGCTTATTTGCAAATAACCCCGGTGTCATTGTCTTTATGCAGCTGATCAGGTTTACGGAGACCAGGATATGCACGAAGTCGTCCGCAAACATTGCATGGATTACTTGGTATGTGATGCTCTTTCTTCGGGATCATCAGAGTGTGCAAAACCTGATTGCGTTTTAATTAAATTCATGCAATTCTGTATGATTTTACTTGCAGATGAAAAATGCAGATTACTTCTCAAACTATGTGACAGAGGACTTCACTACATACATCAACAGAAAGAGGAAGAACAACTGTCATGGAAACCATATTGAGATGCAGGCAATGGCGGAGATGTACAATCGGCCAGTGGAGGTTTATCAGTACGGCACAGGTGAGCCTAATTTGCATTGCAGTGTCCATAAAGTTAAATTATGGACGTTTAACCTATACTCCACCATGCAAGTACCTTAAATAACAATGACCAGTATGAAAATTGTTTTGGGGATTTATTGGTTTTGCAAGGAATTATATTTACATGGAATATGTTTTACAGCCTGTTGCTGTTAGACCTGTGTATTTTGTTCCATGCTCTCTATGTTTCTAAGTGTTGTTTTGATGGCCTCTTTTAGAACCAATCAACACGTTCCATGGCATCCATCAAAATAACGACGAGCCAATCAGAGTTAGTTACCATCGGAACATTCACTACAACTCTGTAGTGAATCCCAACAAAGCCACGATTGGAGTTGGGCTCGGACTCCCTGCCTTCAAACCAGGGGTGGGTATATGCAATATATACAATAAATATGTGGTAAAAAGTGTGTGTGTGTGTGTGTGTGTGTGTGTATATATATACAGGTCCTTCTCAAAAAATTAGCATATTGTGATAAAGTTCATTATTTTCTGTAAAATATACTGATAAACATTAGACTTTCATATATTTTAGATTGATTACACACAACTCGAAGTAGTTCAAGCCTTTTATTGTTTTAATATTGATGATTTTGGCATACAGCTCATGAAAACCCAAAATTCCTATCTCAAAAAATTAGCATATTTCATCCGACCAATAAAAGAAAAGTGTTTTTAATACAAAAAAAGTCAACCTTCAAATAATTATGTTCAGTTATGCACTCAATACTTGGTCGGGAATCCTTTTGCAGAAATGACTGCTTCAATGCGGCGTGGCATGGAGGCAATCAGCCTGTGGCACTGCTGAGGTGTTATGGAGGCCCAGGATGCTTCGATAGCGGCCTTAAGCTCATCCAGAGTGTTGGGTCTTGCGTCTCTCAACTTTCTCTTCACAATATCCCACAGATTCTCTATGGGGTTCAGGTCAGGAGAGTTGGCAGGCCAATTGAGCACAGTAATACCATGGTCAGTAAACCATTTACCAGTGGTTTTGGCACTGTGAGCAGGTGCCAGGTCGTGCTGAAAAATGAAATCTTCATCTCCATAAAGCTTTTCAGCAGATGGAAGCATGAAGTGCTCCAAAATCTCCTGATAGCTAGCTGCATTGACCCTGCCCTTGATAAAACACAGTGGACCAACACCAGCAGCTGACATGGCACCCCAGACCATCACTGACTGTGGGTACTTGACACTGGACTTCAGGCATTTTGGCATTTCCCTCTCCCCAGTCTTCCTCCAGACTCTGGCACCTTGATTTCCGAATGACATGCAAAATTTGCTTTCATCCGAAAAAAAGTACTTTGGACCACTGAGCAACAGTCCAGTGCTGCTTCTCTGTAGCCCAGGTCAGGCGCTTCTGCCGCTGTTTCTGGTTCAAAAGTGGCTTGACCTGGGGAATGCGGCACCTGTAGCCCATTTCCTGCACACGCCTGTACACGGTGGCTCTGGATGTTTCTACTCCAGACTCAGTCCACTGCTTCCGCAGGTCCCCCAAGGTCTGGAATCGGTCCTTCTCCACAATCTTCCTCAGGGTCCGGTCACCTCTTCTCGTCGTGCAGCGTTTTCTGCCACACTTTTTCCTTCCCACAGACCTCTTGCTTGAGGGTGTCAATGATGGCCTTCTGGACAGCAGTCAGGTCGGCAGTCTTACCCATGATTGCGGTTTTGAGTAATGAACCAGGCTGGGAGTTTTTAAAAGCCGCAGGAATCTTTTGCAAGTGTTTAGAGTTAATTAGTTGATTCAGATGATTAGGTTAATAGCTCGTTTAGAGAACCTTTTCATGATATGCTAATTTTTTGAGATAGGAATTTTGGGTTTTCATGAGCTGTATGCCAAAATCATCAATATTAAAACAATAAAAGGCTTGAACTACTTCGAGTTGTGTGTAATGAATCTAAAATATATGAAAGTCTAATGTTTATCAGTACATTACAGAAAATAATGAACTTTATCACAATATGCTAATTTTTTGAGAAGGACCTGTATATATGTGACCCTGGAACACAAAACCAGTCATAAGGGTCCATTTTTGGAAATTGAAATTTGTACATCATCGGAAATCTGAATAAATAAGCTTTCCATTGATGTATGGTTTGTTATGATGGGACAATATTTGGCAGAGATGGCCAAACTTGGCAGGGTGCAAAAAAATAGAAATATTGAGAAAATCACCTTTTAAAGTTGTCCAAATATAGTTTAAAAAAAAAACGTTTTGATGCATTTACAGTAGGAAATTTACAAAATCTGTTCATGGAACATGATCTTTACTTGATATCCTAATGATTTTTGACATAAAAGAAAAATCAAATCATTTTGACCCATACAATGTATCTTTGGCTATTGCTACAAATAAACCCCAGCGACTTATGACTGGTTTTATGGTCCAGGGTCACCTCTCTCTAGCTCTCTCTCTCTCTCTTTTATATATATATAGTTCAGATGCAAAACCCCCTAAAAGCCATCTCGGTCAAATGAGATAATGATACTGAGTGAATGCTCTTGACACATATCACATATTATACGTCCATCAATTACTTTTGTTTCAAACTCGCTAGAATCCCACCCTCAGTCCAATCAGAAATACCAATACTTACATAGAAACCTGTACATCAGAGCCTGATAAAAATGCATTTTTTAAGGAAAGATGCCAGATGGCTTTAGAGGCTTTTGCATCTGAACTCCATATATTTTGAAGATCCATGACTTTAAATAACAGATTACTGGCATATTAAAAGTGGTGATGTCAATATATAATGTAATATTTAATGTACATGTATATTTTTTTTTAGTAACACCGCTATGTCATCATTCTTTAACCCCTATTGAACATTGCTGTTTTAGTCACTTATTTGTATTGTGGGGAACAAAATTGTTTTAAAACAATTTTTAGAAACACTAAAAGAAAACAGAAACAGCTTGAGCTGTGACGACTACGTAAAGTTTGCCCATGCATGTGCTGAAGTTTGAATAGCCAATAAGACAAAGTCAACAGAGCTCTCACAAAAGCCATAGAGAATCTATAGAGGAGACGTAATTTTATTTTTAGGCTGTATGAAGATTTCCAAGACATTAAAAGTTCCTAGAGACACCGCTTATTCCTTAGCCTAAAATGTGTTGTACCATAAAACCTTTGAGGGTTTTAAAGAAAAAGCACAATATAATAAAGTGTTTGATCAGAACAACTGAGGAAAAATCGGCAAAGTATAGCCAAAGACTTTAAAGATGACCCACAGAAAGGTGGAAAAACATTTTAATGCAGAGAATAAGCATGGCTTTCGTTTTGGTGCATCTGGCGAATGCCACTCTTGACCAAGAAGAACATAAAACGCTGACTTTGAACATGCTAAAATTCATTTAGATAGACCTGTGTAGTTCTGTGACCAAACTGGAACTTTTTGGACCTATGGATCAGCAAAGAGTGCAAAAACTTATGAGCAAAACAACACCATCTCCATAGTCAAACATTGAGGTGAACCAGTCCTGTTAAGGGGTATTTTACTGTTGCAGGAAGTGCTGATGAAAGACATTGTGATGCCTTTGGTGCAAAGACTAAAGCTAATGATCAATGCATTTTCATGCAGGACAATCATCCCAAAGCATACATCCACATCTGCTTAAACCTGGTTCAGGGACCAGTCATAGAATGTTCTCAGTCTCCACATTTAATTCTCATTAAAAATATTTGGTTGAATTTGAAGAAAGCAGTGGCAAAGTAAAAACCAAAGATTATCAGTGATCTGAAAGCTCTTTCAGGTGAGAACTGGGTCAAGATTGCAGTAGAGAAGTGACAGAAGTTTCTAAACAGTTCAAAGCAGCGTTTATTGGTGGTTTTATAGAATAAAAGATTCTGCAACAAGTTTGGCTTTTGGGAGTTGAGTCATTTTGAACATGTTTAGAGCCAATTAGATTTTTTTATTATTATTATTCATCTGCTTACATTCTCAGAATTACCCAAATGTGACCCTGGACCACAAAACCAGTCAGAAGTTGCTGGGGTATATTAGTAGCAATAGCCAAAAATACATTGCATGGGTCAAAATGATATTTTTTTTCTGTTAGGATATTAAGTGAAGATCATGTTCCATGAAGATATTTTGTAAATGTCCTACCGTAAATATATCAAAACTTCATTTTTATAAGTAATATGCATTGCTAGGAACTTCATTTGGACAACTTTAAAGGCGATTTTCTCAATATTTCAGTTTTTTTGCACCCTCAGATTCCAGATTTTCAAATAGTTGCATCTCGAACAAATATTGTCGTCATATAACAAACCATACATCAATGGAAAGATTATTTATTTAGCTTTAATATGATATATAAATCTCAATTTCTTAAAAAGATGACACTTATGACTGGTTTTGTGGTTCAGGGTCACAAATGTGTATTAATAAACTTTCTCTAATAGTGCACTGATGCCTTTGTTGAGATGTTTTTACAAAATGTTGGTTCTCTGCAGCAAAATGTCTTGCAGATCAAGGGGGCTGAATAATTTGAAATGCAGCTGTGTATATATATATATATATATATATATATATATGTATGTGTGTATATGTGACCCTGGACCACAAAGCCAGTCTTAAGTCGCTGGGGTATATTTGTGGCAATAGGCAAAAATACATTGCATGGGTCAAAATTGTAGATTTTTCTTTTATGCCAAAAATCATTGGGATATTAAGTGAAGATCATGTTCCATGAAGATATTTTGTAAATTCCCTACCATAAATATATCAAAACTTAATTTTTGATAAGTAATATGCATTGCTAAGAACTTAATTTGAAGAACTTTAAAGGCGATTTTCTCAAAAAGAAATTTTTGCACCCCCAGATTCTAGATTTTCCAATCGTATCTCAGCCAAATATTGTCCTATCATTAAACTTTTAGATGATGTATAAATATCAATTTAAAAAAAATTGACACTTACAACTGGTTTTGTGGATTATCAGTTCTTTTTGCAAGACGTTCAGTAAGATAAAGTGATCCGCTAATTACAAAGTCTTTTTTAAGTGTCGTTTAGGTGAGAATAAGCTGGTGATTGAAACTGTGCTCTATTTTCAGTGTGAAATATGCAAATTGCACTTTGCACTTTGGTGTTACCATTGCCTGTGTGTATTCGTTCACGTACACCTGCATCTGCTTTTGCAAGAACAGACATTTTTTTAACCCGTTTCATTTTTGAAATGGCCTGTATTTCCTCCTTAGGAATGTTTACCAAAGTCATTGTGGGTTTGTGAATTAGGAAGTCCATTGAAAATACTGTCTAGTCAAGATTGTTCCTCCCATTCAGACTCCGGCAGTTCCGTCAGCTGATCCAGAGTCTGAATTAGACAGTCGTCATCACAGCCGCAAAGAGAAAACAAAGTGTGATCCGCAGTGTCCCATTTCCCAGACTGCTCTGGGCGGAAGAGGGGGGAAGCATTCCACACGTCGGTGGTTTTTGGGGGAGCCCTATTAACAGCACACTGTTTTGTTTACGTGCCACATGCCTTGTGATAATTTAACCCAGCCAGATCAAAGACAGATCATGCCTTCCTATCAAAAACACAGCCGCAGTGTGTGCGCGCTGGAGCTCAGAGGCTCATTTGTGGCTAAGAGGGAACGCTGATGTGGACATTTCCATTATCACTCTCTAAAGTATCGATCTTTAACAACATGGAGGCATGCAGAAAAGCTAGACAGTGTTTGCAGGAGGAAGTGCATCATACTGTTAAAAACGTGCGTCAAGATCTTATCCTCCTAGAGCTCCCCCAGATTGCGGTCAGTTAGTTTAGTGTAACAGTCTGTCCAGACGGGGAATGGGCCAGACACAGAGCAGAGGACATCTAGCACAGAACGGCATGAGAAAAAAAGATACATCTTAATTTTCTCACCCCGTTGTCATCCAAGATGTTGATGTCTTTTTTCTTCAGTCGCAAAGAAAGTTTTTTAAGGAAAACATTTCTCTCCAAAGGAGATTTCTCTCCATATAGTTCACCTCAAAGGGGCCAGCGGGTCGAAGGTCCAAGGGATCTACACAATCCCTGCTGAGGAATAAGGGTCTTACCTAGTGGCACAATCGGTCATTTCCAAATTGGACTACCAGGGAATTTTTTTTTTTTTTTTTTAGTTTTTTTTTTCATGTCATTACATTGTTTAGAGCATAAAAAAAATAATATATAATTATTATTTTTTATTATTATATTCATATGTTATGCTACGTCCTCTGTAGAGGACACCAGGACTTAAAAAATCCTTTTTTAATAAAATTAAAAGACTTGAACAGACTTTTTTTGTTTTAATCACAAATCAATTTTGATTTCTTTTTATACCAAACTTTATATAAAGATGATTCTCAACTATGTTATGAAACACATGATGATGATGATTTGATATAGCATTTTTCTTTATGCAAAATGCGTGTAAAATGGCCATGAACAGGTTTTCACATTATAAACAATGAATCTATAAACTGTATCTATTTTGCATATTAATGTGTTTTTGGGGGCAACATAAAATGACAAAATAAATGTAATAATAGGAATAATAATTGGCAAGACTTTCATAATAATATCTAATATTTCATAGCAATATTGAAATATAATTTCATTCCCTATTCACTTGTTGTGTGCACATGTGTGAAACTGATGTCCTGTTTCATAACAGAAAGTCATATTTTGATTTGAAACCCCACTACATTATCCTGAGATGTTGTTTTATGACAAACACTTTGAAAATGTGTCAGATTTAAATGATCATTACAAAATATTATATTGCCATGAGGGTGTTAAGTTTGATCACTAAATTAATGTCAGCTATTTTTAAAGACCAAGGAAAGGAAGTGGTCATGATGAAATGTCCAAACATTTGGTATCTTTGAAAAGCCGTAAACATGCTCTGTACAGGACATCCAGACTTAAAACTGTGACATGTAAGGTCTCTGAGAAATCGCTAAAAACTAATGTCCCTTTATAGAAGACAACTAGCTCGACTTCAGGGCTTCAGACAAAAAAAAAAAAAAAGAGTAAGGCCCCGATCACACTGAATGCGCTTTTTATGAAACACTTTCTGCGTCCCAATTTGCCTACTTGTACTATGCCCTAAAACTATGTACTCTTTTTGTAAAGAAAAAGTACATACTTTTGAGTATGTAGCAGAATAGTATGAATAATTGGCCTTTTAATAGACGCTCTGTTGCTTAGTTACGTATATCTTGTCACTGTTTAAACTGCCCTGTCAATCATCTTGTCAAACCGTTAACATCATCCACATTTCATTTCATTTGATTTCCTACCATATTGGAAAGAAATTAAGAGACAGGTTGATCTGTCATGGAGAGAACTCTGCTCATGTGTTTGCATAAGGCATTTAAAAGGTAATGATGACCAAACATATCATTATAAAAGTTCACAGTGTTGCTGTAGATTAAATGTAATGTGGATAACATTAAATAAATATTTTTTTTAATTGTTTATCACTCAAACCTCTTTCTCTACCTGTCCGTCGGTCTCGCGTATCCGCCATGTTTGTAGTTTTTTAACACTTTATATGTGTTTGTAGTTTAAAATAGAATCCTCGTCCACTGCGCAATGTGTTGTGGGCAATATTAGCTGTTAGAGTGTGGATCGATCTGCACTTCAAACTCTAACAAGAAGTAGTAGACCATCCGGGAATATTTGGAATACTTTTTTAAACATACTACGATTTGGGACATACCAATTCTGTTTTCGAATACTATCTAGGATGGATAGCATGTGAACTGGGGAAAAAAAAGAGCAGTGCGCAGTGGTTTTTCATGTTGCTAGGAAACCATCAAACCATCAAAACGTTCGATTGGACAGTGGAAAAAAAATGCGATGACATTGAGAAAGCCAACTTACTGAAATGCTGTTTAAACATATTCTTCTTCTTCTTCTTCTGACACAAACATTTCTGACTGCTACTCCTCCTAACAACATGCTAGTAATTTGTTAATTATGCTAGAAACATGCTAGCAAGTTGCTAATCACGTTAGAATCATGCTAGCAACTTGCTAATCATACTAGAAACATGCTAGCAACTTGCTAGTAACATGCTAGTAAATCATGCTAGCAACCTGCTAACAACTGGCTAATCATGTTAGAAACATTAGCAACTTGTTAATAATGCTAGAAACATGCTAGCAAACTTGCTAATCATGCTAACAACATACTAGCAACTTGCTAATCATGCTAGAATCATGCTAACAACATGCTAGTAACTTGTTAATCATGCTTGAAACATGTTAGCAACTTGCTAATCATGCTAACAACTTGTTAATCATGTTAGAATCATGCTAAAACACGCTAGCAACTTGTTAATCATGATCGAACATGCTAGTACCATGCTAGCAACTTGCTAGAAACATGCTGACAGCTTGCTAATCATGTTAGAAACATGTTAATAACTTGCACATTGTGCTAAAGTAATGCTAGCAACTTGCTAATCATGTTTGAAACATGTTAGCAACTTGCTAATCATGTTAACAACTTGTTAATCATGTTAGAATCATGCTAAAACATGCTAGCAACTTACTAATCATGATCAAAACATGCTAATACCATGCTATAAACATGTTAGCAACTTGATAGCAACATGCTAATCATGTTAGCAACTTGCTAATCATGTTAGCAACTTGCTAATCATGCTAGCAACATGCTAGTAACACCATGCTAGAAACATGCTGGTCATGCTAGTAACTTGCTAATCATGCTAAAGTCTATCTGTCATTCATTAAGCTTTTAAAGATACTTTAAACTTCAAAAACTTTATAAACTTTTTCAGCTTTCTGGTCCGGCTTTCTCAAGCCAACTTAAAGTTTGTCTTGACGAACTTTATCTACTTTATTTTTTAACACTAATATTTCAGTCAATGCTGTGTGTTTGTCTCATCTTTTCTTGACTTTATCAGCATTTTAATCCATCTTGTAGATGTCCTGGGAACTAAGTTTCACTTAAAGTGGGAGCTAAACATCTTTTACAACTTAAAACTATATACGGTCACAAAGAACTGTTTATTGCACCGAATCTGTGTCAATATCATGAACCATTAGCTTCACTTGGCCACTGAGGGTAGTTTGGGTTCCTTCTCAATGCATATAAAAATGTCATTCTTTTGACACTTCTAGTCTGTTTTTCTTCATTAGTAAAATGCCGTTTTATAGGAAGTGTTGAATTTCATCTTCAGCTCTTTGCATTCTCTTATCATAGACAACAGGTTAAGTAAAAATATTAATATGCAATAGTGCATAAATATATCAACATGCTTTTTTTTTTAGAGTTTTTTTTCTAGCTGAGTGATGAGCTTATGGATGCCGAATGATTATTCTGAGGTAAATGTATTGCTACGTAGCAATGTTTCCACAGTTTGAAACACTGAATGAGTGATTACAGACATTTCAGTAAGTTGTCCATTCATGTTCATTTCATACTATAGTAGTGATGAGAAAGATATAATGGGTTCACATGCCGCTTGAACTGAGGCAATCGCTCCTGCCGCTTTAGAGATCGCCAAACCCGTATTCATTGTTTGAATTTCATTATCAATTTGCCATAATATTAAAGCTGATACTTTAATTAAAAGGTAACAAAGCTTATGCAATTACTGGACAGCAAGTGCGTTTCAAATAATATGAAGTTCACGCATTAACAGAACACAGCAGCCTAGACTAAGATCTTGATAACAAGAATTGTTTCGATTATAAATGAGAGTTGTTAACGATATTGTTAACAGGGTTCCCACGGGTCATGGAATTTCTGGAATATCATGGAATTTTAAAAGGTCTATTCCAGTCATTGAAAGTCAGGGAATTTAATATTTTTTGGTCCAAGTCATGGAATATCAGGGATTTTTGTTTGTTGCTTTAAATTTTAGTTTTTGTTTTTTTTTTTAGATTTTTTTTTTCTTTCTTTTTTTTTTTTTTTTTTTTACACGTTTTGCCTATTTTTAAGAAATAAAAAAAACTGAATGATGACTTGATTACAAGGGTGTGTGTTTAACCTCTGAAATCACACACACAAAAAAAAAACATTAAATAATTTCTGTAAAAATAGTACAGAAAACGCCAGTTTCCGCCACTAAATTAAAAAAATGAAAAACGGTTATTGCGATTTCTCACAATTCTGACTTATTTTTTCACAATTGCGTGATACAAACTCGCAATTTGGAGGTTTTTTCTCAGAATTATGAGATATAAACTCGCAATTGCGAGTTATAAAGTCAGAATTGCATGATATAAACTCGCAACTGAGAGTTAAGTCAGAATTGTGTGATATAAACTTGCAATTCTGTGAACATTCTTCTCCTCAGAAATGAGTTTATATCTCACAACTCTAAGGAAAAAAGTCAGAGTTGCAAGATGCAAACTCGCAATTGCAGGAAAAACGTCAGAATTGCGAGTTTTATCTTTATCTTTTTTTTTTATTTAGTGGCAGAAACAGGCTTCCATAGTTTTGTACTAAAAACGTCTGTAAACAAAGCTTGCAAATGGATGGATCCGTTCATTATAGGTCATGGAAATTCAGCTTTTTAGTCAGTGAAAGTCAGGGAAAAGTCAGGGAATTTGACATTTGGCTTAGAGTGGGAACCCTGTGTTAATGTCCAAACAGCTGACAGCTTTACCTGTTTCAGTTTGTTCAAGCTTTGCTCGAAATAGACACTGCCTTTGTGCATTTTTACTTTGCACGTCTCGGTTATTTCCATCTCTCTCATGCTGCACAACTGGATATCGGAAGCCAAACTAAAAGTGGTACGAAACAGCGCGGTATTAAAGTGAAATGGGCCAAGGTTGCAGTAGAGAACTGACAGAAGCTTCTAAACACTTCCAAGCAGCGTTTATTGGTGGTTTTAACGAATAAAAGATTCTGCACCAAGTTTGGCTTTTGGGAGTTGAATCATTTTGAACATAAATGTTTAGAGCCAATTAGATTTTTTATTATTCATCAACTTGCATTCTCAGAATTACCCAAATGTGACCCTGGACCACAAAACCAGTCATAAGTCGCTGGGGTTTATTTGTAGCAATAGCCAAAAATACATTGCATGGGTCAAAATTATTGATTTTTCTTCTATGCCAAAAATCATTAAGTAAAGATCATGTTCCATGTAGATATTTTTAAAATGTCCTACTGTAAATATATCAAAACTTAATTTTTGAAGTGTAATATTCATTGCAAAGACTTTATTTGGACAACTTTAAAGGTGATTATCTCAATATTTGTTTTTTTTTTTTTGCACCCTCAGATTCCAGATTTTCAAATAGTTTTATCTCGAACAAATATTGTCCTATCATAACAAACCATACATCAATGGAAAGCTTATTTATTTAGCTTTCAGATGATGTATAAATCTCAATTTCAAAAAATGACACTTATGACTGGTTTTGTGGTTCAGGGTCACAAATGTGTATTAATAAACTTTCTCTAATAGTGCACTGATGCCTTTGTTGAATTGTTTTTACAAAATTTTGGTTCTCTGCAGCAGAAAAGTAATATTCATTGCTAAGAACTTCATTTGGACAACTTTAAAAGGCAATTTTCTCAGTATTTTTATTTTTGTTTTATTTTCCAGTAAAACTTTGATGGGCATAACAAAAGATGTGACTGCAAAAAGGCATTACATGAAATTTAAGTCATAACATGTAAATTTATATAGTCGCCAGTGTCAACCTCTGCAAAAAATGTACTCAAAAAATACAATTTTTGGTCCCAAATGCAACCGTTTTAGTCACAGTCTGGAGCCTGTCTCTGTATTTCGCTTCAAAATTGTAGGGTGGGGCGGAAAACACTCATTTTTTCCTCCAACTTCAAAATCGCCTGACGTTGTTTTACCCTTTTTGTAAAGAGTGTTTGACTTTGTACTTTCACCTACGTCGTAACGCAACGTGTGAAGTCGTGGACTCTGTGCTCGTGCAAGATGAGCATATTTGGTTAAAAATTCTATACATTTTCATTTTTATACATAATGACAGATTCACTAGGCAAGGCTCTTATTTCTCAAGCCCTTTGAAGCTGCATTGAGACTGCAATTTGGACCTTCAACCAGCTGATCCCCATTGAAGTCCACTATATGGAGAAAAATCGTTGAATGTTTTCATCAATAATCTTAATTTTTTTCGACTGAAGAAACAAAGACATGAACATCTTGCGCACTGTGCGCAGTTTACAGTTGCCGTCAAATGCTTCCCTTCCAATGAGATGGCCTCTGTTTTCTTAGAAAGCATTTCTAAAAAAAGGCTCATTGCTCCATTTGCATATAGCAGAGAGTGCTTTTCCTGTTCCCACAAATCGACTTATCTTCAGGGTGCTTGAGCAGACAGCATTCTCAGCTGTCACCTGAGGGGCAATGCTTGGCCTTTAACCCCTCCTCTGTATCTGTCTCTTATGAAGAAAATGACAGGCTGACGGCAATAATCGTAATAAGCGTACATACTATTTTTGTCACACCTAGCTTGACGGGAGTTCAGCATTTGACGTCATATTTTAAAAGGCACCTGTTTTTTAAATAGTTATTTTTATGAACACTGTCTCTACATTTTTTACGCTTTGTCTGTCTTGCACTCACTCTAAAGTGAGTTTGTTCTGTCTAATTGTTCAATCTGTAATTCTATTAATTAATCTAATTTTTAACAGTTTTCAACTGTTAACAAGTGTGATATACATTACCAGTGTACAAGTTTTTTAACAGCAAGATGTTTAAATGTTTTTTTTAAAGAAATTATTATTTGATCCAATACAGCAAAAGCAGACATATTGTGCTATTTAAAATAACTGCTTTCTATTTGAATATATTTTCAAATGTAATTTATTCTTATTTATCAAAGCTAAATTTTCAGCATAATTACTACAGTTTTCAGTGTCACATGATCATTCAAAAATCGTTCTAATATTGCTGTTCAAGAAACATGTATTATTATTAATATTTAAAACAGTTGAGTACATTTTTTCAGAATTCTTTGGTGAATAGAAAAATCCAAAGATCAGCATTTATCTGAAATAAAAAGCCTTTGTAACATTATACACTAAATCATTTTTTTTTTATCTTTTTGTTTTGTTTTTTGGGAAAGAAGTAATAGAAATGAATACTTTAGCAAGGTTTCTTTAAATTTATCAAAATTGATGATGAAGACATTTATAATTTAATAATAAATGCTGTTTTTCTCAACTTTCTGTTCATCAAAGAAACCTGTAAAATTATACTTAGCTGTTTTCAACATAATAATACTAAATTTTTTTTTTTTTTTTTGAGCAGCAAATCAGAATATTACAATGATTTCTGAAGGATCATGTAACTAAAGAAATGATGCTAAAAATTCAGCTTTGAAATAACAGGAATACATTACAATTTTAAATATATTCAAATAGAAAACAGTTCTTTTAAATGGTACAAATATTTACATTTATTTATTTATTTTTTTTTTTATTTATTACAATTTTTGCTGTACTTTGGATCAAATAAGATTAAAAATCTTATTGGCCAAAAACTTTCAACTGAGATAACACTATTTGAATACTCAGTGCTGTGATTAACCAATCAGAATCAAGTATTCTGGAGATTTGCCTCATTGCATTTTGACAGCAACTGTCATTTTAGGCTAATAAATGTAGAGTCAAACCCCTCAGATTTATGCAGTGCGTTCTGAATTTCTGAGATTGAATAAGTGTTTTTGTATCGACTTGTAGAAAAAGCTTTATTGCTCATTTGCATATAAGAGAAAACGTTTCTCCTCTTTGCGCAAATCATTTTCCCTTCAAGGTGTTTGAGCAAAAAAAACATTCTCACCTGTCACCTGAGGGCCAAACTTTGATTATAAGGGGACCTGGATTTTTTTTCTCCTCAAAATCTAAAGGAATTAAATGAGTAATTATATTTTACTCAAAGTACACCTGTTGTAATTCTGTAATGTAAACTATCGTTTCGAAGATTGGGTTGTGTACGATTTTTAATATTTCTGATAGAAGTCTCTTATGCTCACCAAGACTGCATTTTTTTTTTATCCAAAATATGGCAAAATTGTGAAATATTATTGCAATTCAAATGAACTGTTTTCAATTTGAATATGTTCTAAATTGTAATTTATTCCTGTGATGTAAAGCTGAATTTTAAGCATCATTATTCCAGTCTTCAGTATATAGAAGCAAGGGGCCAGATTCACAAACATCTTCTTAAGAAATAGATTAAGAAATTTCTTAAGAGAAACCCCATGAAGTTCGTAAGAATGTTCTGAAGTGCAATTCTCAAATATGAGTTCTCAAATATGTTCTTAAGAACGCCTTAATTTTTTTTTCTTAAGAATTTTTTTGCTTTATCTGAGTGAATATATGACACTCTGATATCATCATTATTATTATTATTAATATTTAAAACAGTTGAGTACATTTTTTCAGAATTATTTGATGAATAGAAAAATCCAAAGATCAGCATTTATCTGAAATAAAAAGCATTTGTAACATTATACACTAAATCATTTTTTTTTATCTTTTTGTTTTGTTTTTTGGGAAAGAAGTAATAGAAATGAATACTTTAGCAAGGTTTCTTTAAATTTATCAAAATTGATGATGAAGACATTTATAATTTAGTAATAAATGCTGTTTTTCTCAACTTTCTGTTCATCAAAGAAACCTGTAAAATTATACTTAGCTGTTTTCAACATAATAATAATTTTTTTTGAGCAGCAAATCAGAATATTAGAATGATTTCTGAAGGATCATGTAACTAAAGAAATGATGCTAAAAATTCAGCTTTGAAATAACAGGAATAAATTACAATTTTAAATATATTCAAATAGAAAACAGTTCTTTTAAATGGTAAAAATATTTTTATTTATTTATTTATTTATTACAATTTTTGCTGTACTTTGGATCAAATAAGATTAAAAATCTTATTGGCCAAAAACGTTCAACTGAGATAACACTATTTGAATACTCAGTGCTGTGATTAACCAATCAGAATCAAGTATTCTGGAGATTTGCGTCATTGCATTTTGACAGCAACTGTCATTTTAGGCTAATAAATGTAGAGTCAAACCCCTCAGATTTATGCAGTGCGTTCTGAATTTCTGAGATTGAATAGGTGTTTTTGTGTCGACTTTATTGCTCATTTGCATATAAGAGAAAACGTTTCTCCTCTTTGCGTAAATTTTCCCTTCAAGGTGCTTGAGCAAAAAAAACATTCTCACCTGTCACCTGAGGGCCAAACTTTGGCCTTTAACCCCTCTTCTGTATTTGTCTCTCTGTCTTTACGCAGTTTGCAGATCAGTCACTCATGAAGAATGCCATTAAAACATCAGAGGAGTCCTGGATTGAGCAACAGATGCTGGAGGACAAGAAGAGGGCCACAGATTGGGAAGCCACCAATGAGGCCATAGAAGAGCAAGTGGCCAGAGAATCGTACTTACAGTGGCTTCGAGACCAGGAGAAACAGGCACGACAGGTGCGCAACCTGCCTGTTTTAATGCTAATCCTATTAACTACCTAACAACACGTCTCATTCGGTCACAATCTGTATTTACCTGCTTTAAAGCGCGGCCGTCAGTAAGACTCAGGTAGTTAGCGTGCGATAATGGCTTCACACGATAATGCTGTCATGGTTTTAATGATGATTGCATAGGAGTTATTTCCGAAAGTCATGTTAAGCTGCAATGACAGCTTCGTTGGTTAAGGTACACATACCTAAGGAGCAAATATATGCAACCTATGTGGTTTGCGTTTTCACACTTCTGCCAGCTGTAAAGAAGACCCTTCTTCACAGAAGCAATAGTGTTTCTTATAAGTCACATTTTGGACTGACAGACAGCAGTGTCAATCATTTTCTGAATAGAATAGTCATTTTATCTAAGTCCAGGTGCATCTCAATCAGTGTTGGGGGTAATCCATTACTTTTTTCAAGTAACTAGAATGCATTACTTTTTCATTTCCAAGAAAATACCTGAGTTACTTTTTCAAAAAAGTATTTTTTTTTTTTTTTGTATTTAATCCCATTCCAATGACTTTGCTGCTGACCTTTGTTGATCCAATTCAACCGTACACTGCAAAAATACTTTTCTTAGTTAGATTCTTTGTCTTGTTTACAGCCAAAATATCAAAGAATATCAGAATAGAATAATAAATAGTAATTAATTATTTTCTTATTGTTTTCAGAAAAAAAAGTCAAAATTAAGTGAGTTTTTGCTTAGAACAAGCAAAAGAATCTGCCAATGGGGTAAGCAAAAAAAATTTTTTCAAACAGAAAACAAGATCATTTTGCTTACCCCATTTGGGAGATTATTTTGCTTGTTTCAAGCAAAAAGACACTTAATTTTGACTTGTTTTCAGAATAAAACAAGACTTGTCTAGAAAATCCTTCTTGATTTAAGAATTTTTAGATGTTTTGGCTGGAAACAAGACAAAAAAACTAAATAAGAAAAGCATTTTTGCAGTGTACTAATAAGCAAAACTAACTTTGGATTAACTAACATTTGTGCTTTTTTTCCCCCATTGCTGAAGAGTGTTGAACTATACAGATGTCAATTTAATTTTCCTTTAGCCTTAGCCTTAATCACTTAATTTCATTTTGGTGTGAAAGGGCTTTTACATTTGCTAAGAATAAAACTTTTTTTATATTAAAACAAACAAGCAAGCCCTGCCCAGATATATAAAGTAACACAAAAGTAATGTAACGCATTACTTTCCATAAAAAGTATCTAAGTAATGTAATTACTTACTTTTTTACTTTATTAAATAACTTTTTTAGGGAGTAACACAATATTGTAATGCATTACTTTTAAAAGTAACTTTCCCCAACACTGATCTCAATAAATGATAAGCTCATTTATTTCAGTAATTCAACTCAAATTGTGAAACTCGTGTATTAAATATATTCAGTACACACAGATTGAAGTAGTTTAAGTCTTTGGTTCTTTTAATTGTGATGATGTTGGCTCGCATTTAACAATAAACCCACCAATTCACTCTCTCAACAAATTACAATACTTTATAACCAATACTTCAATACCAACATTTGTAGTGAATTGTTGACCTTCTGGAAATATGTTAATTTACTGTATATGTACTCAATACTTTTGCTTTAATTACTGCCTCAATTGTGGCATGGAGGTGATTAGTCTGTGGCACTGCTGAGGTTGGTATGAAAGCCCAGGTTTCTTTGACAGTGGTTTTTTGGGTCTCTTGTTTCTCATTTTCCTCTTGACATTCTCTGTGGGGTTCAGATCTGGTGAGTTTGCTGGCTAGTCAAGCACACCAACACCATGGACATTTAACCAACTTTTGGTGCTTTTGGCAGTGTGGGTTCAAACAACACCAACACCAGAAGATGACATTGCACCCCAAATCATCACAGACTGTGGAAACTTGACACTGGACTTCAAGCAACTTGGGCTATGAGCTTCTCCACCCTTCCTCCAGACTCTAGGACCTTAGTTTCCAAATGAAATCTGAAAAGAAGACTTTGGACCACTGGGAAACAGTCCAGTTGTTCTTCTCTTAGCCCAGGTTAGATGTCTTTGATGTTGTCTGTGGTTCAGGAGTGGCTTAACAAGAGGAATACGACAACTGTTGCCAAATTCCTTGACGCGTCTTTATGCCTTGACCCCATTCCTTGTGAAGTTCACCCAAATTCTTAAATTGATTTTGCGGTTCTCTCGGTTGGTTGTTCATCTTTTTCTTCCACACTTTTTCCTTCCACTCAATTTTCTGTTAACATGCTTGGATACAGCACTCTGTGAGCAGCCAGCTTCTTTGGCAGTGAATGTTTGTGGCTTACCCTCCTTGTGAAGGGTGTCAATGATTGTCTTCTGGACAACTGTCAGATCAGCAGTCTTCCCCATGATTGTGTAGCCTAGTGAGCCAAACTGAGAGACCATTTTGAAGGCTCAGGAAACAGGTGTTTTGAGTTGATTAGCTGATTGCCATGTCACCATATTCTAATCTGTTGAGATAGTGAATTGGTGGGTTTTTGTTAAATGTGAGCCAAAATCATCACAATTAAAACTACTTCAGTCTGGTGCATTGAATTTATTTCACAATTTGAGTTGAATTCATGAAATAAATGAACTTTTCCACGACATTCTAATTCACTGAGATGCACCTGTATATAAGGACTTAGATAAAATGACTATTCAATTCAGAAGCACACTTTTAAAATGATTGACACTGCTGTCAGTCAGTCCAAAATGTGACTTATAAGAAACCCTATTGCTTCTGTGAAGAAGGGTCTTCTTTACAGCTGTCTGAAGTGTGAAAACGCAAACCACATTGCATGTATTTGCTTCTTAGGTATGTGTTCTCATTTATTGAGATGCATCTGTAAGAATGTTTACTATTTTGAGTGACCGACTTTGAAGATACGAAGATGCCTGTGCATTTATCATTTGTGAATGAACATGTTTACTTTTGTGACTCCCTCAGCCTCGTAAGGCCAGCGCTACATGCAGCTCTGCCACTGCTGCGGCTTCCAGTGGTTTGGAAGAATGGAATGCCCGATCCCCACGGCAACGCAGCTCCGCCCCATCTCCGGAGATTCCTGATCCTTCGCACTCGGACACACCCGCTAAGCCCCCTTCCCCGGCCGGAGCCGCCCTAGCACTATCCAAACCCCCATCGCCCTGTGCGCCAGGTCTGTTATCAGTGTTTTGCAATAAGGAGAGTGTCATTAAAACTATCAGTATGAAACATTTCCTCCAGCAGGCCAATATTTAGGGTAAATGCCACATGACATTCATGGATAATTAAACTGATTATAAGGGGACCTGGATTTTTTTTCTCCTCAAAATCTAAAGGAATTAAATGAGTAATTATATTTTACTCAAAGTACACCTGTTGTAATTCTGTAATGTAAACTATCGTTTCGAAGATTGGGGTTGTGTATGATTTTTAATATTTCTGATAGAAGTCTCTTATGCTCACCAAGACTGCATTTTTTTATCCAAAATATGGCAAAATTGTGAAATATTATTGCAGTTCAAATTAACTGTTTTCAATTTGAATATGTTCTAAATTGTAATTTATTCCTGTGATGCAAAGCAGAATTTAAAGCATCATTATTCCAGTCTTCAGTATATAGAAGCGAGGGGCCAGATTCACAAGCATCTTCTTAAGAAATAGATTAAGAAATTTCTTAAGAGAAACCCCATGAAGTTCGTAAGAATGTTCTGAAGTGCAATTCTTGAAAAAATCGTAAGTTCTCAAATATGTTCTTAAGAACGCCTTCATTTTTTTTTCTTAAGAATTTTTTTGCTTTATCTGAGTGAATATATGACGCTCTGATAAACTCGCACTTCAAAGATTGTTTTTGCAGTTTCTGCAAGTTACCCTAATAATCATAATAAGCATGCACACTATTTTTGTCATGACCTTGACTGGCGCTCAGCTTCACATTTTTTTTAATGTGACTTTTTTTTTTAACAGTTACTTTTAAAGAGCCTGTCTGAAGCTTCAGCAGTCTGTTTCATTCATTTTCGTGCTGTGTATCTTATATGTATGTAGTAGTGTTGTAATGCTTAGATATAACAATTAATTTGAAATAACCCAATTAATCCATTAAATAATTCATACTATTTGAGATCCTAACTTTAAGAAGTTAATTACGTAATGGTTTTTAAGATGAATTCTGAGAAATAGTCACAGTTCTGAAAAATAAAGTGAGAATTGCTAGATATAAACTCACAGTTCACTTTTTTCTCAAAATTGCAAGGTTGTATCTCGCAATTGTGACTTTTTCTGAATTGTGAGATATTTCTAAGAACATATCAGTCTTTTTGTCCCCTCAAAATGTAACTTTATAACTCACAACAGTGAGTTTATATTACTTTTTTTTTCTCAGAATGACAGAAAAAGTAGTTATATAAAACTCGCAATTCCGTAAAAAAGTCAGAATTGTAAGACTAAAGTCAGAGTTGTAAGATATAAACTTGCAATTCCAAATAAAAAGTCAGAATTGCGAGATTTGAACTAAAAAAGTCAGCATTGTGAGAAAAAAACAGTTGCAAGAAAAAAAAGGCAAAATTGCAAGGGAAAAAAATCTGAATTGCAAGTAAAAAAAGTCAGAATTGCGAGGGAAAAAGTCAATTGTGAGGGGAAAAAAAAAGTCAAATTGTGAGCTATAAACTTGCAATTCCAAAACAAAAGTCATAATTGTCAGGAAAAAAAGTCAGAAGTGTGGGAAAAAAGTCAGAATTGTGAGATATAAACTTGCAATTCCAAATAAAAAGTCAGAATTGCAAGATATAAACTAAAAAAGTCAGAATTGTGAGAAAAAACAGTTGCAAGAAAAAGAGTCAAAATTGCAAGGGGAAAAGTCAGAATTGCAAGGAAAAAAAGTCTGAATTGCAAGGAAAAAAGTCAGAATTGTGGAAAAAAGTCGTAATTGTGAGAAAAAAGTTGAGAAAAATGAGAAAAATGTCAAATTATGAGGAAAAAAGTCAGAACTGGAAGATAAAAGTCAGAATTGTGAGATATTAACTTGCAATTAAAAACAACGAAGTCAGAATTGTAAGAAAAAAAGTCCAAATTGCGAGAAAAAAGTCCGAATTGTGAGAAAAAAGTCCGAATTGTGAGGAAAAAAACTATGCATTACAGTAATGAATATTTGTGGTTAAATTTGCTTAAGTTTAATGTTATTAAAAATGGACAAAAGTTTCATGCAAAATAACATTTATTTTTTTGGTGCATGGTCTTTTTATGAAAATCCCCAAAAACACTGCAGGAGTGTCCTCGTGTCTGAACCTCTAAACGGTCTTTTGAAATAAAGCTTTCCTGTGCTCTGTTTCGCCATGTAGGTCCCAGTAACCAGGCTTGTGTTGGACCAGACAGACCCACCTCGTCTTCTCTGGTGTCTCTGTATCCAGCACTGGGCTATCGGGCCATTATGCAAGAGATGTCCCCTACTGCTTTTGGTGAGGAATCTGAATCATGCCTGCCAGTGCATCTAGCAATCCTGCCTGATTCAGTATGAAAGAATCCAGGGCTCAGGAATGCCACATTAATCACAACGCTCACTCGCCTTCCTCATGCATCACACACAGCATGAATCTGTGATGTGATCCATGTGATTCAGCCAGGAGCAGTGCGACTTGTACCCAGCACTCATGCAGAAAGCATCATGTACAGTCGTAATGCACAGTTAAATACACTTGATTGCGGCTGAGTATCGGCACACCCCTCTTACTGTTGACATCAGCTTTGTTGTGGCTAAGAACTTAAGAAGGTGCAAATAGGGAGTGAATGCTTTTTACAAATGGATATACACCAGTCTCAAAAAAACGGACACACCTAATCACTCTTTATCATTGCTATTATGCACATTTAAGAATAAAGGAATAATAAAAGCTCTTTTTATGAAGTTTCTGTTTATGTTGCACACTTGTTACCTGGTTTGTTTTTATTGCATCATCAGCCTGAAAATAACTCTTTTCTATTTGAATATATTGTCAAATGTAATTTATTTCTTTGATGCAAAGCTGTATTTGCTCTTGTTTTGCAACAGGCCTAACAGACTGGGAAGACGACGAGATTTTGGCGTCCGTCCTGGCCGTGTCACAACAGGAATACCTCGATAGCATGAAGAAAAACGCCATGCATAGAGAACCTTCTCCAGACAGCAGTTGATAATGGAGGGTCGAGACACAATCTGCACCGGAAAGCAGGAGGCAGATACATGGGGATCAAACCAATCACATTCTCTCCATCATCATGCAGTTCACGTCGTCCTCTCTTTCCTTCCCCAAACCCATCCATCAGACCATCACTGGCCTCAGCCGTTCAGCAGTAATGGCCCATTGTTGTGATACTCACCTAACCACTCCTTTTCTTTCTTATGCCATTCACACCATCGTCGGACTTCTTTAGGTGCATGTGAAAATAAACATGACTGATATCATTATAGAAAACATGGGGAAATGAAAAGTTATTGAAAAAAAAAAGTCATACTTTATCCTCTTAATTAATTGATTAATATAATCTTGTTTTATTTTCTTGTTTGGGATGAAAATGCTCTTTTTTTTCTTGGAATAAAAAAAGAACTTTCTGAAGAAATATGCGTTTTTGCTGGCATCCTTTTTATAGTTTTGGTTAGTCACTACATTTACCTTGAAGAATCTGCTACACTGCAAAAATGCTTTTCTTACTTAGATTTTTTTGTCTTGTTTCCAGCCAAAATATCAAAAATTCTTAAATCAAGAACAAATTTCTAGATAAGTTGTTTTCAGAAAAAAAGAAGTCAAAATTAAGTGAGTTTTTGCTTAGAACAAGCAAAATAATCTGCCAGTGGGGTAAGCAAAATAATCGTATAAATAATCTTATTTCAAGACAAAAACAAGATTATTTTGCTTACCCCACTGGCAGATTATTTTGCTTGTTTCAACAAAAACTCACTTAATTTTGACTTTTTTTTCTGAAAACAAGACAACCATTTTTGCTTGTCTAGAAAATTCTTCTTGATTGCTGGAAACGAGACAAAAAATCTAAGTAAGAAAAGCATTTTTTGCAGTGTAAATGTTAATGTTAAAGAGGGATCATGCAAAACTCATGTTATTTTTTATTTAGTACTGACCTGAATATGATATTTCACATAAAAGATGTTTACAAGACAAAATAATCGTTGAATTCATGACCCTGTTCAAAAGTTTACATACACTTGAATCTTAATACTGTGTTGTTACTTGAATGTCACCTAGCTGATTTTTTGGTTTAGTGATAGTTCATGAGTTCCTTGTTTGTCCTGAACAGTTAAACGGCTCGCTGTTATTCAGAAAAGTTGTTTAGGTCCCACAGATTCTTTGGTTTTTCAGCATTTTTGTGTATTTTAACCCTTTCCAACAATGACTGTATGATTTTGAAATCCATCTTTTCACACTGAGGGACTCATATGCAACTATTACAGAAGGTTCAAATGCCCTTGACAATGAAATGTTTTCTTATTTTGCCAAAGTTAAATTTACCCTAATCTTCAAATTTAAAACGTTTTTTTAATGCATCATGTTTTCTTCTGAAGCATCAGTGAGCATTTGAACCTTCTTTAATGGTTGCATATGAGTCCCTCAGTTGTCCTCAGTGTCAAAAGATGGACTAAAATCAAACAGTCATTGTTGGAAATGGTCCAAATACACAAAAATGCTAAAAAAAAACCCAAAGAATTTCTGAAGAACAGCTGTCAGCTGACAAACAAGGGACTCATAAACAACTATCACTAAAAAAATAAAACCAGCTGTGGATCATTCAGGTAACAACACAGTACTGTAGAGTAGCTATTATTTATTATTTTGTATGTGAAATATCTTATTCAGGTCAGTACTAAACCAAAAAATAACATGCATTTCAAATAATTCTTATTTTGCTAAAACAATTAACATTTTTCAGATTCTGCAAGGTCTATTTAAACGTCTGACGTCAACTGTGTGCAGATTTGTCATACTCCATGACTTCACTATGACTTCCAAATGTGAAAAACAGTTTATTATTAAAAAAAATGAGGTGTGTCTGAATATTATGTATGTAGAAATGCATGCAACTTGAATGCAAAGCTGTCCACTAGTCAAGTGTCTCACATGGCATTAAGCTTGATAAGTCAGGTCTTGCTATCTGCAGAAAGCATCGCCATCGTTTAGCTATTAAAGTTCCGCTTTTCTTGGTATATCATCATGGAGACAAAACCGCATTCGATTTTGTAAATAGCTGATGTGGGACTGTCCCACAAGCATAGTGCGTGCTAAAGCATGAGTCATTATGCCCTTCAAACTGGTCTAAGATCATCCCTATTTATATGTGCAATGTGTGCAGTATTTTTGCTAAATGACTGCTGTTTCAGCTTCACTTTATTATCTCCTTTTTGACTTAGAATCACTTGTAAATAACCCAGTAGTGACTAGTATGTTTCGTTTTCACTATTGACAAGCTATTTGTTAATTACTGGAACTGTTACTTTTAATATGGAGATTTTAGTGTTTAAGAGAAAAAAAAAACATTTTGCCATATACAGTTGTGCTCAAAAGTTTACATACCCTTGCAGAATATGCAAACTGTTAATTATTTAACCAAAATAAGAGGGACTGTACAAAATGCATGTTATTTTTTATTTAGTACTGACCTGAATAAGATATTTTACATAAAAGACATTTACATATAGTCCACAAGAGAAAACAATAGTTGAATTTATAAAAATGACCCTGTTCAAAAGTTTACATACCCTTGATTCTTAATACTGTGTTGTTGTTTAGTGATAGATGTTCATGAGTCCCTTATTTGTCCTGAACAGTTAAACTGCCTGCTGTTCATCAGAAAAAATACTTCAGGTCCCGTAAATTATTTGGTTTTCCAGCATTTTTGTGTTTTTGAACCCTTTCCAGCAATGACTGTATGATTTTGAGATCCATCTTTTCACACTGAGGACAAACTGAGAGACTCATATGCAACTATTACAGAAGATTCAAACACTCACTGATGCTCCAGAAGGAAAAAACATGTATTAAACTTTAGAAAAATTTGAAGATCATGGTAAATTTAACTAATTTTGTCTTCTTGGAAACATGCAAGTATCTTCTGTAGCTTCTGAAGGGCAGTGCTAAATGAAAAAAAAGATATTTAGGCAAAATGAGCAAAATGTACAAATTTCCATTCTATTCAAAAGTTTTCACCCCCTGGCTCTTAATGCATTTTTTTTCCTTCTGGAGCATCAGTGAGGGTTTGAACCTTCTGTAATAATATTTGTACCCGTTTCAGTTTTTCTAAATGCATTTTTTATTAGTCTCTTTGTTTAGTAGTATTTAAAAGAATTAACTGCTAATATCTATTTCTACTTTAAAAAGCAGTTAGCTAAGACCGCAACAATTCACTATCGTAGCTAACTGCTTTTTAAATTCTGTCTCTTTTTAGACTCTTTGAAGTGGTTATTTAATGATTTTCGTTAAAAACAGTAATGGGTGTGTTTTTGGGTTGTGAATTCAAAAATGTAAGCGCTAAAAAAAAAAAAAAAAACTCAAAGGTATTCCTGTTATTGCGCGCGCGCGCTCTTTCTGTGGGACGTTGGGTGTAAATGCCGGGGAGATTCTTAGAATTTTAACCGCACGCATTAATATTCAACTCTTTAAAAAAATCAGCGCTGTGATTGGCTGTCAGTTCAAAACACTCCAAGCGTGTTGCCCGCGATTGGGCGGGCTCTTCAGAGTGGGCGTGTTTTACGCATGTAAACTTAAAACATCAACAAACTGCGAGAAGATGATGATTCAGAAGTGCGCGAGTGTTTGACGGAGGCGCTCAGTGCAAACGGCGGAGTTTCAACTGGAAACACACAGCGACGATCCATAACAGATTACCATGGATATGTTTTGCTGAGGCGGCTTGCTGTAAAAGCTGAGAATATCACTTGTTTTATAGAGGTTTACACGTGTAAAAACTGAAAATGTTGGATAAAAGGACTGTCGAACTGCGTTTGGATCAGCTGGAAGCGGTGAAAGCAAAAAATGGTAAGTCCCTTAAAACACCGAGCAGCTGTTAAAATTAGAACTTCATCAACCATAAAATAAAACAATGCTAAATTGTAACGTTATATGAAACGCGAATGTTACATCTTTGTTACATTTAACTGTTTACCCTCAGAGAAAGACAACTTTGAGAAGCAGTATAAGATGGGAACCCTCCTTGGAAGCGGGGGGTTTGGTTCTGTGTTCTCCGGACAGCGCATTTCAGACGGACAACAGGTAAAAACGATATGCAATAATATAAAATGCAAATATTTGTGCGTATGTCTTCGTGGATTTGTTTTCTAAATGACTTTTGTTCTCATTTCAGGTCGCTATTAAACAAATATCCCGTGACAGAATTCAGCAGTGGGCCACACTGGTGAGTAAAATTCATATAAATGCATGTTTTTTTAATTTTCTTTCAGTTATTGGTCTTTTAAGGCGAGACACTGCAGGCAAAAACGCTGTTTTTTCATGCACCTCTCAAAATTATATTTTAGGCTTTTTGGTTTTTCAGACTAATGGAACGAAAACATCCAAAAGACACTGTTAAGTGTTTCTTTTATAGCACTTTATCTATTTGTGTCAATAGATTTCAATTACGGTATGTATTTTTAAAGGCCGTTTTCTCAAAATGAGTTTTTCAAATGAAAAAAAAAGTAGTTTTCTGTCTGTTCCAAGTATTTACTGAATTGGCTGAATGGCAAACAAAGAATTTTGAAAGTGGCTTTTAGATTTTTGTTCTAGAAATGTATGCAAACTAGTTGCATATTTCATTAAATAATGCCTCATATGCATTTTTAACCCTAACATTTGAGAAAACTTGTAATAGAAAAAATGTTTGCAATTTTTAATGTAATAAGTAAGTAAGGTGATAACTGTTAGTTATTTTTTTACCCTATTCACCTGCAGTGTCTTGACTTAAAGTAGAATTGCAGTAGTTTCAATTTGTCATGATCTCGAACATATAAACAAACGAAGGCATAGAAATATGAATCATAGCGCCCTCTTCTGATTGATTTGTTATTTTGTATTTTTATTACCGGAACCGCGTCGTTCTGATACTGAAAGTGACGTAGGCGTGACGCTACGGATTTTTCAAAACAGCCTAAAAGGGAAACTTAAGTGGACTTTCCCATGTGTGTCAGAACAGCAATAGACTAGATTGACGAGATATATCTGGTTTGAAAACAAGAAGTATATTTATAGATTTATCTCAAAATATGAGATAAATTTGTAGTTCCCCTTTTAATAACCCAGGGAGAATCCCTGGATTACACCTGAGGTGCCATGTGTTAAATTCTCTAGGGATTTTTTTTAAGTGATAACGTCTTTTCCGGTGGAAATTAATTAGAATTCATAGTGAATAATGACCGTTGTCTTTTATTGACCTTTTACAGCCTGGTACCACAAACGCAGTCCCCATGGAGATCGCTCTCCTCCTGTGTTTGGGTGGAGGTTCGGGGTCGGGGTCGCTACCCGGTCACCGCGGCATCATCCGGATGCTCGACTGGTTTGAGATGCCAGGTCAGGGATACCTCATCGTGTTTGAGAAACCCCAACACTGCCAAGACCTTTTTGACTACATCACTGAACGCGGGGCCCTGGAGGAGCCCGTCGCGCAGAGGTACGAACAAGCAAAAATGTCTTTTCACATTCGATTCTAAACATAAACCACAATACTGATGAGAATTCTTCTGTTCAGGTTCTTCAGACAAGTCATCGAAGCTTTGCAGTTCTGCCACTCCAAGGGAATCGTTCACAGGGACATCAAAGATGAAAACATTCTTGTTGACACCCGCACCGGAGACATCAAGATCATTGACTTCGGATCTGGCGCTGTCCTGAAGGACTCCATCTACACTGACTTTGAAGGTAAGGCTGCTTTTGGGACGCTATTGCACATGTGTGAATATAACATGAATGTGGAACTGTTTCTAATGGCTCCTCTTGTTTGTGTAGGAACTAGGGTCTACAGCCCTCCAGAGTGGATCCTGCAGCAGCGCTACAGCGCTCGTCCGCTCACCGTGTGGTCGCTGGGCGTCCTTCTGTTTGACATGGTGTGTGGAGATATTCCCTTCGAGCGGGACGACGACATTAAACATGCAACTCCAAGCTTCACTAAACGCATCTCCAAAGGTGAGCTCGCACGCTGAGCAAAATCTACTTTCTTAAAGAAACAGCACATCCAAAAATAAAAACTCTGTCATCATTTATTCACCCTAATGTTTCAAAACTTTCAAAACAGTTTCGGGTACACTGACTTTTGCTCCACACTATAGAAGTCAATGGGAACCAAAACAGTTTGAAACATGACCTTAGACCACAAAACCAGTCATAAGGGTTGATTTTTTGCATCATCTGAAAGCTGAATAAATAGGCTTTCCATTGATGTATGGCTTGTTGTTACGATGGGACTATTTGAAAATCTGGAATCTTTATTTATTTATTTTATTTATTTGTGCTCTTAACTTAATATCCTAATGATTTTTGCTATAAAAGAAAAATTGATCATTTTGACCCATACAATGTATTTTTGGCTATTGCTACAAATATACCACAGTTTTGTGGTCCAGGGTCACAAATATGTTCATCCAAATGCTTAAAACATCAATAAGCTATGACAGAATGTTTGATTGGTCCTGTCCATCATTTTGTCTTGTTTTATATTTGTGCAACTTTCAAACACACTTCACATGGGTTGCAAGCAGATTTGTAACTATAGAGCATTTACATTAGCTCTTTTACTTACAATAGAGCAATGTGAGCAGAGCTAGTATGCAGTGCCAGGTTTATTCAACGTTTATTCTTTCATTTCAGAATGCCAGTTACTGATTTGCTGGTGCCTTTCCTACCGGCCGGAGGACCGGCCTAGTTTGGAGCAGATTTTGCAGCATCCTTGGATGACGGAGAACTCCGAGGACATTGGAGATTTGCAAGCGGAAAGCAATATTAAGCCAAGCCTTTAAATCCTGAAGGACTTTGGACTCGATTCAGAACTTTCACACACACGCTGTTTTGTTTTACACTGGACTTTCTGAACTCTAGTTGTTGGCTTCTGGATGCTTCCTTATTTATTTTTCCGTTTGGCTGCCTTTTTGTTGTTTCATATGGGATCTATGCTTCAAGAACCCCTGAAATAGCCCTGGATTGCTGCAGGTTTACTTTATGAATGAACATTCCCCACGACTACAATCGTCACAGCTCACTGTTTCTTTTTTGTTTTAATTTATTGCTGATTATTTATTTTTTTCAGCCTTGTACTAATTTATTTTTACGAGAAGTTTCAGAAGCAGCAAACTGTGTTTGTTTTGTGTATTGATTGTTTTTGAAGTTCGATGGACTTGCAGTTATTTACCAGACTGCGATGATACCTGGTTTTACAGGTTTTTTTTTGTTGTACAGTGATATTCCCTCCCTGTTCTAAGGGTTTTAAAAGACTTTGGATCTGCTTTCCAGTCTTTTTGACGGGAGGCCTGGCGGAACAATAATTCAGGCTCATGTGGATCTGTTCCCATTTATCAACACACACTCTCAAAGAAGGTGCGACAGAAGAGAAGAGGAACATTCCTGTGGATCCTGTTTACTCTAAATGAACCAATTCCCTAGATGGATTCCTCAGAGCCATTACTAAGCCGGCTTTTGGTTTCTGTCTCTTTTGTTTGTGAAATACCTGCGCTGTAACTCAAAGAATGTTGTCAGGACGCTTTGTACTGAACCAACCCTGATGTGTGTCATTTTGTTGGAAGTTCCCAAAGGGTCAGCATGTTAACTCATGTCATGAGGGTTTCAACCACTAACCCACTGTTGATGTTTACTGAAAAGGGCCTGTGGGCTTTTCCCGATTGTTCGATTTCATTATAACACACCAAAGAGATCTGCCTTACTGTCTTATGTGAGAGAAACCTGCATAATGGCAAATTCATTTGATTTTGATTTGAAATCTGGACCTAAGACAAGCAAAATATTTTCTTTGAAATTTCAAATTGAGATTTGAAAATTGTATGCATGTGAATTGGACCTTTCACAACATAAAATGTAAACACTGGAGTATTTTCTCACCACTTTTTTTGACGAAAGAAAAAAATCCTTGCGGTTTCCGCTTGGGTTTGCAGAACAATATAGCTGTAAATACTTGTGTATTCAACAATGTGCTGTGGCTGTTGTCACATTATGTTTAATTTAAGAGATTCTATGAATAAAAAATATAGATGGGAAGTGTCTATATTCAAAGAAACACCTGTTTTGTCTTTTCTATCCTTGCTTTTTTGCTCATGCAAATAAGAAATAAAAAGAGAAACTAGTGCCACATGGAGAATGGTTTTCGTTCATCAAGTTTTAAACAGGCCTCTCCAGTCAAACCATTCAGATTAGTTATTCCCGACAAAAGAAGGAATGTTTTTTATTATATTCACGTGCTTTAGTGTAATGACAGAACTGACTTTTCCGCATTGTTTGTTTAAAAACACCTGCAACAGACAAACTTAATGCATACACTATAGACTTAGTACATTTACAAATTAAACATATTTTTATATTATATATAGATTATGTATAGGAAACAATGTGTGTAGTGTTGAATATTTTAAGACTTGAAGCCCCTACAGTTAGACAAGTGAAATTCACTGTAAAAAGCATGTTAATAGAAAAACAGCCCCCAAACTTGGACATTTTAGGCAATTCATGTCAGTCCAGCCAGCACAAAAAATAGGATATCAAACTACATTTCGGGAGAAAATGTGGGAAAGAAACAGGAGCTATACTTTATTAACCTTAAAAGTTATATGTGACATCAGAATTATTTTAAAACTAATATTTTAAGGTTAAAAATAATTGCATGTAGTTGCTTGTGATGTCTCAGAAAGTAATAAATAATCTCTAAGGTGCTGCTGCCCCCTAAAGGCCCATGTACTGCAGTGCAATAAACCTTTTCAATATTATTGTTTTCCCCATTGTTTTATGAGAATTGTTCGGCTACATAGAAGTTAAACCGAGGGTGGTAAATAAATAAATACCAGATTTATTTTGAAACAAAATGCAAAATGAAAGCTCACGAAGAAAAAAGTTCCAAAAAAAAAAAAAAGAAAGAAAGAAAACTCCCACGGACAGTTACAGGAAGTGATTTTGTGGGACTGCAACCCTTCTATCGACCACATCTTATGTGTTTCATGGAGCTGCGGCAGGGAAATAATCATTAATCTCTG
The DNA here is from genome assembly GCA_033026305.1 of Cirrhinus molitorella. Classification (NCBI taxonomy): domain Eukaryota; kingdom Metazoa; phylum Chordata; class Actinopteri; order Cypriniformes; family Cyprinidae; genus Cirrhinus; species Cirrhinus molitorella. The sequence goes on from CM065125.1 coordinate 2,738,835, forward strand.
TAATCATTACAGATCTAATCGGATCGTTTGAAGTTGATGATGATAATGATGGCAGCAGCAGCCAGTAACAGTCCCGACAGAAGCACTGAGGATAAAACATCCGCCCGAAGACTGAAAGACGGTAATTTGATCAAACATCAGAATGTTTATTAAAAGTGCATTCGCCGATTTTCAGCCAGCTTTGTATTGGTACAATGTCGGTGTTATAAGTAAATGAACGATGTGTAATGTTTTCCATGTTATCTGCACCAAGATATCCCCGTTTGTTTATCAAAAAAGTCCGGGAGCCATCAAAAGTTTTGACAGTTTCAGGGAAAACTACAAATCGTACTTCCGCATTTTTGTATCCCCGCTCACTTGATCGTCTGATCGAACCCTGTGCATTATGGGAGTTGAAGTTTTCCTTTTTTTCTCGCCACGGCCCTTTTTATGTGTTTTCTCTATTAAAATACATAAATAGCGTTCCTACTGCATGACAGTCAGCTTTTATAAATAAAAAAGGCCCATATTTCTAAGCGGTGAATTACATGGTAGGCTCTTTCATGCTAGTTTAAAGAATACCGTGGTGCTTTTTGTATTCAAGCTAAAAAAGTACCTTGAAAAGGTTTATCATACCATCCTTATGAAAGTACCTATTATTACTTTCTGATATGAACAGTGGAGCTTTGAAGTGTGGGACTGCCATCATTTTACAGGAGAATCAGATCAGGACTCGAAGCGGGATCGTGAATCTTTTGATTCAGATGCGAACTTCGGAACGCGGCTTCTCGAATCATTTGATTTAGATTCAGAGCGCATATTTGATTTAGATCGGAACTCAACATGTCACGAATTGCGAATCATTTAATTTTTTTCGGAATTAGTAATTGTTTTGTTTTGTGAATTTTTTAAATGAAATTGAATCATTATTCAGATCGGGACTAGTAGGAGCGCGGATCGGGAATAATTAAGATCAGAAACTCCGCATATTACGAATCGCGAATCATTTGATTTAGATCGGAACTTGTTAACGGGTTCGTGAATCTTTTGATTTAAACCGAAACTTTGGAGCGGGTTCGCGAATCGTTTGATGGTTCATAAATCAAAAAAGTCCGGGAGCTATCAAAAGTTCTACATCACCCGGTGGACTTTTGACAGTTGCAGGGAAAACTACAAATCGTACTTCCGCATTTTTTGTATCCCCGCTCACTGCTCGTCTGATCGAACGCTGTGCATTATGGGAGTTGAAGTTTTCTTCACTTTTTTTTCGCCATGGCCCTTTTTATATGGCAAGCCGTTTTGACTTTTATTCATTCGCTGGATATGAATTCTTGATATCAACAGTTCAGTTTTCACTAGTAAAAATGCTAATTCTTGATATCAGAAATTTGATTTTTACTAGTAACGGCAAATCAGGAATTACATTTCCACTAGTAAAAATATCAAGAATTATAATTATAATAAAATTATATTAAATTATAATATTATATTTTTATTATAATAAAATTATAATAAAAATCAAGAACTATAATTGTTGATATCAAGAATAGTATTTTCACTAGTTAAATGTCACCATAGACTCATTCAAATTTTATTGCTGATATCAATAATTGATTTCTTACTAGTTAAAAATCCAATTTCACATATCAGAAATACAATTCTCACTAGTAAAAACCTTTATTTTTGATATCAATAATTACATTGTTACTAGTAAAAATGCCAATTCCTGATATCAAGATTTCAGTTGTCACTAGTTGAAATGCCAGTTGTTGATATCTGTAAATGTATTTCAACATGTTGCATTTGTTATTTCTGATATCTGAAAATATATTTCTGTTATCAATAATTAGGAGAGTAATTTCAGATATCTAAAATGGCATTCTTACTAGTAACAATCCCATTCATGATATCAGAAATGAACATGTCACTAGTAGCAACTGAATTGTTGATATCAAAAATAAAGGTTTTTACTAGTGAGAATTGTATTTCTGATATGTGAAATTGACATTTTAACTAGTAAGAAATCAATTCTTAATATCAGCAATTAAATTTGAATGGGACATTTAACTAGTGAAAATACAATTCTTGATATCAACAATTAGTTGAAATCCAATTGTTGATATCAATAATTAACCTTTTTACTAGTGGAAATGTAATTCCTGATATCAAAAATTGCCATTGTTACTAGTAAAAATCCAATTTCTGATATCAAGAATTAGCATTTTTACTAGTGGAAACTGAACTGTTGATATCAAGAATTCATATCCTGCGAATGAATAAAGGTCAAAATGGCTTGCCATACTTTTTATGTGTTTTCCCTATGCGTACACAACCGAAAAAATAAATAGTGTTCCTACTGCATGACAGTCAGCTTTTATAAAAACAAAACAAAAAAACATATTTCTAAGCGGTGAATTACATGGTAGGCTCTTTCATGATAGTTTAAAGAATACCGTGGTGCTTTTTGTATTCAACTTAAAAAGTACCTTGGTAAGGTTTATCATACCATCCTTATGAAAGTACCGTAATTATTAAGTGTGGGACTGCCATAATTTTTTACAGGAGAATGAGGTCAGTTTAAAACAAAGAGACAGAGAAACCAGAGACTTATTTTATTTTTGGTTTCTTAATCTCTGATATTCAGACAGGCTAACATGTGCAACATAGTAATATTTCAAGCTTTAATTCTCACTTTTTAGTACTATTTCACATTGATAAATTAACTTTATTGCCTGGAAATGGTTTCTGCTTGCGAGCAGTGTGTTTGCACTGGATTAAGAAACGGATTTGTTTAGGTGTGTCTAGCTTCTTTCAAAAGATCATAATCCTGTGGTTTGTCAGTGTTTGGATTGAACTAAATATCTTTTTTTGTGTCTCTTGCAGTGAACATCATGAAGTTCATCAGTCTGGTGATTTTGGTGATCCAGAATATATCGCTCATCCTCAGCATCAGCTATGTGTGGAAGTTGTCTGATTTCTTGAGCACATCTACTGTTGTGATGGCAGAGCTTCTTAAAGTTCTTACTTGTCTGTTTATCATCTCAATGCAGAGGACTGGTGAAGCCAGTTTTTATGACATTGCTTGGGTTGGCAGAACCATTTCACTATAAATACTTGTGTACTGGACAATGCAATGTGATAGTTGTCATACAATTTCAAGTTTCATTTAAGCAGTTTTATAGATAAAATTCTATTTACAGATAAAATTCATTTTCACTTTCACTTTCACTTTTTTCACTTTCACTTAAAATATATCTGTTTTGAAAAATACTCTCATGTCCATTATATCAGAATGTTTTAATTTCTACATAGTGGCAAATGCAAGGTTTTTTTTTTTTCAAATACAAACTATGTAATTATAAAAATATTTGTCTTTGCATTTATTTTTGTTGTATTTAGTTGATTTAACAAATTCTAGGCTACAGTTATTACAATTAAAGCATAGGCATAACTTTTATTAAATTGAACAGACATTGTTCAACGCATTAGATAATGCTTTACATAATATTATTATTACATATGTGACCCTGGACCACAAAACCAGTCTTAAGTCACTGGGGTATATTTGTAGCAATAGCCAAAGATACATTGTGTGGGACAAAATTATTGATTTTTATTTTTTTTTTGCCAAAAATCATTAGGATATTAAGTAAAGATCATGTTCCGTAAAGATATTTTGTACATTTCCTACTGTAAATATATAAAAACTTTATTTTCACAACATTTATTATTTTTTTGCACCCTCAGATTGCAGATTTTCAAATTGTAGTTATTTTGGCCAGATATCGTCCTATCATAACAAACTATACATCAATGGAAAGCTTATTTATTCACCTTTCAGATGATGTATAAATCTCAATATTGAAAAATTGACACTTATGACTGGTTTTGTGGTCAAGGGTCACATATTATTGATCATTTCAGACTGTTGTGATGACTGGTGTGATAAGACTATCAAGATATTATTGCTTGCTTCTGCCATCTACAGGTTCCTGAAGAGCAACACTTCATACTTCTTGAGAGATAGTTTTAATGGATTTTTTTTTAATTTAATTATAGTTTTGCAACACTACACTAATATTTTAGTTACCCGTTTAAATTAAACATTAAAGATAACACAGATTTAATTAAGAATTAAAGCTAAATATTAAATGTAATAGCCTATATAATAATTAAAATATAGGCTACTAATGTTTTTTGTTTAGTGCAGTAATAAAAAAGTATTATAAACATTATAAATATATTGTTACAAATATATCTTTAGGCTACTTCAAAATTAAACGAAGCTAAACACGTCCTTAGTTTCCTCCGCAATTAATTTTCTTTCAGTAAATGTAGGCTAAATTTATTAGTGTTTTGTCAGTAAACTCTTCATGGGTCAGAAAATTATTTTACAAAAATGATCTGGAGCGGGTTCGCCAATTATTTTGTGAATGATTCTCGAATCGCGATCTGCTCTCCGGTCCCGATCTAAAATGATTCGTGACTCATTATTCAGTTTGGGACTAGTAGGAGCGCGGATCGGGAATCATTTAGATCAGAAACATCGCATATTACGAATCGCGAATCATTTGATTTAGATCGGAACTTTAACGGGTTCGTGAATCTTTTGATTTTAACCGAAACCTTGGAGCGGGTTCGCGAATCATTTCGTCAATTTAATGATTCTCGAATCGCGATTCGTGACTTATTATATCTGTTCGGGACTAGTAGGAGGGCGGATCGGGAATCATTTAGATAAGAAACTCCGCATATTACAAATCGCGAATCATTTGATTTAGATCGGAACTTTAACGGGTTCGTGAATCTTTTTATTTTAACCGAAACCTTGGAGCGGGTTCGCGAATCATTTCGTCAATTGAATGATTCTCAAATCGCGATCTGCTCTCCGGTCCCGATCTAAAATGATTCGTGACTCATTATTCAGATCGGGACTAGTAGGAGCGTGGATCGGGAATCATTTAGATCAGAAACATCGCATATTACGAATCGCGAATCATTTGATTTAGATCGGAACTTTAACGGGTTCGTGAATCTTTTGATTTAAACCGAAACCTTGGAGCGGGTTCGCGAATCATTTAGTGAATCGAATGATTCTCGAATCGCGATCTCGAGGCTCTGTTCATAGTATGAATCGTGAATCATTTGATTTAAATGGGAACTTGCGAGCTGGTTTATGAATATTTTAATTCAAATCAGAACCTTGGAGCGGTTTCGAATCATTTCGTGAATAGAATGATTCGCGAATCGCAATCCGCTCTCCGGTGCAAGTCTAAAATGCTGGTTCGGAGGGGATTCGCGAGTCTTTTGATGCAGATCAGTAGTACATTTATCAGGAACACAAATTAAATAAGTTATATTTTCCTATATCCTCTTTCAGGTAGCCAGACAATACAAAGAAAAATCTTTAAAACAGAAAGGAAAGTCACTTATAAAATTAGATCAGATGAACATTAAAAAATCAGACCTCAGAAGAGTGACAGAAACATCCCTACCAATATATCCAGCGACTATAAATTGTCCCTAGCAATAATTTTGATCAAACAATTACATTTATGTTGTCTGCTGTAATGTCCCCACCAATGCCAAAATCAAAACTTGGAAAGTAGTCAGTTACCATATGATATACCATGTTTGTTTATTTATTAAATAATACCCTTTCAAGATAACACCACACTATGTGGTATGTACGATTACCATATTCATATATCATAATTTTACACGGTAAAATGCAATGCTAATGCCATAGTATTTTTGTGGTACTTTTTATTTACCGTTACTTTTTTGCCAATTTTATTGTTGGTCCCGAGCCTACAGTCGGCGCTAAAACATTTCCATAATTCAGAACTCAAGAACGCGAAGAAGATCGGGCGCGCGCCTGATTGGTCACAGCTCTCGCTCACGCTAACAGGAAGTGCTTGTGTATTTGGGGACGTCAACACTTTTTCCTCGAGCACCTCTGATCATTCCCAACTCATTCACCGCATCTGTGAGCTGTTTCATGGAGCAGCGGCAGGGAAACCAACATTAAGCTCTGTAATCATTACAGATCGAGCGGATCGTGTGAGTTAGTGGGCAGATTGGGGTTCATGTTTGATGATGATGATGGCAGCAGCAAGCAATGAGAGTCCTAACAGAAGCACTGAAGATAAAACATCCGCCCGAAGACAGAATGAAGGTGAGGAAC
>CM065125.1:2747500-2782500 GCA_033026305.1 Cirrhinus molitorella
TGACTAAACTTTTTTCGAGTTGACACAACTTAAGGCAGCCAGGTAACAAATTATTTGAAGTTGACTCAAAAAATTGTTTTTTACAGTGAATGTGAATGTGTATGTGTTTATATATACGTAATAAATATACATGGTATTCACACATATATTATGTAAACACAAACTTTTATCACGATTAGACGCTTGTCAGCACTATAAAAAGGGTAACTGTTTCATAACTAATGCGTTATCTATTATTCAGCAGTTTCACTGTCTAAAAATGCTACAGAACTGCCGTTGTAATGAATGTCATGCACCACAAGGGTTAATCGTGGCAATGAGTGCTTTGAATTTCCTCAGTCAGTAGGTAAACTGTGAAACGTTTTGTCCTGCCCATTGTCATCTTGCAAAGAGGAGCTCTTTTCACTTTTCAGATGAGTTTTGACAATGTGGGTAGAGGGTGTGTAACACTCTCCTCAGTCCGTCTGGATTTATGACATTCTTTAAGGAAGAAAAGATATCAGTGCGCTGAAAACCAACAAAACAAGTTTATAACTGTCGTGCTTCCTGTTTGTCAAGTCTATAGTGTCCATATGGCTCTCGAAACCTGAGTTTAAAAGACTTTTTTGTTATACGTACTCTCTCTAATAATAACACAGTGGAAAAGAATTTATTTATTTTTTATTTTTTTGCATCTTTGGTGAGATTTGTCAAATGTTTGCTCTTGTTTTCTCACCTTTTAATATGATTAATGCTGTCATTTTGACTGTTTGGTACCAGTGTGCTGTGTTAAACCAACTAGGAAAGTTTTTCATGAATGAATAGAGCGTCTGTTAGCAGGGTGTTGCCACTGGACTGAGCAAACATTCGCCCACTGTCGACGTGTGTAGGTGTGACGTAAGTGAAAATACAAACTAAACTTTGACTGGCCTCATTCAGAAGAGAGAAATGCCACCATAATGCTGGTGTCTGTGTTCAGATCTGTTCACTTAGCCTCCTGTTATTTCGGTTTCACGCTGTCCAGAAGAGTTTTGCTGTACATTTGATGAAATATGTCTCTTGCAGGCAACAAGAAGTTGAAGTACATCAGTTTGGCGATTCTGGTGATCCAGAATGCATCGCTCATCCTCAGCATCCGTTATGTGCGGACGTTGCCGGGGGATCATTTCTACACTACGTCAGCGGTGGTGATGGCAGAAGTTCTTAAAGTCCTCACCTGTATTGTCATCATCCTCATAGAGAAGAAAGGTGCGTTTGATGGAAACACATGGTGGCATGTTACAGTGCGGCCTGTGATGTCATGTGTATTAGGTTCAAAGATTAATGTCTTATTTCACAATACTTCCTGTGTTATTTTGGAAAAGTTTGGGATTAGGAAGATATTTAAGGCTTTTTAAATGCTTTTTTATGCTCATCAAGCTGCATTTACTGTATCAAAAATACTGACAAAACTGTAATATTGTGAAAAATTATTACTGTTTAAAATAATGGGTTTCTATTTTAATATATTTTCAAATATAATTTATTCCTGTGATGCAAAGCTGAATTTTCATCAGCCGTAACTCCGGTGTTCAGTGTCACATGACCCTTCAGAAAATTTTTTCAGAAGTTTTGCTGCTAAATATTTTTTTGGAACCTGTGATATTTTTTTTTTCAGGATTTTTTGAATAATAATTTAATAAGTTAAAAAGAGCAACATTTATTCAAAATAGAAATATTTTCTAACAATATACACTCCCCTCCAAAAGTATTGGAACAGTGATGCCAATTTCTTTATTTTTGCTGTAGACTGAAAACATTTGTGTTTGATATCAAAGGACGAATATCAGACAATAGATTTACATGCCAGCTTTTATTTCCATCTGAATCTGACCATCAACTTAGAAAATATCACCTTTTGTTTGAACCCACCCATTTTTCATGTGAGAAAATCAGTGACAGTGACTGAGGTGTATTTTGTTGCCCAGGTGTGTCCTATCACAATGATTATTCAAACAATAATTAGCACCGAATGTCCATGCTCAGATTCAGATTTGGGTTTTGCCTGTTCAAAGTGCATTTATAGATAAATAGCTGTAACCAACATGAAAACCAGAGAGCTGTCTATGGGCGAAAAACAAGCAATTGCGAAGCTGAGAGAAAAAGGAAAATCAATCAGAGCCATTGCGCACACATTGACCATAGCCATTTCAACCGTTTTGAATGTCCTGAAGAAGAAAGAAGCCAGTGGTGTACTGAGTAACAGACATCAAACAGGTAGACCAAGGAAAACAACTCCAGTGGATGACAGAAACATTGTGAGAGCTGTCAGTAAAGACCCTAAAACGACTGTAAGTGAGATCACCAACAACCTCCAGAGGGCTGGAGTGAAGGTATCACAATCTACTGTCCGCAGAAGTAGGGCTGCACGATTTGGAGAAAAAATCTAATTGCGATTTTTCTAATCAAAATTGCGATTTGCGATTTAAAATGCGATTTTACTACTTCTTAAAAGTGCTACAGGTTTGATGTGGTTTGATTAAAGTTGCTACATCACGTGGCAATACAAATAATTTCTGTCAAAACAAAACAAAGCATAATTACAGATGTGTTCATGAGCCTCACGCCATAAGTCTTCGTTTGGACATAAGGAAATCAAACTGTAGAATGCACACTCAGCACCGCCGAGCGCGACAGTTAAAATGAAACCGAAAGTAAGACTCGCACGCGCATTGAAAAGCAATTTTAAGAGAGCGACTCCCCAATGCGTGCAAATTAGGCATTTAGGTGCCAAGTCGTCTGCAGGACTTTGCTCTTCTGCAGACACACTTTGTTGGGAAGTTGAGCCGCTGCTCCTGCTCATCTTTTCCAAATGACATTAACGTTATTTGCTCGTTCAGTCAGTACATGCAGTTTTAAAATGCCCCCTATTGGTTAAACTCACATCAAACATAATATACGCAAGAAGACGTAATATGCACATGAAACAAACTGTCAAAAACAACGTATATGCTTGTTACCATATAGTCAATCGAAATAATTGCAGCTCTTGCGATTTGAAAGTCACACCCTTTCAAATCACGATTTCGGTTTACAAATGATTAATCGTGCAGGCCTACGCAGAAGACTTCATGATCACAAGTACAGAGGCTACACCAGAAGGTGCAAACCACTCATCAGCAAGAAGAATAGGAAGGCCAGGCTGGAATTCGCCAAAAGGTACAGAGATGAGCCTCAACAATTCTGGGACAAAGTTTTATGGACTGATGAGACAAAGAATAACCTTTACCAAAGTGATGGGAAGGCTAAAGTTTGGAGAAAGAAAGGATCTGCTCATGATCCCAAAAATACAAGCTCATCCGTCAAACACAGTGGAGGAAATGTCATGGCTTGGGCTTGCATGGCTTCTTCTGGGACGGGCTCAGTAGTCTTCATTGATGATGTAACATGATGGCAGCAGCAAAATGAACTCAGAAGTCTACAGAAACATTTTGTCAGCCAGTTTCAAGAAAGATGCAACCAAACTTATTGGGAGATCCTTCATCATGCAGCAAGATAATGACCTAAAGCACACTGCCCAAACAACAAAGGAGTTCATCAGGGGAAGGTTTTAGACTGGCCAAGTCAATCTCCAGACTTAAACCCTATAGAGCATGCCTTTTCTCTGTTAAAGAGGAGACTGAAGGGGGTAACCCCCCAAAACAAACAGCAACTGAAAGAGGCTGCGCTGAAAGCCTGGAAAAGCATCACAAAAGAAGAATGTAAAAGTTTGGTGATGTCAATGGGTCACAGACTTGATGCAGTTACTGAAAGTAAAGGATTTGCAACTAAATATTAAGTGTTATTCACTTTTAATCTGTTAATTATATCTGTTCCAATACTTTTGCTCACATGAAAAATGGGTGGGTTCAAACAAAAGGTGATATCTTCTAAGTTCTTTGTCAGATTCAGATGTAAATGCCTGGAAATATTCGTCCTTTGATATCAAACCCAAATGTTTTCAGTCTACAGCAAAAATAAAGAAATTGGCATCACTGTCCCAATACTTTTGGAGGGGAGTGTAAGTCATTGTCACTTTTTCATCAATGTAACACATCCTTGGTGAGTGAAAGTATTATTATTATTATTATTATAATTATTATTTTAAAAAACAAACAAAGAAAAAACATTTACTGACCACAAACTTTTAAAAGGCAGTTACAAAAGATTACTCTTTTAAATAAATGCTGTTCATTTTATCTTTTTGTTTATTAAAGAATCCTGAAAAAAAAGTATCCATTTTTCAAAATTGAGGTTTATACATCACCTGAAAGCTGAATAAATAAGCTTTCCAATGATGTATGGTTTGTTAGGATAGGACAATGTTTAGTCAAGACACAATTATTGGAAAATCTAAAATCTGAGGGTGCAAAAAATTCTACATATTGACTGAGAAAATTGCCTTTAAAGTTGTCCAAATGAAGTTCTAGCAATGCATATTACTAATCAGAAATTAAGTTTTAATATATTTACGGCAGGAAATTTCCAAAATATCTTCATGGAACATGATCTCTACTTAATATCCTAATGATTTTTGGCATAAAATAAATCTATAATTTTGACCCATACAATGTATTTTGGCTGTTGCTACAAATATATCCCAGCGACTTATGACTGGTTTTGTGCTCCAGGGTCACATATTTTAAAATATGTTCACATAGAAAACAGTTATTTTACGTTGAAATAATATTTCACAATATTACTGTTTTTTTCTAAATTTTTGAACAAATAAATGCAGCCTTGAAGAGCATAAAAAACTTCTTTAAAAAACATAAAAAAAATTGTACTGATCCCAAACTTTTGAACGACAGTGTATACATTCATTATAATTTCGAATACATTTAAAAAATGCCATCTTTATATGTTATTGACATTCATATATTTTAAGTGTGCCCAAGCACTAATCTGTATAGTTTGGGCTCAGTACAATTTGTTTTTGTAAGAAATTAATGTGAAATCGAATTAAATTAATCAAAAGTGACAGTAAAGATATTTACTTTACAAAAGATGTCTATTTTAGATAAATGATGTGAGTGTGAGTAGATAAATGATATCATCGTTTCGGGAAAAAAAAATAAAGCAGCACAACCGTTTTCAGCATTGATGATAAAATCAGCATCAGAATGATTTCTAAAGAAGTATCATGTGACACTGAAGGACTGGATGATGATGCTTTATATTTTAAAATATATTCACATAGAAAACAGCTATTTTACATTGAAATAATATTTCACAATATTAGAGTTTTTTTCTGAATTTTTGAACAAATAAATGCAACCTATATTAAGCAGCACAACTGTTTTTGACGTTGGTATTAATCAGAAATCTTTCTTGAGCATTAAGTAATTTTAATAGATTGATTTCTGAAGGATCGTGTGACACTGAAGACTGGAGTAATGATGCTGGAAGTTAAAAATGTAAATGAAAAAGAAAATATTGATCAAATAAACATCCCTAAACGAATGAACAGCAGAGTATGTAATAACACCAGTATTACTACTACTGATAATTTATATATTTTTTAGCTATTACTTGCAGTAGTAGTATTGCAGCAATGTGTCTGATGATAATGTGTCCTTTCTCTTTTTTGTGAATGCAGGTAATGTGAAGTCCTTTATATCATTGTTGTATGACTCCATAGTCGTACAGTATTTGGACACACTGAAGTTAGCAGTTCCATCACTCATCTACACTTTACAAAACAACCTGCAGTATGTGGCCATTTCCAATTTACCAGCAGCCACTTTCCAGGTAAGACTGCTCCACAATTTGTTTATGCCCTTCCTTCACCTTCTCTCTCCTGATTCACTCCTTTTTAAGTCTGCTTATGATCTTAGTCGGATTTCTAAAAATCGGTTGCAATTTAGTGTTAAATGACCATTTCCTGTCCTCTCTCCGTTCAAATGGTCATTTGACATTTTGACAGTTCTTTAAAACTCTTTCTTTATTTTCTTTGCAGTGCATTTTAGTATGCTGAAAATGCTGAAAATCCATCTTTGCATCACAGGAATAAATTCTATTTTAAAATATGTTAAAATAGAAAACCAAACTTTTTAATCACAATAATATTTCACAATGTTACTGTTTTTTTCTGTATCTTTAATCAAATAAACCCAGCCTTGATGAGCAGAAAAGACTTCTTTAAAAACGTTAAAAGATCCCAAACTTTTGAGTTCCGTTTTAAATAAAAGTTCCATTTATGTGATCAAATATATTATTTCAATTTAAAATAACAATTTTCTACATTAATATACTTTAAAATGTGATTTATTCCTGTGATGCAAAGCTGAATTTTCATCAGTCATTACTCCAGTCTTCAGTGTCGCGCGATCCTTCAGAAATCATTCTAATATGCTGATTTTTTTTTTTATAAAATTTGGAAACATTGTTACGAAAGATTTCTATTTAAAAAAAAAAGTGTAACAATATTTAGCACAACTGTATCCAACACTGATAATAAATCAACATATTAGAATAATATTCGAAGGATCATTTGGTACTGGAGTAATGCTGAAAATTCAGCTATGAATAACAGGAATAAATTGCAGTTTACAAGCCTATTAAAATAGAAAACCACTATATATATATATTTTTTTTTTTACTGTAGTTTTAATCAAATAAACACAGCCGTGATGAGCAGAAAAGGCTTCTTTAAGCATTAAAAATCTTACTGATGTACTAACACTATTTTTGCAACTGAAGTTTAAATCATAAATGCTATTAAATACGTTTTAAAATATATTAAATATTTTTAGTGGCCAACACTCATATATAAATAAAAACAGTTTAAAAGAACACTCCACTTTTTTTTTTTTTTTGAAAATAGCCTCATTTTCCAACTCGCCTAGAGTTAAACGGATGAGTTTTATCGTTATTAAATCCATTCAGCTGATCCCCGGGACTTTTAGCATAGCTTAGCACAATCTGATTAGACCATTAGCTTCTCTTTCAAAAATGACCAAAGAGTTTCAAAATTTTTCCTATTTAAAACTTGACCCTTCTGTAGTTACATTGTGTACCAAGACTGACAGAAAATGAAAAGTTATGGATAGGAATGCAGCAGGTGCAGTGATATTACGCAGCGCCTGAAAATAGTCCCCATCTATTTTACTACAGTGGCTTAGTGCTGGTCACGTTGGAAGCTGGGGAATATTTTGAGTAGCTTTGAAACCAACTTATAATTGCAATGGTTTTTAATTAGTGCTGTCAAACGATTAATGGCATCCAAAATAAAAGTTTGTTTACATACAATATGTGTGTTTACTTTGCATATTTATTATGTACATATAAATACACACGCATACATGTATATATTAAAACAAAATATTTATATGTGTATATATATTTATACCTGTATAGAATTTAGATTATAAATGAATATAAATATTTTAGATATAAATCTAAAATATTTTTCCTCAATATATACATGCATGTGTGTGTATTTTATTTATATATATATATATATATATATATATATATATATAATAAATGTGTATATATATATATATAATAAATATACACAGTACACAAATATATAGTATGCAAACATAAACTTTTATTTTGGATGCGATTAATCGCGATTAATTGTTTGAGAGCCCTATTTTTAATTAGATTTTTTTGTCTGCAGGTCACATATCAGCTGAAGATCTTGACCACGGCGTTGTTCTCGGTGCTCATGCTGCGCAAGAGTCTGTCTAAAATCCAGTGGATCTCTCTAGTGCTGCTGTTCACCGGTGTGGCGATCGTCCAGGTGGAGCAGGAGAGCGGAAAGCACAAGGAGGCCGTGAGCACTGCCAACCAGAACTACTTCAAGGGCCTGGTGTCGGTGATCGTCTCCTGCTTGTCCTCCGGGTTCGCCGGCGTTTACTTCGAGAAGATCTTGAAGGGCAGCTCGGCCTCGGTGTGGATGAGGAACGTCCAGCTCGGGATCTTCGGGACTCTTCTGGGTCTCCTCGGCATGTGGTGGAACGACGGCGCAGCCATCGCCGAGAAAGGTTTCCTGTTCGGCTACACGCCCATGGTGTGGGGCGTCATCTTCAACCAGGCCTTCGGCGGCCTCCTGGTGGCCGTCGTCGTTAAATACGCGGACAACATCCTCAAAGGCTTCGCCACCTCTTTTTCCATCATCGTGTCCACGATCACCTCCGTCTACCTCTTCGGCTTCCACGTGGACCTGATCTTCACGCTGGGCGCGGGGTTGGTCATAGGAGCCGTCTATATGTACAGTCTCCCCAAAGCAAACACCAGCACTTCCAGCTCCAGCGCAACTTCGTCTAGGCACAGCAAAGGAGGAGACTCCGAGGTGGATGCTTTCCTCCCAAAGTCAGTGCTGGTGAAATGAAATCTGTGTCCCCTTCCATTAATCGCTCTTTACCTCTCTCGGGTGGAAGTTCTAACTCTCTCCTCTTTCCGTTTCTCTTTGCTGCTGTGGGTTTTGGGTGCTTCTGTGAACACTTAACCATCTGGTTCAGACCAGCTCGTTCGTGAACGTGGCACTGGCACTTAATTCGTTTGGAAAGCACAAACCGGAGAGACGTAGATGTAGGTTTCGCCGTTTCCGTTCTTTTTTTTAAAAACCAAAAACAAACAGTGGCATTTTTCACTTTCGTAGGCATATCTCTCTCTCTCGAACGTCTTCACCTCTGTTTCCCTGTTTGCCTTAAACAGCTTTTTCCTGTTAGACAGCTCAATCTTTGGGGAAGAAGACGCGAACGTAATCGTCAGGCTACCGCTGAGCTGGGTTGACTTGAAAACTAATGGGTGAATCTCACAAAACCTGTACCTCTTACAGAAAATAATCCAATTAAGTACCAATACAAAAGTTTGCATTGTGAATCATAAGCACATTTAACTCCATAATTAGTTTTCTGCAGTGCAATGCAAATAACCTACTAAGGTAAAATATAAATACTTATAGATAAAATAAAATTTAATTTAACTTTTTAGTAAAAAACATGTTATCCTGTCTGGATTCAAAGTTTATTATTATTATTGTTAAAATCTGCTTATTAAATTCAATACAACACCAACTACCATGAGAGATGAATGCTCTAAAATGCATTTTTTTTAATGTTTTTTTTAAAGAAATCTCTTCTGCTCACCAAGCCTGCATTTATTTGGTCCAAAGTACAGCAAAAATGTTGAAATATTTTTATTTAAAATAACTGCTTTCTATTTGAATATATTTTAAAATGTAATTTATTCCTGTAATCAAAGCTACAATTTCAGCATCATTACTCTCAGTGCTTAGTGTCACATGATCTTTCCGGAATCATTCTAATATGCTGATTTGCTGTATAAAAAAAAAAATTAATAATAATAATAATAATTATTATTATTATTATTATTATTATTATTATTATTTAAAACATTAGATTCATTTTTTTCAGGATTTTTTTGATTAATAGAAAGATCCAAAGATTAGCATTTATCTGAAATAAATCTTTTGTAATATGATACACTATATCAATCAGAAATTCTAGAAATGAATACTTTTATTTAGCAGGGATGCTTTAAATTGATCAAAAGTGATGATAAAGACATTTATAATGTTACAAAAGATTACTAGTACAGATAATTGCAACCTGAAAAACCTGAAAAATTGTACTTTCAACATAATATATTTTTTTCAAATCAGAATATTAGAAGGATTTCTGTAGGATCATGTGACTGGAGTAATGATGCAAAAAAAAAATTTGTTTTGAAATTACAGGAATTAATTAAATTTTAAAATGTATTCAAATAGAAGCTGTTATTTTAAATAGTAAAATATTTTACATTTTTACAGTTTTTGCTGTACTTTGGACTTTGGAAGAGACTACTTTATAAAACACAAAACATCTCACTATTCAAAAACCGGTATATTTGTTTTGTACTTTATGGTGATATGGTGTGTGTGTGTGTGTATATATATATATATATATATATATATGTGTGTATATACAAATCTTAATGGTCCACAAACAGATTATTAATTATTAGGGCTGCTAATCTCAACCAAAATAAAAGTTTATTTTACATACTCTATGTGTGTTTACCTTGTACATTTATGATGTACATATAAATACACACACATACATGTATATATTAAAACTAAATATTTAAATGTATATATATTTATACCCGTATACAATTTAGATATATACATGCGTGTGTGTGTATGTATATACAGTATATGTTTATATATAAAATATATATATAATATACAGTACACAAATATATAGTATGTAAACACAAACTTTTATTTTGGATGCGATTAATCGTGATTAATTGTTTGACAGCTATTATAGCTATTATATATTTTTTAATATTTTTTATTATAGATTTTTTTTATATTATTTATCAAATTTAACCCATACATAATTTTAACAGGTTTTGTGAGATTCACTCAGCTACTTCTGCAAGCTACATGCTACAAGTTCTTTGCCAAATGAACTGTGTAAATAGCAAAAAAAAAAAAAGCTGTGTGAATGTCTGCCGTGTTTCCAGCTTAAAACATGGCAATACCTCATGGCAATACCTATAAACTTTGTACAGTGGCAAAGAGCTTGATTCATGCGAATCCGTAGCAGAAAAAGTGGCACTTTGTTGCCGGCGTGTTGAGTTCGGTCTCTTTCTGAGTGGTTTTGGGCTGATATAGTAATAGTAGAGGTGTCACATAAAGGGATGCTTTTAAATCAGCTCGCAGGGACTTATAAGTTACATTCATCTCAAATTATGTGCAGTGTGTTAAGAGACTCCATCCTCACGACATTGAGACACTGAGCTCCATTAAACTACAGACAGGCAGTCACTTAACACATTGTTTCCATGTGGATTCTTGCTTTACCGCTGTCCTCTTAGGCTCTTTTCCGTGCTGGAAATGGACTAACCTGGTCATTTTCTAACCAAATGGCACCTTAATGAAGGCTGTTTTCTTTGTGTGCACATATGCGCGTGTCTGTGCGTGAGGGGGGACTAGTTTCGCTTAACCAACAAGCGGTTAACGCTGTGCCTTTCTCAATCAAACTTGTGACTGAATGGTAACTATATGTGTTAATATAGTTCTTACACTGTACATAATATCAAAGTACTATATCTTCTTTTTATGATGCAAAAAACGAATCAAGATTTGTGGAGTTTATGTTCTGTATTGTACAAACAATTCTGTGCACATATTTGATACGAACATGCCAAAACTTTTCCCCCACACACCTCAAGAGCACGTCCTGAAACAAAATGAATGTTTTCTTTTCTTTTTTTTTGCAGTAGTGAATATGCTCAACAGGTGATGGATCATATGTTAGGGTGTGGGGAAGTATATCGTTGTGGTTTGGTGAAGAGATTTGGGTTTTATATGCATGTTAGGATTCATGTAATGTTAAAAGGACTGGGTTCAGCGCTGCTTGATTGCTAAATGATGAATTTAGACACTAGATTTTAATTCTTCATTGTTTTGAATGAAGAAATGTGGCTCGCAGTGATTCGGTTTACCTTTTTTGGTCGTTTACGTGCGCTAATTGACTCTTTTTCCTTTTAAAGTCAACGTGAAATGAAAATTACTCTATTTACTTTATTACATCATGCTTACATTTTTGCATGTCATACAAATTTGCCTATCCTCGAAGTATATTATGTTTTTTAAAAGGCTGCATTTGTTTGATTACAATAGGGTAAATATTGCATTAATATTGTACAATATTATTACAGTTTAAAATGACTATTTTCTATTTTTCTATATTTTAAAATCTAATTTATTCCTGTGATGCAAAGCTGATTTTAAACATCATTACTCTAGTCACATTCATTGTCAAGAAACATTTCTTATGATCAGTGTTGAAAGCAAATGGAAGCAGTGATGCACTACGATTCAACATTTTGGGGCAAGTATGATTTAAAAAAAAAAAGAAAAAGAAAGAAATTAATAATTGTATATATTTTATTAGTTATTTCAAGCATGCATTCATTAAATTGTTCCTTTTTTTATCATTTAAAATTTATTTTTTATATAATTTTAATATATAATTTAGGGAGCATTTAATAAATTAATCATGATAAAAATGCATCACTGTTTCTATGTATAAAAAAAAAATGAAGCAGCATAATCAAGCACCAATAATTAGAAAATTCAGCTTTGCCATCACCAGTCAAATCTTACTGTTAAAAAACATTTTCTTTTTTTTTTTTTTTTAAGTCTCTTCTGCTCACCGAGCCTGCATTTATTTGATCCAAAGTACAGCAAAAACAGTAAAATTTTACAATATTTTTACTATTTAAAATGGCTGTTTTCTATTTAAATATATTTTAAAATTGTATTTATTTCTGTAATTTCAAAGCTGATTTTTTTTTAGCATCATTATTACTCTATTAATATATTATGTTGCACTGCATTGCATTTTAAAATAGAAAAGAGTTCTTTTAAATAGTACAAATATTTCACAAATATATGTTACCATTTTGCTGTACTTTGGATCAAATAAATGCAGGCTTGGAGAGCAGAAGAGACTTCTCTAAAAAAAACATGAAAAATCTTACTCTTTAAAAACTTTTGACTGCTAGTGTGTTATACGTGATATCATTTAATATGCTAAAAAGGTAAAAAGAGTTGTAAAATAACATTTCATGTTGACTTTAATTCTCAAATTGTACTGTTGCTAGTTCCCTGCAGCACAAAAGCTGCAAGTCTAGATCCTAAACACCATCACTGAATTGTTTTCACAGACTTTTTCAGAAACTAATGAGCCGAGAGTGGCCTCAGGCAGCTAAAGTGATTGTGTTTGTGTGGTTATATATATATCTATGTGTGTTATATAGAGTTATGAGTGTGTCTCTGTGTGTCTGGGTATGAAAGAATTTACAACAAGCCATTTTCTGACACAGAACATTTGTGTGTGATGCTGACCATCATGTAAACATTCATATTTGTTTATGAGAGCTGGCTGTATGTCAGAACATGGCTCTTAAAGATATATCATCACAAAAGATGGATACATTTTCAGTTTTCTGATTAGATTTTAAATACTTGAGCTGAAAGTGAGCGCATGTATACAAATACAAAACCTTGCACATGTCCATTTGAGATTTTTCTTTTTTTCGTTTTCTGTGACAACTGTTCACACCTGATTGCAGAAAGACTGCACAGGTTTCATCATCACAGCTGATAAATCAAGGACGGCCTCTGTTAAGCCCTGTCTCTGGCACTATGATCTATATTGTAAATAGTCTGTGAAGAGTTGAAGTACAGCCCCTGGTGGCTTATTTCTTATAGTGGCCTCTTTCTTGAGGCTGACAATAAACATCAAATAGAAAATAGTTTCTGTTTCTTATGTGAGCCTCAGAAGTGAATCGTTCTTGTGTGTGCATGTGTGTGCAGCCCCAGTGTAGATGAAAACGTGTCACGTTTCACACCAAAATCAAAAAAATGTGTTAAAATCATTTAAGAAAGAAGAAGAAAATGGAAATGCAGTTTAGTTTTTGCATGAAGAATAGGGGAGAGTGGGGTAAGATGAGCCATTTTTTACTTAAGTGGTCCTCAAGATAAGGGAAGATGAGGCAGAAGTACAATAAACGTATCTATAGTAATTTCAGGATGCTTCCTATCATTTTAAATGATCAGAATGTATCTATGACAAAGGGTTCTAAAATTATGTCTTCTTATAAAAAAAAGTGTTCCTGTGCCTGTGGCTCAATTTGCCCCAGGTTAGGGGTAAGTTGACCCATCTGAGTGAAAACTGACCAAATCTGATTCAAACCCATGTGAATTTTTTGAAGATAATTTATCCTTTTTAAAAACGAACTTAATAATCAAATTTAATTCAACAGTCATATTTCTTATCTTAAAGCTAACTTAACATAAAACCAATCAAATCTTTAATTGTTTGCATTTCTGAAACAATACCTAGAGCACCAAAGTTTTAACCTTCCCTAAAACAGACTAAACACACTAAAAATGTAATAAAAACTTAATTAAAAATGAAAGAATAAATTTCACTGAAACTAATAAACATTTTTGTCAAAAGATTCTTGGCATGGTAGCTTTTTTTGCAATATGGAACAGACCATTAGGGACTATAGGTGGAAATATATATTTGATTATAATGTGATGAAAAGCATCTTCTGGTTCTCAGAGAAGGATATGGTGCACTTGTACACTGTCCCTATCAAAAAAACTATATATATATATATATGATCAATTAATCCGGTTTTGTAATATCACATTAAAATTCCAGTTTGTACTTCAGAGATTTAACTTAACTTCAGTGCTTTATGGTGGGATGTAAGTTAAAGTGTTGGCTCACTTTGCCCCATAGCTAGCATTTTGGAAAAACACTAGCTAGCTTACCAATTTAGGCTAATATTTATCTAAATGATTTGCATGGTTTAAATGTTGCTAAATCACCTTTATGCATCATAAATATTTTTAGACCTGGACAAATTTGCTTTGATATAACAGCCATTACATCTGTGATGCAAAAATTTTACTTTGACGAGCCAAACACAATTTTTAGAGTTAACAGGTGCCTTCCACTCCTCCCATGTGTTTCTCCTTTTCACAGTCTGGCAGAAATTATGTATGATTCCAAAATACATGCTCACATTACAGTAAAAGTGTACAGTAGCCAAGATACAGGGGGTGGCTCAACTTACCCCACTCTCCCCTACTATCTTTTACGATAATCAAGGCAATCATTTCTCCTATATTTTCATTGCTGTGAGAATGTAAAACAGTTGAAGTCAAAAGTTTATAGACACTTTTCAGGATCTGCATAATGTTAATTGTAATAAAAAATGTCTCATAATCTGAATGATCCACAGATGTCTTTTTTTGTTTGTTTGTTTGTTTGTTTGTTTAGTGATAGTTGTTCATGAGTCCCTTGTTTGTCCTGAACAGTTAAACTGCCTTCTGTTCTGCAGAAATAATTTTGGTTTTTCAACATTTCTGTGCGTTTGAACCCTTTCCAACAATGACTGTATGATTTTGAGATCCATCTTTTTACACTGAGGACAACTGAGGGACTCGTATGCAACTATTACAGGAGGTTCAAACGCTCACTGATGCTCCAGAAGGAGGGGGTGAAAACTTTTGAACAGATTGAAGATGTGTCCATTTTTCTTATTTTGCCTAAATATCATATATTTTTTATTTAGTACTGCCCTTCAGAAGCTACAGAAGACACTTGTATGTTTCCTAGATGACAAAGTAAGTTGAATTTACCCTGATCTTCAAATTCTAAAAGTATTCACCCCCGGCTCTTAATGCATTGTGTTCACTTCTGGATCATCAGTGAGCGTTTGAACCTTCTGTAATAGTTGCATATGAGTCCCTCAGTTGTCCTCCGTGTGAAAAAATAGATCTCAAAATCATTTAATCGTTGTTGGAAGGGGTTCAAATACACAAAAATGCTGAAAAACCAAAGAATTTGCCTGAAGGACATTTTTGAGGAACAGGACAAACAAGTGACTCATGAACAACTATGACTAAGAAAAATCTGGATGTAGATGTGGAAAAATTCAGGTAACAACACAGTATTAAGAATCAGCTTTAGAAAAGGTGATATATAAATTCAACTATTATTGTCTCTTGTGGACTATATGTGAACGCCTTTTATGTTAAATATGTTATTCGAGTAAGTACTAAATGGAAAATAACATGCATTTTGTATGACCCCTCTTACTTTGGTAAAATAATTAACATTATAAAGATTCTGCAAGGTGTATGTTTGACTTCAATTGTATATCTGTTTTTTTTCACTGGGGTTTTTGGGTTTACTTTTTTGTAATTCCAATGTTCTTGGTGATTCTGATTTCTGTAATACAGACAGTTAATAAAGTAATATTTCTTTATTTAAATGCAGTGATGCACAAATACTACATTGTTTCATACATTTTAATAATTAATATGAATGTTTGTTAATCATAAATGTATCAACCATGATTTACTGACTGAGCATTTACATAAAAAAAAAAACAAAAAAAAACAACAAATCAGCTTTCAATCATGAAAAAGAGTTTTTTCAGGGCACATGCTGACATCAAAAATGCAACTAAATTATCAGAGGTGATTTTGCTCGAAGCTTGCATGAAGATACTAACAACTAACTGACCTCTTGTACCTTGTACCAGTTTATATAAATAAACTGCATGGCCAAAAGTATGAGGAAACCTGAACACCGCACCCACGTGCTTGTTGGGCTTTTATTTCCGTAAACATTGATTAAGGAGCCAATCTTCCCTAGCAAGCCTCCACCTTTCTGGGAAGGCCTTAAACTAAAGATGAAGCAAATATCGTCTTGGTGGACCTTGTATAAGGGACAAAAATGTCATTTAAAGGAATAGATTGCAAAAAAAATCAAATTTGTTGAAAATGTACTCACCCTCAGGCTATCCAGGAAGTAGATGAGGTTGTTTCTTCATGGGAACAGATTTGGAGAAATGTAGCATTATATCACTTGCTCAGCAACGGATCATTTGCAGTGAATGGGTGCCGTCAGAATGAGAGTCCAAACAGCTAATAAAAACATCACAAGTAATCCAAAACAACTCCAGTCCATCAATTAACATCCTGTGAAGTAAAAAGCTGCATGTTTGTGAGAAATTACTTACAATTAGCATGCTTTCATAAGCAGTTTGGACTCTCATTCTGATGGCACCCATTACTCATAGACTTTTCTTTGCATCTGTTAATGATGGGTTTAGTTGAAATAGCTAAATCTACACTAAATACTTTCAATGTATTGTGTAAAATGACCATTGAAATGCAAGCAAAACTCAGATGTACATTGCCAAAGAGCAATGTGAGATTGCTGGGTATGTTTTTACATATTTACCTCTTTGTATAACATTCAAGAACAGCATAGACAAAATGTGATCTATATATAACACTAAACTGCATATGTTCTTTCTCTTTCTCTTTTAAATTCACAATTAATGTGTTGTTTCTCTCTCTCTCTCTCTCTCTCTCTCTCTTCTGTTACTTTTAGTCCCAAGGCTCCAGGAAAGAAGAAAGGAAATTGAAGAAACATGATAAATGAGAAAAGATGATGAGAACACATTGTGCCTACAGGTCCTACACTCCTGCCCTGTTTGCAAAGGAAAAGACGAGGGCTGTATTTCAAGTGCCTTTTTATGCTCACAATATTAAACTCGGGTTATGAAAGATGGGACGTCTAAACTAAACTGTGCTGACTTGCTTTATGGAGCCTCATATTTATGCTGATACCTCATTGTTGTTATGCTTCTGATATTGCGATCAACTTGTAATTTATAACACTAATGAAAACAGATGTTGTGTTTTGTATGCTGGAAGTGGGAAATCCTCATCATACTTGGAATTTAAAAAAGGTGCTGCCTTATGATCAAATCATTTCTTAGTGTAGTATTGCTTTTTTACTAAATAAGTGTTTTGCCATACTGTGTGTTAATTAATGCTTTTTGTAATAGTGCCTTGTGCTTTTTGTAGTGCCTTATACATTTCAACTGTTTTATGTGTGACAGAGTATCGTCAAAATATTTTTTTTATTATTATGAAGTCTCTTTTGCTCACCAAGCAAAAAACACACAGCAAAAACAGTAAAATTTTGAAATATTTGTACTAATTAAAATAACAGCTTTGGGTTTGAATATATTTCAAAATGTAATTATAGTTGATATTATAATATATGATATTATAATCATTCTAATATGCTGATTTGCTGTTCAAGAAATTTTTTTCTCCATTATTTATTAATTTATTTTTTCAAGATTCTTTGATGAATCCAAATGAATCCAAATATCCAAAGATCAGCATTGTCTGAAGAAAAAAAAAGCTTTTGTAACATTAAACACAATACCATTCAAAAGTCAGTATCATTTTTGATTATTTATTTATTTTTGGGGAAAGAAATTCTAGAAATTAATACTTTTATTTAGCAAGGACGCTTTAAATTGATCGAAAGTGATGCTAAAAACATTTATAATGTTACAAAAGATTTCTATTTCAGATAAATGCTGCTCTTCTGAACTTTCTATTCATCAAAGAAACCTGAACAAATTCTTCTCAGCTGTTTTCAACATAATAATAATAATAATAATAAATGTTTTTGAGCAGCGAATCTGAATATTAGAATGATTTCTGAATGATCATGTGACTAATAATGATGCTACAAATTCAGCTTTAAAATCACAGGAATAAATTACATTTTAAAATATATTCAAATAGAAATCTGTTATTTAAAATAGTAAAAAAAATGTCAAGTTTTTACTGTACTTTGGATCAAATAAATGCACACTTGGTGAGCAGAAGAGACTTCTGGTAGTGTGTACGTATAAAAATAACAAGCAAAACTTTAATTCCTCCAAAGTGCACTTTCAGAGTTAAACTGTTTTTATGTTATATATGTCAACAAACCTTAGTCCACCTGTTTAATTACAAAAACTGCATTTCTGACCTTAACGCATTGTATGCACATTCACGTGTACTTTTTGTATGAGTTTTGTTTTAATATATCAATACTGACTGAGCAGCAGTGAAATGTGAAAAGCAGTGAGCTCTTGAACATATAATTGCCTTATCATTTAACTATTTAGGTGAGCTGATATAAAACAAATCTAAATGTTTAATTTTTTTCGGAAGATTAATAATTGTCATGGTTGTGTTTGGAATAAACGTCATTTTGAATGTGATTTGCCTTGTTGATGTTATTACATAAATTATAATCAGTGTTAGGGAAAGTTACTTTTAAAAGTAATGCATTACAATATTGCATTACTGCCTAAAAAGCAACTAATTACGTTACTTTTTATGGAAAGTAATGCATCATGATACTTTTGCGTTACTTTTTAAATCTGGGCAGGGCTTGCTTGTTTGTTTTTAATATAAAAACGTTAATGTATAAAAACCCTTTCACACCAAAATGAAATGAAGTGAATAAGCCTAAGGCTAAGGGAAAATTACATTTCCGTCTCTACAGTAGAACTGAAAAAGAAAGTTCAACACTCTTCAGCAATGAGAAAAAAAGCACAAATGTTAATCTAAAGTACGTTTTCTTATTAGTACACTGCGAAAAATGCTTTTCTTAGATTTTTTTGTCTTGTTTCCAGTCAAAATATCTAAAAATTCTTAAATCAAGAAGGATTTTCTAGACAAGCACAAATTATTATTATTATTTTTTTCTGAAAACAAGTCAAAATTAAGTGTGTTTTTTCTTAAAACAAGCAAAATAATCTCCCAATAGGGTAAGCAAAATAATCTTGTTTTCTGTTTGAAATAAGATTTTTTTGCTCACCCCATTGGCAGATTATTTTGCTTGTTAAGCAAAAACTCACTTAATTTTGACTGTTTTTTTTTCTGTAAACAAGAAAATAATTATTTACCTTTTCGAATAAAACTTTTTTTTAATATTTTGGCTGGAAACAAGACAAAAAAATGTAAGAACAGTATTTCTGCTGTGTATGGTTGAACTGGATCAACAAAGTCGTTGTTTAATAAAATGGGATTAAATACATGAAGGAAACAAAAAGTAACTGGCATTACTTTTTTGAAAAAGTAGCTCAGATATTTTCTTGTAAATGAAAAAGTAATGCATTACTTTACTAGCTACTTGAAAAAGTAATATTATTACATAACTTGCATTACTTGTAATGCGTTACCCCCAATACTGATTATAATACATTTTGGGGGGTCCAACCCCAAAATCTCTGGTGTCCAATTTTCCACATATTTCACATGATATTGTCTTCGAATCTCACAAGAATTTCTCAATACAAAAATGAATGGAAAATGAAAGTAAATAATAATAATAATAATAATAATAATAATAATAATAATAATAATAATAATAATAATAATATATTTTAAATTAACTAATTCATTTCTAAAACTTTTTTTATTTACTAAATATTAAATATTTTTATTTAATTTCACTTTATTAAACCGGGACTTTTACTCTAGCATTTCCCGGCTCCGACGCGGGAAGTTGTCATGTGTTAGAATGAGTTGGCACACATACCGGAAGTAGATTAATGTGAAGTGTGTTCAGGGTGCAGCAGAAGTTTTGATATATTCCTGCAGGCCTTTCTGTGAATATTTCTGCTTTTACTTCAAATTCTGTAAGTTGTAATACAGCTATTTATGCAATTACACTTCAGTCATAAACAGAGCTTTTATTTTATGTGAACCTGTAATAACAAAGCGAATTTACACATATGCTGTGCTGCTCTGACAGAGACATGTTTATGTATGTGGGTTTGTTTACATGTGTATTCCTATTATTCACACCTATATTTACAGATAGATATATCTCTATTATCCCCTAGTAGTTTAAAGTCTTATTTTGATCTTATTTGCAGGCAGTCTAAGCAGATTTATTTGACGCAATACATTTGTAATTCATTTATTCGTATGTTATATTGATAAGATCTACCAACAAATGTTTATTCCTTCTCTGATAATCAAACATTTAGGTGTGAAATCAATACTTCCTGCCTTTAATTTTTAATCTGTTATGAATTATTTGATAAATAACGTTACACCTGCTCTTGCTAATAGAGCGAACTTGCTCTCCGTGAGCTGCTTTTGACCTGTTAGCATGATTTACTGCAAAACCAAGTAGTTTATCTTTGTATTTGGCATGAATTGGTTATTGATCGTGTTTCACAATTTGTAAAGGCCTCAGGGATGATTTCATCTTGAAGCTATGGCTTTTCTGTAGCAGACATGAGATGGTGCTGTTGTATCAGTTTTAATCTCAGTTAGCATCACCAGAGACACAGAGTGTCTGCATTTCTTTTCTTACATGGTAATAAATTAAAGAAACCAGTATGGTTTGTTTCTGGGCTTTAGTACATTTTCTCAAACCTTCTGTATGTTCACACATTTGATGCTATCTTATGTTTACAGGGTGTGGTTAGAGATGTGCATGTAATCGGTTAGGCTGATCACCACTTATATCTTCCCATAGACTTCCCATAGGTAGCCGTCATGAGTCTTCAGTGGACGGCTGTGGCTACGTTTCTGTATGCCGAGGTGTTTGCAGTACTGCTGCTATGTGTTCCCTTCATCTCTCCAAAACGGTGAGTTTCAGACGGTGTTGAAAACCATTCATGCGAAAATGTAAATTTGCTGAAAATTGCCCCTCAGGCCATCCAAGATAAGTGTTGGGGTACAAGTAATGCAAGTTACGTAATAATATGACTTTGTTCAAGTAACTAGTGAAGTTACTTTTTCAAAAAAGTTATGTATTTAATCCCATTTTATTAACCGTATTAACCGTACACTGCAAAAATACCGTTCTTACTTACATTTTTTTGTCTTGTTTCCAGCCAAAATATTAAATGCTTAAATCAAGAAGGATTTTCTAGACGAGCAAATAATTTTTTTTTCTTGTTTTCAGAAAAAACAAGTCAAAATTAAGTGAGTTTTTGCTTAGAACAAGCTAAATAATCTGCCAATGGGGTGAGCAAAAAAATCTTATTTCAAACAGAAAACAAGATAATTTTGCTTACCCCATTGGGAGATTGTTTTGCTTCTTTCAAGCAAAAACACACTTAATTTTGACTTGTTTTCAGAAAAAACAAGACAATAATTTTTACTTGTCTAGAAAATCCTCCTTGATTAAAATTTTTTTTTAGATATTTTGGCTGGAAACAAGACAAAAAAATCTAAGTAAGAATTACTTTAGATTAACATTTGTGCTTTTTTTCCCTCATTGCTGAAGAGTGTTGAACTTTCTTTTCCTACAGTTCTACTGTATAGATGTGAATTTAATTTTCCTTTATCCTTAGCCTTATTCACTTCATTTCATTTTGGTGTGAAAGGGCTTTTACATTTGCTAAGAATCAAACGTTTCTATATTAAAAACAAACAAGCGAGCCCTGCCCAGATTTAAAAAGTAACGCAAAAGTAATGTAACGCATTACTTTCGATAAAAAGTAACCAAGTAATGTAATTAGTTACTTTTTTAGGGAGTAACACAATATTGTAATGCATTACTTTTTAAAGTAACTTTCCCCAACAGTGTTCAAGATGCAGATGCATTTGTTTCTTCACCAGAACAGATTTGAAGAAGTTTAGCTTTACATCACTTGCTCACCAATGGATCCTCTGCAGTGAATGGGTGCCGTCAGAATGAGAGTCCAAACAGCTGATAAAAACATCACAGTAATCCACACAACTCCAGTCTAACTTTTAATGTCTTTTGAAGTGAAAAGCTGTGTTTCATTTGTAAACATTGCTTGATTTGCGCATGTTTTTCTCCTGATTCAGACGAGACGACTTTTTCACTGTAGGATGCAATATTGTGTATTGAGGACAAACATGCATATGTATTGAAAACATATCTCCAAAGCTCATCTTCTTCTTGGATGGCCTGAGGCTCTGAGGTCCATAGTAATCTTTATAATCTCTGATAGTCATTAGGTTGTGAAATTTCACTTCTGGTCCATTTTATTGGCTCACACCAGTTTTTTTTTTTTTTTTTGCAATGTAGTCTCTTTCCAGGAAAGATTCCAGAGTGTTGCCAGGACTGAAATCTGTCCGTTTGTGGCGAAATATTGTTAAAGTCCTAAAACATGACTCACTTTGATTATTTAGTTTGGCTGAGCTAAGTTGGATGTTTTGATTCCAGCGCTACCAGGATAATTAAATTCTGTCCAGTGCTTTTTATTCTGTGAAAAGGTTTCGAATAGGAGTCTTGTGAGGGAGTCATTTCTTAATTTGAGAGCGTTGGCATGACCTTCCAGTCAATTTAAAGGTTGCAAGGTTGGGACACTTGGTAAACAACATTTTCTTAGAATCACAAAAACACACTGAGAATTGGTGTGATTGCACAGAACCTCAAATAAAATGCTTTTCAAAGACATCTGTATGTGCTCCTTTTTTGGTTGAAATGTAATGTAAATCTTAATAATGTTCTTTGGACATGTTGAGAAAGGTGAGTGTTATCTTATGTGCTCTTTTGCCCTTTGTTTATTAAGGTGTTATCTCTGTTGTTGTCTTTTGTAGATGGAGCAGAATTTTCAAGTCTAGACTGGTCGCTTTGATCACGACGTATGGAAACACTGCCTTCATCGTCATCATTTGTATTCTTGTCTTTCTGCTCGTAGGTGAGCTTGAAAACACCTCACTGCATTGTTCTCATCAGTTTAGTTCACTCATAACTGAATATACATATTCCAACAAATGGAAGTTAAGTCAGTGTGATGTTGAGGGTGTCATTATTAAAAGTTGGTCATCATAAGAATAAATTAATTTTTTTAATATAAATAAAATAAAAAACAGTTACTTTAAAGTGTAATAATATTTTACAAAATTAGTTTTTTTGCTGTGTTTTTTGATAAGATATATGAAGCTTTGATGAGCATAAGATACATTTTTTAAAAACATTAAAAAACACTTCTAAAGTGTCTTATTTAAGGTCAAAAGAAAGAGAAATTATCAGTTTTAAACAGTAAGATATTTGATCCAAAGTACAAAAAAAAAAAAATTACATTCTGAAATATTTTTACTATTTAAAATAATTGCTTTCTATTTGAATATATTTCAACATTTAATTTTATTCCTGTGATCAAATTTTGAATTTTAAGCATCATTACTCCAGTCTTTAGTGTCACATGATCCTTCAGAAATCATTCTAATATTCTGATTTGCTGTTCATTATTATAATTATCAATATTTAAAAATATTTAAAACAGTTTTTCAGGATTCTTTGAATAGAAAGATCCAAATATCAATATTTATCTGAAATAAAAAGCTTTTTTAGCATTATACACTATGCCATTCAAAAGCTTTTTCTTGGGTTTCCCCCCACGAAATTAATTATAAATTATGGAAATATTTCTAATGTTACAAAAGATTTCTATTTCAGATAAATGCTGTTCTTTTGAACTTTCTATTTATCAAAGAAACCTGAAAAAAATAGTTTGAGAGCCCTAATTAGAATGATTTCTGAAGGATCATTTGACTGGAGTAATGATGCTAAAAATTCAACTTTGAAATCATAGGAATAAATTACATTTTTAAAATATATTCAAATAGTAAACCGCTATTTTAAAGTGTAATAATATTTTACAAAATTAGTTTTTTTGCTGTATTTTTTGATAAAATATATATGAAGCTTTGGTGAGCATAAGATGCCTTTTTCAAAAACATTAAAAAACACTTCTAAATTGTAGAATATGACCTATTTAAGGTCAAAAGATAGAGAAATGAACAGTTTTGAACAGTAAGTTATTTGATCCAAAGTACAACAAAAACAGTAACATTCTGAAATATTTTTACTATGTAAAATAACTGCTTTCTCTCTAATAATAATACTAAATGTTTGTTTTTTGAGCAGCAAATCAGAACATTAGAGTCCTGAAGGATCATGTGACTGGAGTAATGATGCTAAAAATTCAGCATTGAAAACACAGGAATAAATTACATTATAAAATATATTTAAATAGAAAACAGTTATTTTAAGTCATAAAAATTCAAAATGTTACTGATTTTGTTTTACATTGGATCAAATAAATGCAAGCTTGGTGAACAAAAGAAACATAAAAAAAAAATCTTACTGTTCAAATACTTTTGACTGGTAGTGTATGTGTGAAGTTTGGGTTTTTGCATGAATGACTATATGCAGTAATTAAAGTAAAAACGTATAACTGTTAATATGTTCATTTCAGCAGCCTTTTGAGTTAAGCTGTTTCTCACTATGAGTTTTGCATTGATTGAACTGTATTTATGAATGGAAAAATAGAAACTATCATTTTTATTTCTGCCTCTACAGATGCATTTAGAGAAGTGAGAAAATACAGTGTGACAGAGAAAGTGGATCTGAGCAACAATCCAGTGGCCATTGAGCACATCCACATGAAGCTCTTTAGAGCCCAGAGGAACGAATACATTGCCGGCTTTGCTCTGCTCCTGTGTTTGTGAGTGTTTTTTTCCCTTTATGTCGCTCTCGTTTTCTATGCCAGGTCTCTCTCATTTCTGCATTTTGCCCACCTCAACATGTCTTTTTGGGACTGGAGCTTTGGCACGGTTTCCCGAACGCGATCAGTTACACGACATGGTCTGATTTCATTTAGTTGATGGCTCCCAGCAGATTTTCTGGACCAAGCTTGTAAACAGAGCTTCACCCGGACACTTATAACAGGCTCGTCAGGTTCTGCATGCTCTGCAGAAGATGGCACAAGTTGTTTCATTGTTACCATGTGTTATATGCCAGTACCCACTAAAATTACCAGCCAACTGGCAAATAACTTATTTACTCACTAAGACTTTTCGTACTCTCATTAAGTGCTTGCCGAGTGTAACTTTAGTACCCCTGGTGTACAACTGCAGCTTGTTTGTACTAGGTTATGTCCTTAACTTCCATATCACTTCTCAACTGTCACTAAAGCCTATTCCAGCCCAGTGCTGCAGACCTCATCTGTCAATCAAATCAGACCGCCCGCCCACTCAAGGATGTTCAGGACAGATAGGTTATTTGTGTCATAACTAACTTTTATCAGTGATGTTTAGTTAAAATATTATCAAAGTCATTGATATGATATGTGATATGACAGAGTGTACTGGTCATGTTACGATAAGGGGGATAAGGAGACCTACAAAAGCTAAAAATGTCAAAATCTCAACGTCTTAAAATAAATAATCTAGACTTTCTCGATTCTAGACTAGACTTTACACTTTTTTTTAAATATGCAAATTTATACCATCTTAAAGTATGCAAATGTGTGCAAGTTTGATAGCTACAGTTATGTAGACACCTCGGAAGACTTTTATTTTGAAATGTGATCCACAACTAGGTGATAGGTAATAGAGTAATGCAGGAATGAGTCAGAAACTACCGTTTCCTTTATCACAAAGTCAATGATTTTATATGTGACCCTGGACCAAAAAAACAGTCATGAGGGTCAGTTTTTTAAAATTAAGATTTATACATCATCTGAAAGTAATTAAATTAGAATAAATGAGCTTTCCAATCCATTGATGTTTGGTTTGTTAGACTAGGACAGTATTTGGCCGAGATGAAACTATTTGAAATCTGGAATCCAGATTAAAAAGTCAAAATACTAATGAAAAATTAAGTTTTGATATACTTATGGTAGGAAATTTACAAAATATCCTCATCTTTACTTAATATTCTAATAACTGCAGAGGTTGTCAAGGACACTAAATGCCGTCAAAACCACCCGCTTTCACAGCCTCATTTATATTTATACTTCAGTCTTGCAAACTATTCTTACTTTACTGCTTGTGGATTTTTAGTAAAACTGAAGATGAGCATGACATCCATTTGGGCTTTTTTTGAGGAAAACAGGGCGATGCAATAGCTTTTATCTTGTTAAAATATTTAAATACTTTACAAATTTAAATACATTTTTTTTTATAAAGATGAATGGCCCATGTTAACTATACCCGTTATTCCTAAAATTAGTTATGAGATGAGCTGTTATTAGTACTTTATTATAATGAACAGTTTTTGCTCAATGCAAAATGTAAGTCACAGTGGCAATTTAGAGAGCCAAGGTGACAAAATCATACAAAATTAAACATTAATAAACATTCTCGAATTTTATTTTGTATGTTTTATGAAATTTTGTCAGTTCAAAAGTCTGAAGTGGTTAAATGCACTAAAAATTATGTTTGAAGGCTGTAGTTCCTCTCCTTAACCCTGTGCTTGTTTTATTTATTTTTCCACACTGAAAGTGAAAATCCATTAAAGGGATAATTCACCCAAAAATGAAAATTCTGTCATTAATTGCTCACCCTCATGTCGTTCCAAAGCTGTAAGACCTTTGTTCAACTTCGGAACACAAATTAAGATTTTTTTTATAAAATCTGCATAGACAGCAACACAACTGACACGTTCAAGGCCCAAAAAGGTAGTAAGAACTTTGATAAAATAGTCCATGTGACATCAGTGGTTCAGCCATTATTTTATGAAGTACGAGAATAATTTTTGTGTGAAAAAAATAAAAAAGAATGCTTTTATTCAACAAACTCTTCCTTGTCAGTCTGGACTATTTCAACAATGTCCTTACTACCTTTCTGGGCCTTGAATGTGTCAGTTGCGTTGCTGTCTATGCAGGGTCAGAAAGCTTTAGGATTTCATCAAAAATATCTCAATTTGTGTTGTGAAGATAAAAGGTCTTACAGCTTTGGAACGACATGAGGGTGAGCAATTAATGACAGAGTTTTCATTTTTGGGTGAATTATCCCTTTAATGCAGGGTTCCTCAATAGGTGGCCCGCGGGCCACATCCGGCCCGTGAGATAAAATTATTTGGCCCGCGCTATTTCAAATAATGTGGCATGAAAATTCAGCCTTTTAGGGGCTTTCACACCAAACGCATAAAGCACTGCGCTATGAAATCTATTCAGTTGGCTTGGCTTGCAATTCGCGAGGACGGTTTGGTGCTGCGTTGACTTTCAAGCGCACGAACAGCGGAGCGCACCACTGGCGCGCAAGCCGCGGGAAAGTGCTGTGCCGGCCGCGGGGTTCAGCGCAGCACTTTCCGCGTTCGGTGTGTAAGCCGCTTCACACTCCTAACCAGACGCGATGCAACAACGCAATGCGACAGAATCATTTAAATATCACAGCCATTCAAAAGCGAGAAGCACACTGTACTCACAAGGAAATGGACAAGTTTGTAATCTAATTAATAAATATTAAATCTATTTAAATAGCTGTTTAAATATGTAACATTATTAAAACTACGTATTGAGTGACTGATACCTTCTTTTTCATGGAAAACACTTGTTGGTCTGCATTAAGTTCGCAGTTTTAATGTTTGTTTTATTTTATTTTTAGATCTGATGTAATCTGTTGTTGCTTTCAGTATGGCTATAAATGTCACGCAATATGATATTCAAACTCACATTAGACCATTTTAACAATGAATAAAGCATGTAATCAGTACCTGGGATTATCACTGTCATAGTTTGTATGTTGTTCCAGTCGCGACGTCGCAGAAATTGAAACCATTTCGAAAAATAAAATCCCTTTCGCTTGTCACTGCGTGCATGGTTAGGACAAAAACTACATGGAAAAGATACCTTTTATCGTGTCACGTCTGGTTGGGACACAGTGACCCACAGTTTGATCCTCCAAAAATCTAAAAATATTAATGCTGATAGATCTAATAATTAAATTTGCAATTTGGGAAAGTGCAGACCCAGTGTGAGCAGGAACAGTTGACATGGAAACCCAGATTTTTTGTTTGTTCCTTTGTTTTTAATATTCAACCGGGTAAGTTATTTAGTTTTCTGTATCTGAATACAAACATCTTCATAATTGTTTGAATAAAACAGACTTCTGTGAAAAAAAAAAAAAAAAAAAAATTATAATAAAATAATTAAATATAATAAAAAAAAAAAACATATAATTATATAAGAATATTTATCTTCTGACTCTTTTAACAAAAAAAAACAACAATAAAAACAAAAACAGCAGCAACAACAAGAGCAAACATTTTGGTCATAACATGGTCGGTGGCCCTCAGCTTGGTATTGTTGGCAGAATTTGGCCCTCGGTGAAAGCTAATTGAGGAACCCTGCTTTAATGGATTTTCACTTTCAGTGTGGAAAAATAAATAAAACAAGCACAGGGTTAAGGAGAGGAACTACAGCCTTCAAACATAATTTTTAGTGCATTTAACCACTTTAGACTTTTGAACTGACAAAATTTCATAAAACATACAAAATAAAATTCAAGAATGTTTATTAATGTTTAATTTTGTATGATTTTGTCACCTTGGCTCTCTAAATTTTGCATTGAGCAAAAGCATTATAAAAAAAAGTACTAATGACAGCTCATCTCATAACTAATTTTAGGAATAATGGGTATAGTTAACATGGGCCATTCATCTTTATAAAAAAAATATATTTAAATTTGTAAAGTATTTAAATAATATAACAAGATAAAAGCTATTGCGTCGCCCTGTTTTCCTCAAAAAAAGCCCAAATGGATGTCATGCTCATCTTCAGTTTAACTAAAAATTCACAAGCAGTAAAGTAAGAATAGTTTGCAAGACTGAAGTATAAATATAAATGAGGCTGTGAAAGCGGGTGGTTTTGGTGGCATTTAGTGTCCCTGACAACCTCTGCAGTCATTAGGATATTAAGTAAAGATGAGGATATTTAGTAAATTTCCTACCGTAAGTAGAAGATAAAAGGTCTTACAGCTTTGGAAACGACATGATGGTTAGTAATTATAGACAGAATTTTTTTTTTTTTTGGTTGAACTATCCCTTTAATGTTCTGTTTGCATAAATCACTTGCCTGTCATGCCAATTAACTTCATCATTTCTCTAGCACAGATATATCTTGCATCCCCGCAGTGTCTATTTATAGCCATCAAAGGTGAATGAGTTGTGTACGTGTGGCAGACAGAGAGCAGAATATGTTGTTATATTACAGTAGACATGGAAAGAATGTTATGTTGAGCCGGTTGGGGGTCCCCCACACTGTTTCCATTCACAAACCTCATCCACCGGTGCTTAGCGTCCCGCGTCGCCATTGGCCGGTTCGTTGTTGTGCTCTATACGTAACATCTGAGAGTCTCCCAGCTCTGCATAGTTTTTCCTTACAGGGGTTTCACCATATTTTCTCTGAATGGCAGCTTATTTATATCCCCCTGGATGACTACTACATCCATTAGCGATAGTACTTCCCTTGACTTGAGTGTCGTTTTCGTAATCACACGGACAGCTGCAGGACATGTGATCAAGCAACTGGTGATGGGTATTATATTTAGCCTGTGTTCATGGCATTCTCACTGACCGAAAGGCCATGACTCTTGTTACAAAATGGATCTCGTCCACCTTGCCAGCAAACGCACAGATGCCACAAAGGTGACTGAGGCAGCACATGACAGTTTGACATGTGCTACAGGCGTGTTAGCATGCATTGGCTGTGTGGGCATTTCTAATGTATAGCGGAAATGGCTGTTCAGTGATTAATGCAAGACCATTGCAAAAATAACTTTTTAGAGAATATATGAAGAGTCCAATTTAGAAATATCATACACTGAGTGTGTATGCTCAGATTTGATGTCTCCCTTTAGGTTTGCATGTACAAATTAACATATGTTATTTAAATGAAGATGTGTGCCAAACTGCACATACTCGGAATTTCATGATGTACACTACCAGTCAAATTTTTAGACGGTAAGATTTTTATTTTTTTTTTAAAGAGGTCTCTTCTGCTCTTTTTTTTTTTGTAAAACTATACATTTTTTACCAATATTTTTACTATTTAAAATAATGTTTTCTATTTGCATATATATTTTAAAATGTAATTTATTCCTTTGATTTTCATTTTTAGCATCATTACTCCAGTCACATGATTTTTTTTAGAGAATATATGAAGAGTCCAGTTTAGAAATATCATACACTGAGTGTGTATGCTCAGATTTGACTTCTCCCTTTACATTTGCATGTAAAAATTAACATATGTTATTTAAATGAAGATGTGTGCCAAATTGCACAGACTCTGAATTTCATGATATACACTACCAAGTCACGTTTTTAGACAGTAAAATTTTTCATGTTTTTTTTTTTTTTTAATAAAGAAGTCTCTTCTGCTCACCAGGCCTGCATTTTTTTTTTTAATCTAAAGTACAGGAAAAACTATAACAATTTTTAAAATATTTTTACTATTTAAAATAATGTTTTCTATTTGAATATATTTTAAAATGTAATTTATTCCTTTGATTTTAATTTTTAGCTTCATTACTCCAGTCACATGATGATTTTTAGAGAATATATGAAGAGTTCAGATGCAAAACCAGCTAAAAGCCATCTCGGTCAAAAATGAAATGATGCTGAATGAATGCCCTCGACACATATTATACATCCATCAAATACTTTCACTTCAAACTCGCTAAAATCCTACCATCAGCCCATTATTTGTACTTACAAAGAAACCTATACATCGGAGCCTGATAAAAATGCATTTTTTTTTTAAGAAAGATGTCAGATGGATTTAGAGGCTTTTGCATCTGAACTCTTCATATATTGAATCAAATCTGTTTGTCTTAGTCCACTGGCACCTGACAAAATGTAGTTAAATTGCTTAAAATAAGACACAAATTTTAAGTAAAGTAAGGAAAAAACATTAAATTGCGTATATAGTCTCTGATGTCTTCTATAGTGAATGGATATCTGAGACTTTTTTTCAGCTTTTTTGACATTTCATACGCAAATGCGTCTGATAATATAATTTTGCTTCATTGTTTTTCTTTTTCTTCTCTGGCTTTATTGATTCTGATATTTTCCATGTATAACCAGTTGGCATCATCTGAAAAACTGTAATAATTTGCAGCTAAATATGATCAAGTATTCATGACACACTTTTTTTATTGCAAAATAATCTAATATTATTTTATTCTCATAGATTAGATCAAGAAAGGTCATATTTTACCACCAGAAAATGATTAGAGTTTGCCTACCGAAAATGAAGCCTATTTTTAGGAGCGTTGGGTTTTATTTAAGCATTATTTTCACGGCAATAAAAATGGTTTTCTTTGTTTTATTTAAAATAGACTTTTTTGAAACTTTTTTTGATTAGTTTAGCATTTTAATTCTAATGAAACACTACCAGTCCAATGTTTTT
This sequence comes from Cirrhinus molitorella, assembly GCA_033026305.1. Taxonomy (NCBI): domain Eukaryota; kingdom Metazoa; phylum Chordata; class Actinopteri; order Cypriniformes; family Cyprinidae; genus Cirrhinus; species Cirrhinus molitorella. The sequence goes on from CM065125.1 coordinate 2,779,055, forward strand.
TTTTGGTTAGTAAGAATTTGTTTATTTATTTTTTTTAAAGAAGTCTCTTCTGCTCATTAAGCATGCATTTATTTTATCCAAAATACAGCAAAAGCAGTAATATTGTAAAATATTTTTACTATTTAAAATAGCTGTTTTCTATTTGAATGTATTTTGCAATGTAATGTATTCCTGTCATCAAAGCTACATTTTTTTCTAATATGCTGATTTGCTGTTCAAGATTTTTTTAATTATTTTTTTTTATAAATATTTAAAACATTTTAGGTTTATTTGATGAATAGAAAGATCCAAAGATTAGCATTTATTTGAAATAAAAAGCTTTTGTAACATATACACTATACCATTCAAAAGCTTGGAGTCAGTATAAGAAAACAATTATAGAAAATAATGATTTTATTTAGTAAGGATGCTTTAAATTGATCAGAGTGATGATAAAGACATTTATAATGTTACAAAAGGTTTCTATTTCAGATAAATGCTGTTCTTCTGAACTTTCTGTTCATCAAATAAACCTGAAAAAACTCTACTTAGCTGTTTTCAACAATACTAATAATATAATATTATATAATAATAATATTAGAATGATTTCTGAAGGATCATGTGACTGGAGTAATGATGCTAAAAACTGAGCTTTGAAATCATAGGAATAAATTATATTTTACAATATATTCAAATAGGAAGCAGTTATTTTAAATGGTAAAAATATTTCACAATTTTACTTTTTTTTTTTTTTTGTACTTTGGATCAAAAAAAAAAAAAACATTAAAAAACTTACTGTCCAAAATCTTTTGACTTATTTTATTATTGTTTTGTTTTTAATTTGACATATATCTGTATAGTATAAGCACTTGCACCAAGAAAAAATCACTTGTTTGTCTCATATTTGGCCATTTTAAAGAGAGTATTAGTAATAGAGTTTAAAGTGAATCTAATGTACCTCATATCACCTTGTTACCTCATACAGAGTGTTTGACCAAAATGTCGGCTGCATTTATGCAAGTTGTGGCTGTCTATGGTTAAACCCATCTGCATTTTGGTCACAACAGCCTTTAATGCAACCTTGAACCCTTTGACTTATGTGGACACTGACATTAAGGTGATGCAAGCCATCTTTAGCCTAGCATTCAAGCTCACGGTTCAGATGTCATCAGTCTGCGTCTCTCAGCTCATCTGGCTCTATGAAATTGTAGAAGACAGACCATGTTATATGAGGAGAATAGCCAAAAGCTAGACGCTGGCTTTAGGCTGGTGATAACCATGTGATATTTGCTTATGGTCAAGTGGTAGTTACTCATTTGTTTATGCTGATTTTCGTCGTGCTGTGTTCCGGTGCTGATTAATGCACACAGTGTTTCCTAGAAGTGTAACGCATGCTTCTGGAGTGATGCTACGTAACCCAATCTTAGATCATTTGCAAAGATGATATTCCTGCTGTCCAGTTTAGAAATATCATACACTGAGCGTGTATGCTCAGATTTGACTTCCCCTTTAGATTTGCATGTACAAATGAACATGTTATTTAAATGAAGATATGTGTGCCAAAGGGCACATACTCTGAATTTCATGATATACACTACCAGTCAAAAGTTTTTAGATGGTAAGATGGGATTTTATTTTATTTTATTTATTTTTAAAGAAGTCTCTTCTGCTCACCAGGTCTGCATTTATTTGATCCAAAGTACAGCAAAAACAATAACAGTTTTAAATATTTTTACTATTTAAAATAATGTTTTCTATTTGAATATATTTTAAAATGTAATTTATTCCTTTGATTTAAATTTTTAGCATCATTACTCCAGTCACATGATCCTTTAGAAATCGTTCTAATATTCTGATTTGCTTGAAAACATTTATTATTATTATTATTATGTTAATAAACAGCTTAGTAGGATTTTTAATTTATTCCTTTGATTTAAATATTTTGCATCATTACTCCAGTCACATGATCCTTTAGAAATGTTCTAATATTCTGATTTGCTTGAAAACATTTATTATTATTATTATTATTATTATTATTATATATTATAAACATTTACTATTATTATTATGTTAATAAACAGCTTAGTAGAATTTTTAATGAATAGCAAATTCAGAAGAACAGCATTAATCTGAAATAGAAATCTATTATACATTATAAATATCTTTGTCATCATCTTTGATCAATTTAAAGCATCTTTTCTTTCCTCCCAAAATTATACACAATATAATAGAATATTTATTTATTTATACACACTGTCATTCAGTGCTCAGAGTCGTATGCTCAACAAGGCTTTGATTTAAAAAAAAAAAAAAAAAAAAAAAGTTTACTTTTTTATTATTTATTTATTTATTTATTTTTTTGTATTTTTTTTTTTTGTTGCAAAAATATGGCACAAAACTGTAATATTGTGAAAAATTATTACTTTTTTTTAAATTATTTTTTGGAACCTGTTATGAGGATTCTTTAATAAACAAAAAGTTAAAAAGATGATGTATTTAAAAAAGAAATAAATACATTTATTCAGCAAGGATGCATTAAACTGATCAAAAGTGATTTGTATTGCTAGAAAAGATATCTATTTTGAATAAATGCTGTTCTTTTGAACTTTTAATTCATCAAAGACTCCAGAAAAAAAAGCGTCACAGGTTCAAAAAAAAAAAAAGATTATATATATATATATATATATATATATATATCTTTATATATATATATATATATATATCTTTATATATATATATATATATATATATATATATATATTATTTTTTTATTTTTTTATTTTTTTAATTATATATAATTTACAAAAAATGGTAAATTCTACATAGACTATATGTTAAGAATTAAGTCCAGAATGTAAAATAAGTGTTTTATAATAAGAATTTTCATATTCATAAAAGGGACCCTAAATCTGTATGTGTGACCCTGGATCACAAAACCAGTCATAAATAGAATGGGTATATTTGTAGCAATAGTATGGGTCAAAATGACTGATTTTTCTTTTATGCCAAAATCATTAGGATATTAAGTAAACATCATGTTCCATAAAGATATTTTGTAAATTTCATACCATAAATATATCAAAACGTAATTTTTCAGTAGTAATATGCATCGCTAAGAACTTCATTAGGACAACTTAAAAGGCGTTATTATCAATATTTAGATTTTTTTGCACCCTCAGATTACAGATTTTCACCATATATTTTTCTATCCTAACAAACCATATATTAATTTCAAAAAGCTGACCCTTATGTTTTTGTGGTCCAGGGTCATGTATGACATTCTGGTTTCTAGATATGAGCCATATCTGCTATTTTTTCCCTCACTTGTGAAAACTGTAGAAAATGTATCCACAACAAGCCACAAGATTCAAGGAATCATTCATTACGTGTGGGATGAGTTACGCAACAAAGGTCAGCGTTTAGATTGAGGGGTTAGTTCAAATAATAGTAACAGAGATTGTGGCCTT
>CM065125.1:2787500-2870000 GCA_033026305.1 Cirrhinus molitorella
CTGATTTATTATTAGGGCTTTTTTTGGAACCTGTGATACTTTTTCAGGATTTTTTGATCAATAAAAGGTTAAAAAAGAACAGCGTTTATTTAAAATAGAAAGGTTTTCTAACAATATACACTACTGTTCAAAAGTTTGCGGTCAGTGCATTTTTATTCTTTCTTTTTTTGAAAGAAATTAATACTTTTATTCACCAAGGATGTATTAAATTAATAAAAAGTGATGGCATAGATTTACATTGTTAGAAAAGATTTATAGTTTGAATAAATGCTGTTCTTTTTAACTTGTTATTCATCAAAGAATCCTGAAAAAACAATCGCAGGTTGCAAAAAAATATTTGTTTGCATTGATAATTTTAATAATAAATCAGCATATTAGAATGATTTCTGAAGGATCATGTGACACTTAAGACTGGAGTAACAGCTGATGAAAATTCAGCTTTGCATCACAGGAATAAATTATATTGTAAAGTATATTCAAATAAAAGCCATTATTTTATATTGTAATAACATTTTGCAATATCACTGTTTTTTTCTGTATTTTTGATCAAGTAAATGCAGCCTTGGTGAGCATAAGAGAATTCTTTAAAAAACATTAAATGAGAGGGTGTATGCAAACGTTTGACTGGTAGTGTATAAATGTTTTTTTTTAGTTCATTGTTATCATTTTCAACACCTTCTGTGAGAACTTTGAGAGCTGGCTGTTTTTTACTGCTGTACCGTTAAGGTTTTACTGCGTAAGATGACCTTTGTAATGACTAACCTCCACGTATTGTAATGCAGGTGGTCACATGTTAATGTTCTTGTGGCTGTGAGTTATTAAATGTGGCGATTTCTAAATGACATGTTTTTGCTGATTAGTTCTTGTAAATGATCTGGATGAACTTGAGAGGGAGTTGAATCGTACTATATGTCTACATGCACATAGAAAAATAAGGGGCCAGAATTGTACCTTTTTTGGTACAACAGCTTGTCCCTGGAGCAGTACCCTTAAAAGGACATCTTTGTACCTTTTTTATCCTTAATAGGTACATAATTATAATTAGTAGTAATTATTATTATTATTATTATTATTATTATTATTTTAAAAATAAATGTTAATTTAATAATAACTTGTAATATTAATAATTATTATTTTAAATAATAATAATAATAATTATTTATCGTTTTAAAAAATAATGTTTCCAGTCTTATGAACTGAGGAAAGTCAATGGACCTACAAATTGAAAATAGTTTATTTTTATTTTTGTTTAATTTGACACAGCTATGAATGTTTTGGGTATGCAATTCAATTATTTTCAGTTCTATCAACTAAAATTAGAAGAAAGCGTCTATAACATACAGCTATAGAAATATGACTAGTCAAAGAGTAAGATGTGTCATGTAAAAAAAAAACTACCTTTTTTATTTTAAAAATGTTAAAAAATATATATATAATTATATATATTTAATATAAAACATAAATTGCTCGTGTTTTTTTTGTTTGTTGTTGTTGTCGTTTTTTTTGGAAATAGTGATGCACTGGGCCATTATAAAGTTTTATTTTGTTGCACATTATTTACATTTTCTTACAGTTTTGTTCAGGGAAAGGATTCATATTTAGAAAATATACTGATGCAGTAATTATTTATTTATTTATTAGAAATATAAGTAAACTTAGGTTTACAAAAATATTCTATAGGAATGTAGAAATTCAATTTTTAATGCTCTTTTCCAACTAACAAATATAGGGAAATATAAAACATTGTTTATTTTATTTTATTTTACTTTATTATTTTCAGGTTATTTGTTTTATTTTATTTTATTTTATTTTGAGTTTCAAAGTTTTAGGTCTTCTGAAGTTTAACTAGCGTTAGTTTAATTTAACTAGCATTACTCTCTAGTTATTGTTATCATTATCTTATGTCTTATATATATTATATATATACTTATATTTAATGCAGATGAGCATTAGTAGTATTGTTTATATCCTAAAATAGTATTTATTAAAATGTATTGCCTTCATTTTTCCGTCATTCCTGTTTTCTTTTTGATTTTAGTTTAAGTTTTAGTAATTTTTGTGCTTTCGTCCTTTTAAATTCTACAGTCAAACCAAAAATTATTCAGACACCAGATATAATTTTAGATTTTTTTTTTTTACTAGTTGGGTACAGGACACTGTAGTTCATTTATGTAAGTGAGGGTAGCAAAAAAAATAAACTGTTTCATATTATACCTACAAATTCTTCATAGAGTGGACTACCAATAAAATGGATAAAAATTTGGGACGAGAAATTTGATTTGATATGTTGATGGTGTTTTGTTACATGCCTTTCAGTTTAACTACTTCTTTCCAGTTCTTGTCATATTTTATTACCATTTTCTAAACGGACAAACTGCGAATAAACTGTGATAATGTGAGAAATGTTGACGGTGTCTGATTAAATTTTGGTTTGACTGTACATAGCTTTAATTTTTGTTTTAATTTTAGACTTTTAAGTACTTCAACTATCAAAGGTACAAGCAAATATTAAATGTTGCTTCTTTTTAGATTCATTTAATTAATTTTTATTGTGATTACCATTTATGTATTCATTGTGAAAGCTGCGTTTCGCTGTTCCACCTTGTCAAAGAAATTCGCATCTGTCATTCACAGAAAGCTGCATATGATTTTCCTCAAAAACAGCAGTTTCCTAGATTCCTCACTCTCCTCTACGTCCCATTTAAGAGTAGTCTTTTCAACTTACTTCAGTTGTACTTTAACTCTCTTCTAATATATCTGCAGGAAACATCATCCGAAACATCTGACCCAGATCTAGCTGATCCCCAGGGCGAGAAAACATCTTTCCCTTGTTTGACAAGAACTAAAACACTCCCCTTTGTTTGCTCCCCTGTCCAGGTCACTTTGAAAAGGCTCATTTAAGACTGTCTGCGTGCCTCGGGCTTCATACCTTCAGTGGTTTAGCATTAAAATATTCACTCAGTCAGGTTTTAACGATTTGTGCAGCATGTACAGGAACTTTCATGACCCTCGGCAGCCTTACCACAGTGCTCCTCATGCCGTTATGTGTTAATTTGTAAGCAGAGCAACCAGTACAAAATGTCTATAAGCAGACCGTTGAGTTAGCGCCGACTGTTACTGACCTTACAGACGTTATCGTTTATTAATGACCCCATGAAATCAGTTTTATTGTGGTTAGTCATAGTACTAGATGGGCACCTTTTAGCAGATAACGCTTCTGGGAGAACACAAAACAAAATGTGCAGTACATGCGGTGCTTTTTCCCCACAATAATTTAGACCTTTTCCAACAAATTTCCAGTATAAATTGAAAGTAATATCTGCTGTGAATTTACTTTTTTCCTTACTTTTTTATGAGATGCAAATAGGATGCTACTTTCTAGATTAAACGTGCAACATGATGTCATGTGGCATAATTGCATATTACATGCTTAAATATATTCAGATAAAAAATAGTAGGCTACATTAAGCAGTAAACTGCATGCCAGTGTTATTTTGTCATGAAGATACTATTATAGTTTTTATTCTATTATTATTTTACTTCATTTTAGTTAGATTAAGTATTTTTATTTTGTTTATTGTGCATTGCTATTTTTAATAGTTTATACACACGTTTGTTTATTTAATTTTTGTTTTAGTATATTAACGTAAAGTTTATTTTATTTTAATTTTATTTAACAAAAATGTTTTATACAGTAGGGTTCATTAGCGTTTATTAATCTTAATGTTAATTGCAGCATTTACTAATGCATTACAAAAATCACAAGTTGTGTTTCTTGACATTAGTTAATGCACTGTGAACTAACATGAACAAACAATGAATGACTGTATTTTTATTAACTAACATTAACAGAGATTATTAAATTGTGTAATAAAGGTGTTGTTCATTGTTTGTTCATGTTAGTTAATAATCATGTTAATAAATTACACCTTATTGTAAAACGTGTTGTCAACTTTTATTTAGTACATTTACGCTCATTTATAGGGGTGTAACGATGTACTCTTTTTCTCGATGCATCGATTACAAAACCTGATGATGCATATGCATCGATCTTGAAAATGGATTTTTGAATCGTGAATCGTTGATTGCGGCTATTAATCGATTTAAAACACTTAGAATTGAATGAATCGCGATTTCTATAGTAAATATATAAATTACTACAAGCACGAATTAACGAAGACCTTGAACAGCATTGTTCGTTTCCTCCAAGTGGCAACCTCCCGCTCTCTCTCGTGAAGCCAATACGGAAGTGACTAAAACTGCAATTCATCGACTGGCCGCTGGAGGCTGGCTGCAAAAGGGAGTCAATCCCATAGACTCCCCATGTTAAAATGCCCAACTTTACAGCAGAAAAAAAACGTTTACAGCCTGGTTCAAAAAATGATTTTGGTCTATATAGCTAATTTTGCCCTTCATAACAACTGTGAGGGGGGTGAATTTTTTTATAACTCATCTGTTTAAACTATATTAAGCCTTAAAGTTCTGCATAATTAAGGGCGTGGCCACTTGAGTGACAGGTGGATTGATGTTGCCTTCTCTATCTGCTGTCACGTCACCTCAGGCCTCAGCCGCTGGCATCTCTACCGTGTTTCTGCTTTTGTTTTATGCAGTCTGTTTATTTTCGTGATTATTTCTTGAAATTATCAAATAAAATGTCTTGTTGTGCGATTAATTGTACTAACAGACCGTCCAAGTCTGAGATCCATTTTTTCCGGTGAGTGATATTGTAATGTAATTGTATCTATTAATATTTTTATTCTTTATAATTTTATTTAAAATTTAAAAATCAGGAATCCAACAGACTGTGATTAGCTGTAACGTTGGGCCTGTAATTAACAATACTCGTTAGAAGTTTTCCTGCCATAGAAAACCGTTAACTCTTAACATGGCTTAATGCGTTAAAACCATAGACTGATTAAAAGTCCCGCCTCTTCGCCTATTTTCGAATATCCGGGAGTGACGCGCTATACTCTTTGGCGCGGTGACGCGCTGCTAAGATGGCGGCGGTCGGCTCCGCCCATGATGTCTATGGGCTCCGCCCACTTTAGGCTTCAAAAACGCTCTTCAGAATCCTACGAGTGACGTCACGGACACTACGTCCATGTTTTTTTTTTTACAGTCTATGGTTTCCTCACATCTCTCCTTCACGCGCTTCATTCACTGCCTGCCACTGGACGGCGCGCGCGCCCTCACCAGCAGCCAGCGTGTGATCTCCTTTGTTTTCTGGCCAGTACTGCTAAAAGTAGTTTTACTTTTAAACTCTCAGTCATACCGTTGGCATTACCTGAGCAGTTGAAAGCCGCGCGTTTGGATGGAGCAAAACAATGTAAGTCTCTAAAAGCATACGCACATTTCCATTGAACGTAAATGACGTTTTAACTTAACGTAATTAAACCGAAAGTACAACGGAAATGGCCAAAATAACCGCAGCATTAGCAGCCAGCAGCCTTAAAATAGGAGCGCGAGGTTTAACATTATCTGTCACACGCATGAAGTTGCGTTCAAATGCTGTAGCATTTTATTTTATGAAAATAAGATAAAGAAGCTGACATCATGCAAAGTTGTGACATAAAATGCCTACTTAAGCATTGTTAAAATCTTGGTTTACATAGGCTAATAAAAACAATATATTTCTTTATAATGTTCTTACATTCTATACATTTATTTCATGCTATGTATAAATGTAGGCCTACATATTTATGTCCTTAATAAAAAATACCTTGCAATTGTACTTTTAGTATCCTATACTAAACTGGCATAAAGTGTGCTAAATTGGAATTATAGTGCTGAAGTCCAAGTAAAGATGAACTGAAGTATATTCGATTGTGCTAAAGTGGAACTATTGCAAGTATATTTCAGATACAATTTAAATCTTGCATTTAAATACCTTTTTATTCAAAGAGAATACAATCCTCAGCAATAGTGACATTAAAACACATTTTAGGTTTAATATTAAGAAATTCAAATAAAGTTTAATTATAATTTTTATATCAGAGTCTTGAGGGATGTATTAGTAAATATGTTAATAGATTTGAACTATACCTGGTTTGAAATAAATAATAAATAAATATTACTGTTCACTAGGGTAAATTTCTACATATGCTAAATTTCATACCATAGCATCATTAAACTAACATCTAACAGTGGACAAACATGTTTTAATTTATTTATTTTTTGCATTCACTCTCTGACTCCATTAATTTGCCCCTGACTAAGCATATAAAGAATTTAGGGGAAGGATTTAAATAACCCTGTGAATGCACTTAAAGTATGCAGAATCGAATCGTTAATAATCAAATCGCATCGAATTTTATTGTGAATCGTCTCGAATCAAATTGTTCTGAATTTGCAAAAATCGTTCTTGAATTGAATCGAAATTTACCTTCTTTTGTCACAGCTTTGTTTTTAATTTCTTTTAAGTTGCCTTAATTTTTTAAGGCCAAATGTGTAATCTGTTTTAGTTCATAAACTATACTTTAAAATGTAATTAATGAACCTTCAAATTTTTGTGGCTTCAGTCATAGTTGGAATACTCTTTTAAAGCTGGCAGCATTAATAGTTTGTATATTGAAATATATATCGTTATCGATCAATATGGGAAAAAAATGCATCGAGATTACATTTCTGCCATATCGCCCAGCCCTAAGGGTAACACTTTACAATAAGGTTCATTCAACTACTGACTTTCAATAAACCAATCAAGAAAATAAATTCTCATGAAACTATTGTTCACTATTTAGCATATAGATAAGGACTGATTTTGCTTTTATCGGGTTGCATATGTTTGAGTTGAACACGTTTATTTTGTAGTGCTCTTGTATTTAGTGAATCTACAAGCTGAAATCTTCTTTCTGGAGGTTGTTTTGTGTTTGTATGAGGAGTGGGTCGGTCAGATGTGAGCGGCTACAGTTGATGGTTACTCACTAACTGGATCTTCTAAGATGATCCGAATTTTACCATCATTTTACCAATCCCTGGAAAACCGAGAATGTTTTTTCTGTAACTCATTATGTTAATGAATGGCCTGTGAAACTGTAAAGAGAGCGCCTTTACGGGACAGTGGCTTAGGTTTTCAGTGAAATGTTTTGCACATCTTCTGCCAACATCCCTGTCCAAAAAACATCCTGTTTGCAACCCATTTCACCTCTGAAACATGATAAACTGGTTATGTTTGAAAAAGCAGGATCAAACTTGATTTTAGTTAATAGGGAAATTTATTAACGTACTGTATTACAAAATAAATCAGTTTGAACAACGGTGTTGACACATGAAGTGTTTTATTGCATGTTTTACACTCTCTTGATATGCTCTGGGAATTCAGAGCAACACTTTTTGAGAAATGGCTGATTACCCCATGATATGACTAACAAAATCACTTACTGTTTTTCGTCAGAAACTGCGGGATGCTGGTGTTGAAGTGCCTGAAGTGGGTGGGAAGGCCAAGGGTGGTGCGGAGGAGGATAAGAAAAATCTGACAGAAGAGGTCAGGAAACTGAAGGATGAACTTGACGCAACAAAGAAAGGTACTTAATGACTCTGAATCACTCATACACTGAACCTCTCCCTGTTTAATAAAATAAAAATAAATCAAAGCTGCTGTATGCATGGCTGTGATTGTGCAGTCTCTCGGTGAACATTAATGGCTATAATTTAGACCATTTTTTAATGAAGATTATTAGAATTAATGTAATTATTTGATTGGATCATGCAAAGCGGCATTGGTTTAATAGTTTTCCCTGCAATATGGCATTGGAAATGCCAACAGAAAAGTCATTTTAGAGGTGCTAAAAAATGATTATTAGAACTAACACTTCTTTTTACAATAATGTTAGCTATGCATTAATGAATTTGCCACACAATAAAACCAGAAACTTTTATTGAGACATTTGTGACCCTGGACCACAAAACCAGTCATAAGGGTCAATTATTATTATTTTTTTTTTAGAAATTGAGATTTATACATCAATCGAAAGCCTATTCGTTCAGCTTTCAGATGATGTACTGTTAGGATAGGACAATATTTGGCCGAGATGCAACTATTTGAAAATCTGGAATCTAATTGTTCAAAAAAATCTAAATATTGAGAAAATCGCCTTTTACAGTTGTGCAGATGTTCTTAGCAATGCATATTGTTAATCAAAAATTAAGTTTTAATATATATACAGTAGGAAATTTACAAAATATCTTTATGGAACATGAGCTTTACTTAATATCCTAATGATTTTTGGCATAAAAGAAAAACCCATAATTTGGACCCATACAATGTATTTTTGGCTATTACTACAAATATACCCCAACGACTTAAGACTGGTTTTGTGGTCCAGGGTCACATTTCTGTTTAGCGTATAAGGTTTTTGGGACAGAACGTCTCTTTTGATCACCTATGCTGCATTTATTTGATCAAAAATACTGTAAATACAGCAATACTGTCGAATATTATTATAATTTAAAATAACTGTTTTCTATTTTAGTATGTTTTAAAATGTAATTAATTCCTGTGATGTAAAGCATCATTACTCCAGTCTTTAGTGTCACATGATCCTTCAGAAATCAGTGTTGCTTAGTATTTTTGTGGAAACTGTGATGCATTTGTTTTTCCAGAATTCTCTGAAAAGAAAGTTCAAAAGAACTAAAATAAAAGCTGTAACATTGTGAAAGTTTTCACTGTAACTTCTGATTAGTTTAATGCATCCTTGCTTCCTTTTTTAATGGTGTTAGACAATGTTGTCATGACACTTTCTGACCTACGGTGAGCAACACAAGATGACCTCAGCAGAACTAGGCTTCTTACAAAGGAATGAGCTTAGTCAGATCCATTCCTACGCCTCCTTTTACATGTACACTGCGTTTAGACGGTGCTAAGGGGTTTGTGACTCTTTGGTGACCCCCAAACTGAAGTCTCCATGGGGTCATCTTGTACCAAAGCACATTTTAAAGGGTAGTGCACAAAAGAGTAAGTGAGCTTGCAGTTATTATTTTAATAAAGCTATTTAAATGCCATGTAAATTATTATACACTTCCATTCAGCAGTTTGGGTTCAGTAAGATTTTTTTAAACAAATACTTTTATTACCCTGTTAGTAATATTATTTCCATGCCCGCAGTACACTGCGTGTTTAGGCAAATTTTACAGGAATGCTACAGGGGTTAATCAAGCATGCATTAATAACATTATATGCATTATAACATTTATTAACAACATATTTCATATTTTCTTTAAACCTCCTTGTATATTAAGACACCTGCAATTCTGGCCTAATTAAAGATAAGTTGTGTGTGAATTTGCATGTGAGCATCATTAATGACCCCCTGTGTTTAATAAAGTTCTCTAAAAATGTCTCTAATTGGCCTGTTTAGCTAAGCCCTCAAAACACTTCTTATTTACTGGTGCGGTATTGCATGATTTGTAGATTATATTTAATAGTTTGCACTTTGCAAAAACGTTTGCAGTTAGTTTTTAAAAGGTAACATTACATTCTTAAGGACTCGATGCTTACATTTCTTTTCAGGAGCACTAGTGGTCCTACTTAAAAAATAAATAATAATTAGGAACAGTGAGAGAAATGAACCTTCCCATTATAAGGTGATATTTTCTTTTGTGCCAAAAAATTTAGAAATCTTAATAAATTAAGATTTATTAACTTGTATCAAAATGTTTAATTAAAATAATAAGATACAATCAGGCTGAATAAGTTACCAGTCAAATGAAATCAGCATCAACAATTCATCTTTGCATGGTACAGAAGAGCTCAAATGTGGCATTATGGAATATTTACAGAATTTCTGACATGACTGAGAGGTGGAATTAATGCATTTTATGATAACAATGTTATAAGATTGTTTTAAATATATAGTTTTGAATACAGAAATTTAAATGTTAAATGACTCCATTTATACTTAAAAAATGAAACTGAAACTGCCAGTAGGTGGCAGTAAATCAAAGTCTTTGTGACTAAATATTTAATTAAATCTATTCGTTCAAAAGCGCAGTTCCATTCATAAATGAAACAGCGCTGTGTCAGATGCGCAGTGGCTCAACTCTGGCTTTGTTTGCAACTTTTTTTGTTGACGAAGTAGACCACAATCAGAAAACAGTGTTCCTAAAATGTAAGTCACTTAATATTAACTTTGTAAAAAATTAAAAATGTAAAAAACTGTTGTATAAATTCAGTTTTCACATTTGCAAACTTCCTTTATTATCATTAAACGTCGTCTAAAGAGTCTTCATCGCGATCTCACAAACTTTTTTTTTTTTTTTTTACTAAAGCTCTCTACACTGCATCTATTATTTACATTGTCTTTACATTTTGTTTGTTGTTTGAGTTGCTATATTTGTGGTTTTAACTGTTATTATCCTGATACTGGAAGAGCAATGGTTAATTAATAAAAAATAATGAACAAATCTACATCTGCATTCTAAATCAAGCTACAACCAAATGTGTATTTGTAAGAAACAAATTGTATTATTATTATTATTATTATTATTATTATTATCAGGTAACACAAACCTGTTTCTTGATTTAAAACAATATTACTCATTAAACCTTGCAGAATTAAGAGGTTGTTTTTTTCTATTAAGATACTTATTTTGTTAAAGAAAAATGACTGGAAAAAGTGAGAAGAATTGAAAAACCTGACCATAAAGAATAATTTAAAGCCACATTTAACTGTCTGTTTTTTACAATGTAGCAAAAAACTCCTTTAAACTTGAAAGAAATAAAAATTAGACATTTTATTGTGATAATTATCGATATCAACTGATATGAAAAAAAATATATATTTTGTTTTTTTTTGGCCATATCGCCCAGCCCTAGCTCTACATGATCCCAGCCGAAAAGAAACGATCAGTTTTATTTAAAAATAATATTTATGTACTTTTTAACCACATTTTACACCAGTCGACTAATCATTTTAGCCCTAATTAGAATGATTTCTGAAGGATCATGTGACACTGAAGACTGAAGTAATGATGCTGAAAATTCAGCTTTGATCACAGGAATAAACTGTAAATTTATCAATTTACAATTGATAAATTGTAATTGATAAATTGCAACCCCATATTGTAATTGATAGTGCATGTCAATCACATGGCCTCTTCTGGTCTAAGTGGGCAGTATTTGGAAGACTAAGATGCAAAGTGGCCCTGCGGAAAAGTTGATCTAGATCTCTGACTCATGTATTGACTCTTGCTTGTGTGCAGCTCTTCAGAAGTCAGACAGCGACGTGAAGGCCATGAAGAAGCAGGCTGAAAACCTCACAGCGGAGTACGACCGTCTGCTGGATGAACACAGCAAACTGCAGGTTAGAGCTCATGCGTGTGTCACACAGCCGACATCTTTCCCACACCTTAGTGTGCTGCCTCGCCTCGTCGTCTTCAAAGACTACAGGCTTCTAAGGCAGCATACTAACTGTAGTGAAACCTAAGGTGACCTGAAGAAAGATTAATGATTTCAGAAGCATCTCAAGTATGCGAGTCTCTGGTTAAACATTTAGTCTATTTCTTATTCAGAACCTCATATGCATAAATACCAATCGAGTAGACATTTTATTCATTGCTGCAAAAGTGTACACAGAAGTCCCAGCATGGCATTTTGCATTAATGTAAAGGTATTTGAATCGGGTATATACTGTAGGCACATTTTTTATTTATTTTGGTAAATGATTATATACAGGGGTGCACATAAGTTTTTCATAAGTCTGGTTCAAATTAGAGCATCTGGAGATTTGTTTTGGTCCTCACACTACACATAGTCTGGCCCATTAAATATAACTATTAAAAAATAAAATAATTGATAATATTAATTTAATAATAGTATTATTTAGTTTTTTTTTATAATAAAATAAACAAAATAAACAAAATAAATACTACTATTATATCTAAAATAAAAAATACAATTACAAATACAATTATTTTAGAGTACACTTAAAAATACAATGCTTATTTTTACATTTTCTTTTTTTTTAATATATGGATATTCTACATTTTCAAACCTAAAATCAGCAAAATTGCTGGTAAGTAATTATATGCATGGTTTTGAATGGAAATCTTATACATTATTACAGTTAGTCGATGTAAAACGGTGATTGTGCTTACTGTCAACCCTGACGGTGTGCAAATGAGCGGTCTGAACTTATTTACCCAACGAAAAAAAGAAAAAGTACCATGCTTTCCACAAAAATATTAAGCAGCACAGCTTGCACCACTTATGTGCACCTCTGATTTTGGTATTATTATTAATATTATTAACTATTATTATAAATTGTAAATTAATACACACTACCATTCAAAAGTTTTTGGACAGATATTTTTTTTTTTAAGTTTTTTTTTAAAGAAGTCTCTTCTGCTCACCAGTCATTTTGATCTAAAGTACATTTAAAAATGGTAAAATATAATGTAATATTTTTACTATTTAAAATAACTGTTTTCTTTTTTAATATATTTTAAGTGTATTTTATTCCTGCAATTTTAAAGCTGAATTTTGAGCATCGTTACATCAGTCACAGGAATCTTCAGAAATTATTGTAGTATTCTGATTTGCTGATTTTTTTTTTTTATTATATTTTTCTGAATTATTATTATTATTATTATTATTATTATTATTATGTTGAAAACATATTATGTTGAGTAGATTTTTTTCAGGTTTCTTTAATGAATAGAAAGTTCAAAAGAACAGCTTTTATCTGAAATAGAAATCTTTTGTAACATTATAAATGTCTTTATCATCACTTTTGATCAATTTAAAGCATCCTTGCTACATAAAGGTATTCATTTCTATGACCCCAAAAAATAAAAAATAAATAAAATTTATACAGACAAGCTTTTCAATATATAATGTTAAAAAATAGTTTTATTTCAGATAAATGCTGATCTTTAGATCTTTCTATTCTTTAAAGAATCCTGAAAAAAAAAATGTACTCAGCTGTTTTAAATATTGATGATGATAATGATAATAATAGTAGTAGTAGTAGTAGTAGTAATAATAATAATAATAATAATAATAATAATAATAATAATAATAATAATAATAATAATAATAATAATAATGTTTCTTGAACAGCAAATCAGCATATTAGAATAATTTCTGAAGGATTGTGTGACACTAAAGACTGGAGTAATGATGCTAAAAATTTAGATTTGATCACAGGAATAAATTACATTAAAAAAAAAAATATTTAAATAGAAAGCAGTTATACACAATATTCACAATATTACTGCTTTTGCTGTATTTTGACTTAAATAAATGCAGGCTTGGTGAACAGAAGAGACTTCTTTAAAAACTCTTTTAGTAAAAAAAACTTTAACTTTGTAAATAAACAAATTTCTTCTTCTTCTTATTATTATTATTTTGCAGTATCACAGTATTACTTACTAATTATTACTGTTATTAATTTGTTTAATCCATATAAAGTCTTAAACATTCTAGAATTGATTTTTCATTAAATTGGTTATGATGCCTAAAAAATGTGTCCAGATACATAGCTCACTGAGGTAGTTTTCTCAGACATTGTGTCATCAAAAGAACAGATCAATCAACATTTTCCTGTAGCTTGTGTATCATTCCTGTTGCTCAGCGGCATGGGCATGGCTCAGGACATTTCCCACAAACGCGCATGAATCAATACTTAAAATATCTAAAATTCACTTTAAATTGATAAAAACATCTGAGAAATGAATAAATGTTAACTTTTCAAACCACATTTAAATGCTCTGCATTTCAGTTTCCAATCTGCCCTGATGCCAGCTGTTCAACTCAACGATGTCAATCTGCCAGCATCTGCTGGAGTTTTTTTTTCTTTTGCTGCAAGCAAATGTTATAATTCCACTAGTGAACACTAAGGCTACTCTGGCATCAGTTTTAAGAAGGCTTTAAGGTATAATTCAGAGTTCACATACAGCATCTGTCTTATTTATTGTACTAAATGCTTTCACAATCACGATTCAGTGCTTTTTTCTAATGTTTGATTCATTCTTTAACCTCACTTAACCACACTTACTATACAGTTAAAGTCAAAAGTGTACATACACCTTGCAAAATCTGCAAAATGTTAATTATTTTAACAAGGGATCATACAAAATACATTTTTATTTAGTAGTGAAGAATAGTGTCTTCAATAAATAAGATACTTCACATACTTCACAGATGTTTACATACAGTCCACAAGAAAAAAAATAGTTGAAAAAATTGCCGTTCAGTAGTTTCCCTGACAGCAAATTTCATCCGGCCTGATTCTTGCCCACACTCCTGCAAATCCGCAAAACGGACTTGGGCCAGTGTCTTTTGGCACAACGGGCCAATACCGGCACGCATCTGGTTTTCCGCTGATCTGGCCAGCACTCCAGCTCCGTACCAGACTCGGCCCGGATCCGCTCTGCGATAGTAGACCGTGCCCACTGAAACCAGACACGGGCCGGATCCGTCTAGGACTGTGATACAGCACTGAAACGGATGTGACTGTAACGCGGATTTGCCGGTTGAAAACGAATCTGGCACAGAGTCAGATGCTGTCTGGGTTACATACGCTTGATTCCTAATATTATGTTACCTGAATGATCCACAGCTGTTTTTTTTGTTTTGTCTAGTGAGTTCATGAGTCCCTTGTTTGTCCTGAACAGTTAAACTGCCTGCTGTTCTTCAGTAAAATCCTTCAGGTCCCACAGGTTTTTCTTTCAGGTTTTTTTCATAATTTTTGTGTATTTGAACCCTTTCCAACAATGACTACACTGAGAACAACTGAGAGACTCATATGCAACTATTACAGAAGGCTCAAACGCTCACTGATGCTCCAGAAGGAAAAACAATGCATTAAGAGCCGGGGGTGAAAACTTTTTGAATTTGAAGATCAGGGTATATTTAACTTATTTTGTCTTCTATAGCTTCTGAAGGGCTGTGCTAAATGAAAACAATATGATATTTAGGCAAAATAAGAAAAAGGTACATTCTATCTTCATTCTATCATCATTCTGTTCAAAAGTTTACACCCCTGGCTCTTAATGCATAGTTTTTCCTTCCGAAGCATCAGTGAGTGTTTAAGTTAGTGCTGTGCAATTAATCAAAATTTAATTCTATTTCAGCTTCAAACGATTATGAAAATACAATAATAGAGAGAAAACAATTATTTTTGCTACTGAATCTGCCCCCTTTCCAGTGGTGCACTTTCGCAAAAGTAATATTCCTTCTGCCGTCTCTGTGGTTAATGTTAATCAAACAACAAAAGACAAAGACAAAATTACTCACTGCTCTTGATGGAGGGACTTTTGTAATTTTTATAAGAAACAAAGCATGCTTAATTCTTACTGTTACGGCCCCTGGCTCGTGGGGCGGCAACAAAAAGGACACACGGCAAGTTCTAAACTCAAGACAAAAATAATTTTATTCAATACAACAAAATTACCAAAAAAATCTAGGGGTACAACGAAAAACAACCATTAACGTTGAAGAATATCAGTTTCGTCAGAGCGTCGTGCGTAGTGTCTGGATGCATGTGTAGCTAATGTGCTGTAGTGTCGAACGAATGCAAAATCAAATCAAAAAAAGAACCAAAATGGGAAACAACCAAACCCCTCTTATTTTTGTAAAATAATTAACATTTTGCAGATTCTGCAAGGTGTATGTAAACTTTTGACTTCAACTGTATGTTAAAGTGTGAGAGCCGTAGTCTTGATAAGCGAGCAAATCCAGCAAATGTCACATCTCGGAGATCTTTTCTGTCTCATACACAGAACTGAGAGGCAGTGTACATTGGCACCGTTGGCACACGTCCAGTTGGCATCTGTAGCATCTTGAGTGTGAGGAAACGTGTTTAAAAGAAACGGAGGCTTTCCTGAAGGATCTGATATCGGTGTACCAAGTAACGTTAGAAATTACAGACGTACTGTAATCAGTCTGTTGCTAAAATTACATGTCGAGCGTCAGTTTTCAAATATCATAAGCACTATATCATAACGACGCCAAGACCTGACGCACAATGTTTCACTAATTGCACACAAAGAAGTTTAATGTTTCTCATATGTATTTATTAGGGGTGCGCCGATCCGATATTCCGTATCTGTATTGTTCCGTTATTGGCATTTTCCGCCGGATCGGAGTATCGGTCAGACGAGACCAGTCCAAATCTGATATTACAAGTGTGTATTGCATATATTATGTTATTGTTAAGCTCCACAAAAGCCTCAAACACATTATAAAGCACCATAAAGTTTCCGTGCATTATATTTCAAGTGTTCTGAAGCTGTTCCATAGTTTATTGTGAGCTACAGATAAAGGTCATTTAACATTTAAAGGTCCACTGAAGTGCCTTGAAACACGCAGCGTTATTCTATGTGGTGACGTAATTTCAGCTGAAACAGGAATATATATATATATATATATATATATATATATATATATATATATATATATATATATATATATATATATATATATATATATATATATATATGAGAGAGAGAGAGCAGCCCCACCCACTTTTTAAAATAACCAATAGCGTTCCATTAATATCTGGTCTCGGGCCAGAGCTGTTGAGCTTGGTAAAGCAGCATTTGACAGCTTATGACAGCCACAGTCTAATAGATTACCCCCTAGATTCAAAATGAAACTCTTACTAAAACAAAATGGTGATCATAATCATGCTGAGGTTTTGTAGTTTAATACATGCCAACTCTCGCATATGATCTGCTCCGTGCGATCGCGTCTCTGGACCGGAGCCAAACTCCGTAGCAACTGCGGGCTGCCACGGTTCGCGTGACGCAAAGCAAAAACAGACCTCATTTGCCCTGACGGAAAGCATATTTACGTGTCTGAATCGTTTCCTATCACCAACGTTGCGGACTACCTGCCATTCACCACCTAGAAAGTACTAACTAGGGATGTGCACATCGATGATGGAGTATCGATATATCGATATTCAGAAGCTTCTGATTTGGTATCGATATTTTCTAAAAAGTATCGATATTTTAACTATATTAATAATTTCTGCATAACTACGTGTTTTTTTTGCACTGTGTACAGGATGGTCGGTGACGGTTTGTACGGAACGCGAGTGATCATGTGCCTGTGACATTCAGATGTGCGTTTTCCAAATTGTGATCAGTGATTGCGCTCAGTTACTGACTCCCGGTAATGCGTACAATGGCTTTCGTATGCGTTCTATTTCCTCCGATTTTACTTTCACTTTAGAACAAGTTCAGCAAGGAGGGGAGAGGATGTAAAGGGGGGCACGGCCGTATTAAAGCACGGGGCGAGTCTGGTAAATCGTGACATCGCTGTCATCATCAAAACTCGTGCAACCAGCCGTGCTGGAGAAACTGCGATGACCGTAACCCACGCAAATCTATCTGCGCAAATCGAACTTTATGCGCTCTGCGCACGGTGTGAGCACTATATATATATATATATATATATATATTTTTTTTTTTTTTTATTATTTTTTTTTTTGATAATTTTGACCCAAACATATTTTTGGCTATTGCTACAAATATACCCCAGTGACTCAAGACTGGTTTTGTGTTCCAGGGTCACAAATAAGAAATAAGAGTGAAAATATGCATGAGTTTATGTTGTTGGTATTGTTTATTTTATTAAGATTTCTGTTTAATAAATATGTTTGTAAGAAGGTTGTTTAAACACTTATTTGTTGTCAAATTTGCTTTTGTAATAAATTTGTTATTAAAAGCCAGTATGTGCATGCAATTTGCTTTTACATATAATAAATTGCATTCACATTTAAAATAATAAGTGGTATCGGTATCGGTATCGATATCGTTAATTTTTCTTTAAAAAGTATCGGTATCGTATCGCATTAAAAATTTGTGGTATCGCCCATCCCTAGTACTAACCCTGAACAAGTGACCGATCTCAGCCGCAGCTTCAGCGTCTATTTATAGTGTAGGGGGCGGGACACTATTGATTCTAGAGAGCATTTGTTTGGACAGAAGGTTTGATAAGAAGCATGATGTCATCAAAATCGTTGATTCCTATTGGTGGAAGTGACAAGACTGTAAGTTTTGAATTTTGTCATTGTTTTGAAACACACTAGCTTATAGATAGCCTTAAGGCTAACATATTCATACCAAAAGCCAGAAACATTTAATTTTGATTTCATGGGGACTTTAAGTTCACGTAAACTCTTCCCTCACGCATCGGCTGTCTGTCATCCTCCATTCTGTATTCAAAATGCGTGTCGCGTTTGGTTAAGACACAACTCTCTATAAAACTCTCTTCAAGGTGATTCACTGTTCCTATTATACCCGATCTGTAAATAAACACCAATGGTTTTGCATAAAACGTCTTGCTGGAGTTTAGTGCTGTTTCTAAATAGTGTTACTTTCTACCGGGTGTCTGTTAGATCACAGCACTGTTGTAGAGAGCACTATGAATTGTTCTTCATGAGCACAGTAACTGAAATTTAAGTTAGAGTTTTTAAGACATAGTTTTATACACTACACATTAATATGTCTTCACTCTGTGCTTTGAACTTTTCTCTATGCGGAGCGCTGCGTATTGATTGAGTGTTGACTTCAAGCGCATCGTTTTGCGCACGGGATGCTCATTTTTGTTGTGGAGTAGTCGTTTGATCTCATGTTACATAATGTAAGAGCCTGCAATAATGCGGTTTGACCAGTGTGGCGCTGTAGCGCAAGATTCAGCCCTCCTGGATGCAATTCAAGAGAAGAAGACACACAGCGCTTCAGAGCAAACGCAGCAGAATCTGAGCGGCGTTTGGATGAATATGTAAATATATATTGCACGCTTGCTTCTCAGTAACGAAACAAACACAAAAACTGACAGCAGTGTGAAAGCAGCAGTTAAAAATGCATCTGACCACAATGATGTGGATGTTTGCACGAGCTCTGCAGTTCACTAACGTTAACTTACTCCAGTAACGTCCGCTCACATCATGTTTATTTATAAGAGTACATTATGCAATAGATTAGAGCCTTAAACCAAACAGCTTTGCAGTATTTAACATGAAAAACCTGTTGCTTTCAGATTGAATTACAACTTGATTTCCTGTTATAAAGCAGCTATCCAGTGTGGAGCTTGCTAATAAGAAAATATTTTTATTAGTGGGGAATTATTTAATTAAATTATTTAATTAAAGTGATGTTTGGTTTACAGAGATCAAAGCTTTATCTAGCTCAGGACTGTTTTGGTTATCATAACCCTATAAGGTATTTTAAGACATTATGTTGTGAATAAAATAGTTTATCCAAACAATAGAGCCTCTTATCACTTACCTTTATTTTGTAAAAAAGGAGGTGTTGGGCAGAATGATGTGTATAAGACATTTTCACAACTCATTTTGAATGCCAAATGCATCTATTTGTATAATGAACTGGTATCATTTGTTAACATTAGCTAATATATTAATTAACATGAATTAACAATGCATTGCATTTATTACATTTATGTAGTAATCTTTGTTAATATTGGTTAATAAAAATACAGCTGTTCATTGTTCATGTTAGTTCACAGTGCATTTACCAAATGTTAAAAAACACACTTGTGATTTTTTGTGATATAAATGCATTAGTATATGTTGAAATTAACATTAACTAAGATGAATAAATGCTGTACATTTTTGTTCATTCTTAGTTCATTTTAACTAATGTTAAGTAATGAAACTTATTATAAAGTGTTACCAATTAATTGTATAATAATTGTAAGTACAATTTCTAAAGCTGAAGTGACCTTTATTTATGTTAGAATCTGTATAACATATTTTTACTAATTGCAAAAGCTGAATAATCAAAGTCTACAGATTAATCAGTGAAATAATTGACGATTAGTCGGTTAATCATTCTAATAATCATTAGATTAATCGATTATCAAAGTAATTGTTTGTTGCATTTATATATAATATATTACTTGTTTTCATGAAAGTATTTTATAAAAATACAAAGAGCAATGTGTATTATTTTTTTTATCAGATTTAGTCTTACACTTATTCACTTTTAATTGTTCCCCACTAAATAATGATTTTTAAAAAAAAAAATAATAATTTTAGATTTTATAAAATTGGGCACTGTTTTTTCTAGAGTAACTTTTGCTTCTGAATTATCCACCAAACTAGTTTATAATAGTATTTTTGTCATAGATTATAATTATATATTCATTCATTTGTTGTTTTTCTTTACTATAAAGTTGTCTCTATATTAGTGGATTGTGTGTAGCACAAAAGAGTGATGGTCAGGTCAAAACACATTGAGGTATAGAAATCTAACACTGATTTAAAAAAAACTGCACTAGTATCGTATTGATATTGATATCGGCAGATACTCAGAATTGTTGGTATCGGATCGGGATCATTTCTGAAAAAGTGGTATCGAGCCAGCCCTAGTATTTATACAGACCAGCGTCAGTACCATAAATGCCATAATAAACAGGCATATTTCCTTTCAAATATATTTTATCGTAACATTATCAAGTAAAATGCCACACATGATCTTCTTTCTGTGACCAGAAGATGATAGTAGAAGAGATTCCCTCACTCTTTCTTTTCACTTGACTGAGAGAAATGTTTTGTTTTATGTGTACTTTTATTTCCCTGAAGTCTTCGCACCTGTCAGGCGTCTTCCTCTGAAACCATTAATGTTATGACCGGTGCTCTTCTCAAGTGTGTGTAATGGAGACGCAGAGGGAGGGAGTCAGATAGTCAGGCTTCTCTTGTTTACATATAAATAAGCAGCTCATAAGAGACCATAACTCATAAACATGTGTTGCAGTTATTACATGTTATGCGCTTAGCACTCAGCAACAAGGTGCTTTCTGCTTTGAATTGATGCAAACTGCTGTCTCACAACCAAAAAAGCACATTTAAAAAACATTTAGGTATCTACTAAGATAATTGTATTATCTATTGAAACCCACAATTGTATTTAAAATATCAGAAAGCTTAATATATATATAAAAATCAAAATTTATTGGGTACTTTCAATTGGGAGGTGTCTGTCCCGATCCCTAACCCCTAAATTACGACTTGTATTGAAATAATTTTTGCATTTTATTCCATTGTTGTTTTTTAACCCTCTGGGGTCGAAGACCACGCCGGCGCGTTTTGGTGCGTTTTTTTTTAAAAGCCCTCTATATAAACTTAAATTACTCCGTCAGTTTTGATCGTACAGATAAGATAAATACATCAATCGAATCTGTAAAGGGTCTACTTTTATTTGCACAGACACTTAATAACAATGAAACGGTGAGTTTTTGACAAATAAAGAAAATATACAGGGAGTGCTGTGTGCCGCGTTAGTCTCTGTGCTCTTCATTTTGAAACGCGTCACTTAAATGATCAAATACTCGGCGAAAACAGCACATGGAGACATTATACACATACCTGGAGAAAGCTTGATATTTCTACTCTTAAACGAAGTAAGTCTTATCGAAAACAAATATTCTGTGATAAAGTAATCCTTATGAAAACAACGCGATGTCCAATCTCCCCCTTGGATCTAATTAAGTTTTAATTTGTCACCGCCCATAAGTTTCTTTCGCTTTCATATTACAATTAGCCACGTGAGAAGCGCGGGAGTTAAACGCCCACATCACCGTCAACAAAACGGCAAGACTTCAAGTTTATCTGGATTACTGTTCATTTCTGAAAGAAGACCTGCTGAGAGGAATAAATCTTATATTTACCTCATCAGAAGAAGAAGGCGATGTGGCGCCAGCAGATTCAACAGAAAATAAATTCTACATTTACATGTAAGACTTTCTTTTATTAGCTTGCTTGCATTCGCTGTTATTGTGTTACTGTGACAGACTAAGTTGTATAGATTTTACTAGTTAGACATTTTTCAAACTATAATTACTGACCTCGTCAAGTGAAACGTTATGATGTAGGTTTCATTTCATTGCATCTAAATGTCTCACGACGCAAGGATGTTTTTAACGTTCTAGAAAAAGATGCGATATAAAAGTAATAGCGTTTACACTGTAACACTGAATGATAGAGTCTAAGAATGTTTAGACGGCATGTATTGCATTATACAATACAAAACATGCTTGTGTTTATGACTATAAGATCATATTTGTATATGTATTTTATTTATTTATAGAAAAATGAATGAATTAAATAAAATAAAAAATAGCCTATGAGTGTTTATACTGAGTGTATGTTTAGACCATGTTTATTAGTAATACTCTGATCGCGATCTGCTAAACAATAAATTCGTTTCTCAGATATAAAACTCAGATGCAGCTTCAGATGTTCATCTACACTGATATTCTAGTGCAAAACAAGTTTCTTGACCACTGATGATGAGTTTTGCAAGCACTTAAATGTCAGGCATGATTTACTTGTTTCACTTGTTGAACAGAATTCAGGAAAAAAAACACAAAGTCTGTTCATATCTGTAGATCAGAGTGCTCAATAATGTGTCTTTACCTTCATGTATGTTTTGATCATACTGTGTTAAATAAAATACAACTAATCTAAAACTCCATTCTCTGAATCTTCTCACATTGTTTTTTTACCTGAGAGTCACAGTGTCCTTGATGGGCCATTAGGGGAGGGCTTTGTCTCTCTGAGGTGTGAATCACTAAATATTCATGACCATTGTCAATCTCTTGCATATTGTCTTTCCATCACAAAACATGTTTTGGTACATTTACATCAATATATTGTTTTCTTTGAATGAGTGAATGAGATGATTTTCACATCATTGTGTAGAAAAAACTCTAGCCTACCACATCCAGTTATCAAAAGCCTTGTGAACAAATATTCTGTCCGTGTTTCATTGCTGTTTTTAAGTGACTTTATTTTTTTTAGTTTTACACTAACCACGCATAAACGTTGTTTTCTCAAAAACACAAACATGTACATTCATGTTGCTTGCATATTATTGTAGCCCAGTTTGTGCTGATTACAATGTAATCTGACTTTAGCCATGAATATGTTTTTAAGATACTGAAAAATGCACAAATGTCAGGGCATGTCAAAACTTTTTCAGGGCCCAAAAACACCCTCAGACCCCAGAGGGTTAAAGTATCTTTTTGATTTTGTAAAAAAGTGAAGTTCAAAAATATTTTCTTTGTAAATTTATAAGACTTTATGCAAAAAAATGTGTCCCGCATTTTCAGCATTAAAAATGTGTGTCGCATCATTTTGAGGCAAATGTGTTGAAAAATCTGTGTGGAACATCACTACCGAACACCTTTTTCTGCAATTAAGCACACTTTTCTGAGGTTAATTGCATGACATTTAGTTTTATGTGTGACATAATTGTTGTTTTTTTGCATGTTGTTCCATAAAATTAAATTTTTGTGTGTACAACAGTGGTGTGTGGTCATGTTTTAAAATGAGGAGGAATTTAATATATTTATATATATAATTTATGTCACTTTTACATTTAATGTTTACACTAAGTGCAAATAGCTGCAGATTCTATTTACACCAAGCAGGATTTTCTGCAATTTATACTACTTATTGCAAATAGTGGCAATTATCTGCACCTCAGTATTGTAGTACATTATAAAACACTATGTAATAATTACATATTGAGTGTAAATTATAATTTTAATTCAAATTACTAAATGGATGTCATTCAGTCCCTCCCTACACATAGTCTAACATTACCCAATAAGTTCAACTTTTCGATTATTTCCTTAATTATTATTAAAAATGCATACATTTTCAAGCCATTTCCATGTTTAATTTTCAGGTGACACAAAGCAGTGATATCTAAGCGAGAGGGTTGTTTACTTACCTTATAATTAGTCAATAATGCCATAATTTTCTTCATTGAGACCGAGACCTCACGAAAACAAGAGGTGGGATTTATCACACAAACCAGTCACATCAAATCTTTACCGATCATATCCAATTATAGCGCGACGGAGGCATTGTCTTGTATCACGTGACTTTCCTCCATTCATCTCAGTGAGAATCACTGCATGTTTAGAAAACCACGGCATGTTTAGGGGTCTCTATAGAAAGTCAATGGAGTGAGGGGGGTACGGATGTCGCTGTTGGACAGTCTTGAGTGACTATTAATGTCACATTTAGTCATATTTGCACTTTTATTTTTGTAATATTGATTATTTTCTCATCCAATTTTGAAGAGAGGAGAGACTGCCTCACTTGCCTCCTCGGAGGCAAAAAATACCGTAAAAATCACGACCTAAACAATAGGCCTTTTTCACAAGAATCGGAAATCACGTGACGCAGGGTAAATATAGTTCCGCTAGCGGTCTGCGGACATTATGTTGTATGCTCTTGTCTCAAATTTCGTCTCTTACCCTTTCTATTTTGTCTGTTTTCCAAGTTGTTGTTATATAATCTACAAAGAAATGTATTTGTAGCTTATATGGCCGCTCAGATCGTTCTAGAATTTCTAGGTAGTTTTATTTCACCAGCTGTCCTATATATAGGCTCATTCAACAGTTCCCTTGCTCGTTTTAATATATGACAAGCATTTATATATATGCCTAATTTATGTAAAAACTAAATTCTAAGTATGTATGCACCGTTACACATAAGAACAAATATATAAATTCAGTGTCAGAATAAGTTATAATATGCTTTAATGTGGGATATAATGTTGCGCGAATACATGCTATTATTTTAAAAACGCATGAGTAACTTTAAAAAAAAGTCACAACAATATGTAGATTATCTCAACCTAATGAAACGCTGAAACTGTTGACCATGTATTACTATACATGGTCACATTATAACTATATCTGAGAGACTAAAATAAATAAGACATTTATTTCCAAGACCTCATTGTATAGCTACATCAGTTGAATTAGAGTTAATATATTTATTAACTAAATATACAACAAAGTACTAATAGGTTTGTTAATGCTGTGCATATTACAGACCTTAGCCCTTACTAAAATTAACTACGAATCAAACCAAAACGGCAGTTATTGCAGTTATTCCATGGTTTTGTTACAAAATCTGATTTGTGTGGTTATGCAAATAGTAATAAAACAAACCTGCTTTTACTATAATAAAACCATGGTTAATTTTCGTAAGGGAAGATGATAACGAGCGGAGAAAATGTGAGTGAACCATCATTGTGAGATGACAGAAGTGCTGTTTATGATCCATATATCCTGAAAGAAATGCAAAAACGCATCCAGGGATCGAGTGTCCTCTTTCGCAAATCGGAGGATCAGAGCTGTCAGTCGATTTCTCCAGCACATCGCCAAAAAAAAAAACATTTTTTTACACGGAGTGCGACAATGCACGGCTGCACCAAATAGACACGGACAATGATATAACCGAATATACGCGTCGTCACTTCTAATTAGTGCTGAAATTTAGTTCTGAAATGAAACTTTGTAGTCTCACCAATAAATGACCAAGACAGTTTAAACATTTACATGAGATTTAATTCTTGCAAAGACATTGATGCCCGAGGGGGTGCTCCTTAGACTCGGCAATCACTGATACCGGAAATACTTTTACCCTGCATGCAGCCACGCCGGAAGCCAAAAACCCGGAAGTGTGAAAAAGGCTAATTGAAATTTCAGAGTGAATTTTGCAAGTTCTGAAATTCTGTAATGTGATGTGGTTGCTCCCGAAACATTACTATCACTACCGAAAATATGCTGTCATGACCGAAACATGGGATGTTTGGTCAGAAATAAGGTATACTGAATGATCAACTAAGACGTTATGATAGTGTTTAGTGCAATGTATATTCAAACTGATAATGAATCCTTAACTTTGAAGTCAATATGATTAACTTTATCCCTTTTTACAAAGAAAGATTAGATTCAACATACAACAAATCTCATAAATCCCACTTGAAATATTGTTAAAATTGTAATTGTTATTGATTTACCACTGAAAAAATGTTAATAAAATAGCAAAAAATATATGTGAGCAAAATCCTAATAGGGCAATGTAACCCTTCTTATATATTATATTATATATTACTGTTTCAGTAGTGACAAATTTAGGAAGAGGACAAATATTCCAAAACTTTCTGGAAATACAGTATTAGTATTAACTGCAAAATGACTAGAAATGTGTACTTTGCATATTATACAATTTGCATCCATACAAAATTTGTGGAAAAAGATGTTTGCAACTCTGACTTTGCACAAAGGAATGGCCCATATATAATTTTTAAAGAAAATGTATTTAATTTATGTGCTGAGAATAGTTTTTTGCCTTTATTAGTCTTAATTTCATATTCTGTGTACTCAATTGATATAAGCTTGTTCTACCTGCATGCATGATGATTATACAAAATAATAGCATTCAGGACACTGCTAAGCTTTGCTGATGTCGTCATGTCAGCCACACAAAATCACTCGCCAGATCTTAGAGGATTGTGCAAATCTCTGTCAGTTGGTGATGTTGAAAATTCTGCTTCTTTCTGCTCTGTCTCTGAATGCAGGCCAAAAGCGACGCTCAACAGGACAAGAAGTCAGACTGAACGAACATCATCATGCACCTGCTCTCTTTCCTGCATCCTCATTGGCTGATGGCAGCTCAGCTGAGTTGCGCATCACTCCTCTGGCTGTGTAAGAACAGGGTTCCGTTCTTCATTCATTCGTGCGCTTTCACGTGATTCATTAAAAAGCCTCTGCAGGGTTTTCACACACTGTAATATGTTTGCTTTCTGGTTTTTGCTGTGAACGTCTGGTGTTTAATTTTATTTCAAGTATTTCGGTTATCATTTTAAAATTGATTTTCTGCTGACATTAGTATTATGTTTCTTGAGGTGTCAGTTTGTATGTCAGGTGCATTGAGCCTCACCAATGAAACACAAGCTGAGTGATGTTGTCAGATTCACCAAAAAATGAAATTTTGCTTAAAACGTACTCCGAGTTTGTTTCTTCATCAAAGCAGATTTGAGAAAGATTAAAGTTAAAAACATCTAAATTTGTTTTTTTTTTTGTTTTTTTGTTTATCAGCTCTTATTCTGATGGCTTGTGTCAGGGAAAGTTACTTTTAAAAGTAATGCATTACAATATTGCGTTACTCCCTAAAAAAGTAACTAATTACGTTAATTACTTTTTATGGAAAGTAATGCGTTGTGTTACTTTTTCGTTACTTTTTAAATCTGGGCAGGGATTGCTTGTATGTTTTTAATATAAAAATGTTAACGTATAAAAACCCTTTCACACCAAAATGAAAATAAGTGAATAAGCCTAAGGCTAAAGGAAAAGTAAACTGACGTCTGTACAGTAGAACTGTAGGAAAAGAAAGTTCAACACTCTTCAGCAATGAGGAAAAAAAGCACAAATGTTAGTTAATCTAAAGTAAGTTTTGCTTATTAGTACACTGTAAAAATGCTTTTCTTGCTTAGATGTTTTTGTCTTGTTTTCAGCCAAAATATCAAAAAATTCTTAAATCAAGAAGGATTTTCTAGACGAGTAAAAATTGTCTTGTTTTTTTCTGAAAACAAGTCCAAATTAAGTGTGTTTTTGCTTGAAACATACAAAATAATCTCCCAATGGGGTAAGCAAAAAAATATTCTTGTTTTCTGTTTGAAATAAAATGATTTTTTTTTTGCTATTATTTTAATTTAAATTCCTATGTTTTTATATTTTTCTGTGTAACACGCTTTGAGATGTACCTTTAAAGGCGCTATTGAAGTTTCTAAAGTTTATTATTATTATTTTGCTTACCCCATTGGCAGATTATTTTGCTTGTTCTTAGCAAAAACTCTTTTTTCTAAAAACAAGAAAATAATTAACTTGTCTAGAAAATCCTTCTTGAATAAGAATTTTTTGATATTTTGGCTGAAAATGACAAAAAAATGTAAGAAAAGTATTTTTGCAGTGTAGGGGTCTATTAGATCAACAAAGGTCAGCAGCAAAGTCATTGGTTAATAAAATGGGATTAAATACATAAAGGAAACCAAAAATGTTTTTGAAAAAGTAACTCAGATATTTTCTTGAACACTGCTGATGGCACCCATTCACTGCAAAGCATCATTTGGTGAACAAGTGATGCTTTATTTTTACAAATCTGTTCTGATGAAGAAACAAACTCATCTACATTATTTTCAGCATTTTCGGGTGAACTGTTTATTAAAATAGCCAGATTGAATTGAATGCAACAATTGTACACAACCATGATTTTACAAAGATTCATTCAGCTCGTGATTCATAATTGACTCCCTTTGTTTATATGGAAAGACCAAGAAAACTGGGATACTGGGTTGAATTTTTTTTTATTAATTTTCTTGCCTTATGGGAGAAACGTTCAAAGCAGTTAGTCTTTCATTATGAATATGGGGTTTGCAGATGCATGTGTTGGTTAATTTTAGATCTTTGATTTACAGGGTACATGACACTTTACACCCAATAAGCACTTAAAAATCCCTCCAGTTTACAAACGACGAGCCTTACTTGTCATTTTGGTCGTCGCATGTCATGCTCATAGGATGTTTGGTGTTATATCTTTTCTTGGGCAGCTCACTTTTTTGGGGGGAGCTATTGTAGAGCAGAGTGAATAGACTG
Source organism: Cirrhinus molitorella (assembly GCA_033026305.1). NCBI lineage: Eukaryota > Metazoa > Chordata > Actinopteri > Cypriniformes > Cyprinidae > Cirrhinus > Cirrhinus molitorella. The sequence continues at coordinate 2,815,930 of CM065125.1, forward strand.
CTTCTTTCCAGTCCCATCTGGTTTGAGGCCACTGAGTCGGTATAATCTGATATGAGCTCGGCAGGGCTGTTACAGTGGGTAAGAACGCCGCTTTGGCAGGAACAGTAAAGCATCCACAGCTGATATTGTGTTTCAAAACACAGGACACTGTATCTCTCGTCCTCTAGGTATTGAAATAATATTAACGTCACCTTTGAGGGCCACGCTAGTTTTGCATTTAACATGCAGATAATGTTTATCGCTAAAAGTCACCAAGTTCACTTTTACAGTTCAAGCACCCTGGGTTTTCTACGCTTCTTGCCTGGCATGTGTAAATAAATACCTTTGCAATCTTAGAGCAGTGCTACCTAACCGGAATTACATCACAGCCGTGTTAAAACGGGGATCTGTGGGAACAACGTTAGCACTGTTTTTGGGCTCCCAGGGGAAAGGGCATCACTGGCACAGTGTCGGATAGTTCATAGTCAAGACCTCCTGGATGGTTACCAATGTGAGGAATGACATCTGCTACCGTGACTCTAGTTTACTATTTCATGCGCTCAACGATTGGTTAGATGAGTCAAATGTTAACCTGAGCACCAGTTCGATGAAAATGTCAGCATATGCACTACCAGTCAAAAGTTTGGACACACCCTGTCTCTTATGCTCATCAAACTGCATTTATTTGATCAAAAATGCAGAAAAAAACAAATGCTAAATGTTATTAGAATATAAAATAATGGTTTTTATTTGAATATACTTTACAATATAATTTATTCCTGTGATGCAAAGCTGAATTTTCATCAGCTGTTACTCCAGTCTTAAGTGTCACATGATCCTTCAGAAATCATTCTAATATGCTGACTTATTATTAGAATTATCAATGTTGGAAGCAAATATTTTTTTGCAACCTGTGATTGTTTTTTCAGGATTCTCTGATGGATAGCAAGTTAAAAAGAACAGCATTTATTCAAAATATAAATCTTTTCTAACAATGCAAATCTATGCTATCACATTTTAAACACATCCCTGGTGAATAAAAGTATTAAATTCTTTCAATAAAAAGAAAGAATAAAAATGTACTGACCCCAAACTTTTGAACAGTAGTGCATATTGTTAGAAAACCTTTCTATTTTAAATAAACGCTGTTCTTTTTTTAACCTTTTATTGATCAAAAGTTCCAAAAAAAGTATCACAGGTTCCAAAAAAATACGTTTCCAGCACTGATAATAAATCAGCATATTAGAATGATTTTTGAAGGATCATGTGACACTGAAGACTGGGGTAATTTTTCAGAAAATTCAACTTTAATTACAGATATAAATTAAATTTGAATGTATATTAATATAGAATATTTTTGATCAAGTGAAAACAGCCTTGATGAGCATAAGAAATTTCTTTAAAAAACATGAAATGAGAGGGCGTGTCCAAACTTTTGACTGGTAGTGTACCTGAACTTCGATAGCTTGGCGATAATTTTCAAACCCATTGAACTGTATATACTGTTAAAGAGGCTCTTTCTTTATATGCATTCCTAAATGTAGCTTCTTCCTTCTTATATCAGGTTTTTACTTTGTGTTCTTGCAAAACAACAACAACAACAGAAAAAAAAACATGCACTGATATGTTGGCAATGATGGAATAAACAATACTTGGGCGTCATGGAACATGTTGTGATTGCGTATTTGTGCGTAATGCACGGTTCTGATTATCTCACAGTGCTGTTATCTGCCTCGAATGTTTTCAGGAAAGTTTTGTCTGCAATAACGTCAATCTGCGTTACTTCGTTAGGAAATATGAGTATTATGTGTTTTGGTGATGTGCTTTAGTTGGGATGTTGAAAAACCAAACAATAAATTCTACTTCATTTATCTTGAGCGAGTCTGCAGTGTTTTTTTTTTGTTTTGTTTTTTTAATGCAATTTTTAATAAAACTTCTTTTTTAAGTATCAGTAGTAATCACTCAGAAGTTCCATAAAATTATCATAGAAGTGATGCATATGATTTGTGTGCTAAGTTTCAAATGTTAGGAAGTCATACAATATTTTTTGTTTTTCTTTTTGAATCTTTCCCACAGGCTTTTAATCGCCGTGACCGGATCGTTGATTCAGTCAGTTGAACTTGAGATCCAAATCAAATTAAATTTGTGATCGAATCAGTCTGACCATGCAATTTCGACAAGTCAAGCCACATTTGTTTATAGCGTGTTTTCACAACACATCATCATTTGGCCATATTGGCAGCACTGAGTGTAAACAATGCCACTGAAATGTACAAAACTCACATATTTTGCTGATTATTGCTGCTGAAAATGGTCAGTTATTGTTATGTTTTTGGCTGTACTAATCGTTCAGACCAGGAAAAACATTTGGAGTTCTATAGAATGCCAGAAGTTATAACAAATCAAGGAGAAAAGTGCAAAAAACTGTCTTGAGGAACAAAAGGCCAAACTGAACCGGGATTTCCAGGGCAAGAATCTTGACAACATTTGTATTTGTTCTTATCATTTTCAGTCAGTTAGGTGAAATATTGGGCTAATATCTTAATTGTACATTTACCACCTATTAACTTTAGTTTGTCAAAATATTGGGCCCTTTTCTGCTTACCAAGTCAGTGTTCAGTGTTGATTCAGTTCAGTAAATCAATTATGATGAAATTTTTTTTTAAATCATCTCTGCTCTGAGAAAACAAGCCACATGTTTGGAACAACTCGGGTAAGTAAAAGACATTTTCTTAATTTTTTGGATATACTTCATTTAAATCTCAATCAAACATCTATCTATCTATCTATCTATCTATCTATCTATCTATCTATCGATTATATATCTATCTATATCTATCTATCTATCTATCTATCTATATATATATATATATATATATATATATATTTTTTTTTTTTTTTTATTATTATTATTTTTATTTTTTTTTATCTTTACATTCACAGGCTGTTAATCGCCATGACCAGATCGTTGATTCAGTGAGTTGAACTCGAAGTGAATCAAATTCGATACGATTGAATCAGTCTGACATCAACTTCACAAGTCAAGTCACATTTGCGCTTTACAGTAACAATTTAAAGCAGTTTCACAGAAATAGGCCTAAACAAATGATGCAAACTTGAGACCAATTTTGTAAAGCAATTCGGTTCATTTATACTGTATAATCAAATATGAAACAAGTTCGATTCAGTAACGTTTGATTCAAATTCTGTAACGTTTTGTGAGCGGAACCAAATGATTCGTTGCGAAAATTTGACTCGATTCACGCAGAATGATTCATGATTCATTCATGAAAAGGACATCTTTACTCTCAGAATTTATAGTGAATTGCGATTTATTTTGGCCTGTTCGTCACAGAAATGTATAGGACTCAAAAAGACATACAATACAGGAAACATGTAACGTTTGTGGTGTTTTGTGTTAAGCGTAAATCCTCCTTGTTGTAATTGAACTGAAAACAAATCAGCCGCCATTTTAAAATAATCTCGGCTTTGAGGAAACAAGCCACGTGTTTGGAACGACTCGGGTAAGTAAAAGACATTTTCTTAATTTCTGGGATAAACTATTCATTTAATAAACTATTCATCACAATCAAACACAATGCTGTACAATTTTTAAGCTTATCAGTAGTTAAGGGGACAATTAGCTCAGAATTATTGTCATGATTCACAAAAAACTTCCTTCATAAAAGTGATGTTTACAATATGTAAACTACATTACTGTTAGGAAGTCTGACTTCTGAAGTCATACAATACATTTTTTTTTTTTTAATTTTCCCTTCACAGGCTGTTAATCGCCATGACCGGATTGTTGATTCAGTGAGTTGAACTCGAGAAGCGAATCAAATTCGATATATTTGAATCAGTCTGACCGCACCTTCACAAATCATGTCACCTTTAGTTACATTGCGCTTTAAATACAGTAACAATACAAAGCAGTTTCACAGAAATAAACAGATAAACGATGCAAGCGTCAGACCACTGCTGTAAAGCAATTGATTCGGTTCATTTATACTGTATAATCAAGTATAAAACAAGTTCGATTCAGCTGTAACGTTTTTCGAGTGGAACCAAATGATTCATTGCGATAATTTGACTCGATTCACGAAGAACGATTCATTCATTCAGAATTTAAGGATTATCAGTGAATTACGATTTATTTGGGCCTGTTCGTCACAGAAATGTACCATACGACTCAAAAATACTAGAAACATTTAAAGTTTGTGGTGTTTTGTGTTCAACTTAAGTCCTGATTTGTTATAATCGAACTGAAAACAAACGACCAGTCGCCATTTTTAAATGTCTGCTTTGAGGGGAAAAGCCAGTGTTTGAAACGACTCGTGTAAGCAAAAGAAATTTGTTCTGTTTTCGCGATGAACTTGATTTAAATCTTAGCTGACCATTAGATTAAAGAGTTTCTTGAAAAGAGCGTATATATAAACATTTGTCATCGTTTCTTTCCATTTCCGTAGAGTGTTTCCTGTGGGTTTTGCTTGCTCTTGTCCGAAGTGTTGATGATTTAAGCTGCTGTCAGATGACTGTACTGTACTGAGGTTAACTCGTGCTGTGACACCAACTAACCCACAGGTTCAGGTGAGTTCAAACACATGATACTCTCTGGCTTTGAGCGCTGTAAATGTGCTTAAAGTGTACACAGAGAGCTATATTCGTCAATTAGCACTGTATGCATTCATGCCAAAAGGATAAAGCATATTTATTTAGGAGAAATGTTTCATTGCCATGCCATTAGATCATTTATAAACTCTATTGGATTGTGCAAAAATATTTTTTTTTTCATACAAGTTACTTTCTGGAGTTGTTAAATTATTCATTTTGCCTTTGCTGAGTTAAATGATTCACAACATTGTGTTTTGCAAGTTCCTCGTCCATCCGTGCAGGATTTTCCCCTCAGTGCTGTCCTGCATAATTCTGAACGGTATTCTGTGGATAATTATTTTAGTTGTTGATATTAAGCAGATGACTGCTTGATCTTTTTCTGTCTACATACTAGGGATGTGCACATCGATGATGGAGTATCGATATATCGATATTCAGAAGCTTCTGATTTGGTATCGATATTTTCTAAAAAGTATCGATATTTTAACTATATTAATAATTTCTACGTGTTTTTTTTGCACTGTGTACAGGATGGTCTGTGACCGTTTGTAGCCTATATGACCTGCAATTATTATCTATTAAGGGTTTAAATAAATAAGTTTGTTAAAAAAAACTGAAGGAGCAATGCTAAAAACTACAAAAGATTAAAGTTGAAGATAAAGAAAAATGGTGTTTAAATTTAAGAAATAAGTGAAAGTATGCACAGTTTATGTTGGTATAGTTTATTTTATTAAAATGTATGTTGTGTTATTTAATCTTTTTTTTTTGTTTTTGTAAAATATGTATATTACAAAAGAATTTTGAAGATAAAGAAAAATCTTTAGGCTCACAAATGTGACCCTGGACCACAAAACCAGTCATAAGTGTCAATTTTTCAAGAGATTTATATATCATCTGAAAGCTGAATAAATAAGCTTTCCATTAATGTATGGTTTGTTAGGATCGGACAATATTTGCCAGCTATTTGATATACAGCTATTTGAAATCTAGAATCTGAGGGTGCAAAAATTTTTTTTGAGAAAATTGCCTTTAAAGTTGTCCAAATTAAGTTCTATGCAATGCATATTACTTTTAAATTAAGTTTTGATACATTTATGGTACAAAATGTAAAAAATATCTTAATGGAACATGATTTTTACTGAATATCCTAATGATTTTTGGCATAACATTATCAAAAAAAAAAAAAAAATTATATATATATATATATATATATATATATATATATATATATATATATTAAATATATATATATATATATATATATATATATATATATTATTTATTTATTTATTTTTTGATAATTTTGACCCAAACATATTTTTGGCTATTGCTACAAATATACCCCAGTGACTCAAGACTGGTTTTGTGTTCCAGGGTCACAAATAAGAAATAAGAGTGAAAATATGCATGAGTTTATGTTGTTGGTATTGTTTATTTTATTAAGATTTCTGTTTAATAAATATGTTTGTAAGAAGGTTGTTTAAACACTTATTTGTTGTCAAATTTGCTTTTGTAATAAATTTGTTATTAAAAGCCAGTATGTGCATGCAATTTGCTTTTACATATAATAAATTGCATTCACATTTAAAATAATAAGTGGTATCGGTATCGGTATCGATATCGTTAATTTTTCTTTAAAAAGTATCGGTATCGTATCGCATTAAAAATTTGTGGTATCGCCCATCCCTACTACATACCGTGAGTTGGGCCAAAGTCTCAACAGAGTCGTGAACTACGTGCTAAAGACCAAGGGAGGAGGAGGAAAAGACTTGATAGGCCAATATATTGGCAATAACACATAGAGGATTTGTTTGTGCTGTTGCAAAATCAGACAAATATTGTAATCAGGCTGTTTTAGACATGCTTACTAAATGAGCTTAGTATAAAGCGGATGAATAAATTAAATCAAGCCATTTGGATTTTGTTGTGAGTCATATTGCAGAGCATTTTGTACAATTACAGACACATTTTATGCTATTTTGAAACTTGTATTACATAATTGAATATTACGTAATGTCCACGCAATGCACATTGTGTTTCTATTAGATACCAGTCAAAAGTTTGGACACACCCTCTCATTTAATGATTTTTAAAGAAGTCTCTTATGCTCATCAAGGCTGCATTTATTTGATCAAAAATACAGAAAAAAACAGTAATATTGCAAAATGTTATTAGAATATAAAATGTTTTTAATTTTAATATACTTTACAATGTAATTTATTCCTGTGATGCAAAGCTGAATTTTCATCAGCTGTTACTCCAGTCTTAAGTGTCACGTGATCCTTCAGAAATCATTCTAATGTGCTGACTTATTATTAGAATTATCAATGTTGGAAACAAATATTTTTTTTGCAACCTGTGATTCTTTTTCAGGATTCTTTGATGAATAAGTTAAAAAGAACAGCATTTATTCAAAATATAATTTAACTCATCCTTGGTGAACAAAAGTATTCATTTCTTTAAAAAAAAAAAATAAAAATGAATAAAAATGTACTGACCCCAAAACTTTCAATTTTAAATAAATGCTGTTCTTTTTTTAACCTTTTTATTGATCAAAAAAATCCTGAAAAAAGTATCAAAGGTTCCAAAAAAAAATATTTTTGGAAAAATGGAAAACTATAAAATGGAATGGATAAAATGGAAACTGTTTCCAGCACTGATAATAAATATTAGAAAATTTCTGAAGGATCATGTGACACTGAAGACTGGAGTAATGATTCTGGAAATTCAGAAATTCAAATTCAGTTGCAGATATAAATTCAATTTTAATGCATATTAATATAGAAAAACATTGATTTACATCGTAATAACATTTCACAATTTTTCTGTATTTTTGATCAAGTGACAATAGCCTTGATAAGCATAAAGAAACTTCTTGAAAAAAAGGAGGGTATGTCCAAACTTTTGACTGTTAGTGTATTCTACGAGTAGCCTACAGTAACTGGTCATTTTTACACAAGATGTCTAAACATTTAATTCTGTTTACTGCTTATGCCTACTCTATAGAAGCCTATTCCACCACTGAATAAAAAAATAAAGGGTTATTGCTTTTTATCAGACAATTTTTGTATCAGAATTGTGAGATATAAACTCAGTTGTGAGTTATAAAGTCAGAACTGCGTGAAATAAACTCACAATTGTGAGAAATAAAGTCAGAATTGAGAGATCACTTGCAATTCTGACTTTTTCTCATAAATTTGTATCTCACATTTCTGAGTTTATAGCATGCAATTCTGACTTTATAACTTGCAATTGTGAGTTTATATCTCCCCCCCAATCCTCAATTCATATCTCGGAATTGCGAGTTTGTCTGTTTTCACTTCAAAGTTGGAAAAAAACAGATTATTGAAGTACATTTTACAAGGAAATACTATTTTAGTGTTTAAATAAAAAATTACATTTAATTTAGCAAGTTACTTATGGAAGCCCATTTCCGACATGGAATATATATATATATATATATATATATATATATGGCAATAGGGAGTTTTTATCTCATAATTCAGACTTTTTGTTCTTTGCAAATGTTTTTTTTTTTTTTTTTCTCAGAAAAAAAATTCTGCAAAATTACTAAAAATGTGTACTTCAGATATCATACGATTTGCATACATACGAAATTTGTGGAAATTTTTTTTCAAGACGTTTCTGAATTTGAACTAATTCTGTAGTATAAGGACATAAAAAATATCTGTTCTTAAATCAAGATGGATTTTCTAGACAAGTAATTAATTATTTTCTTGTTTTCAGAAAAAAAAAAGTCAAAATTAAGTGAGTTTATGCTAAGAACAAGCAAAATAATCTGCCAATGGGATAAGCAAAAAAATCTTAATTCAAACAGAAAAAGAAGATTATATATCTTACCCCATTGGGAGATTATTTTGATTGTTTCAAGCAATTTTTACTTGTCTAGAAAATCCTTCTTGATTTAAGAATATTTAGATATTTTGGCTGGAAACAAGACAAAAAATCAAAGTAAGAAACATTTTTTGCAGTGTTCTAATAAGCAAAATTTACTTTAGATTAACTAACATTTGTGCTTTTTTTTTCTCATTGCTGAAGAGTGTTGGACTTTCCAATAGCAAGGTTTTATCTCATAATTCAGACTTTTTCTTCTTTGCAAATATATTTTTTTTTAACTTTAGTTTTCTCAGAATTGTGAGTTTGTATGTCGCAATTCTAAAGAAATAAATTCAGAACTGTGAGACTAAAAACACAACCTTATTTTTACCTCAAAATAATCAGTAAGTAGTAATCACATTATTTTGTTATTCTATAACTTAAAACAGGCTTTTATAGCTACTTTCCCATGTTTTTGTAATTATTTGTGAAATTTACTAGCAATTTCTGAGTTTGGAGTGTTATAGGCTTACAGAGGTAATATTAAAGTTAGTATTCAACCCAGTTCTACTGTGCAAACAGCTTCCAGCGGTAATCCATCATTGTTTTAGAGTGTAAAACTTGAGCAGTTTGTCACCACAATATACTTGCTCCTGTAAACGTGAGTGGGAGCTGGTTTCAGCTTTTGAGCTTCAGGGCTGAACGCCCATCTGTTTCAGGCTCTGGGCAGAAATAGAGCAAAGTAGCTCAGCTAAACATAGTCAACAAACTTCTGCCAGCCACAGCCTGGCTTAATATGGCAGCTGTGCTCTCCTGACAAACTAGCATTTGTCTTTAAAAACCAGTCTGAACCGCATAGGCATCATGACTGGCCCTTCTGAACAGGTCTAAAGCAGACAACAACTACGCTGCCAGGAAAAATGAAGCGGTTTGACTAAGATCTTCACTCAAACAGCTCTTATAAATATGCACTGCAATGCGGTGGCTATTACAGTGTCCATCAAATACCACGGCTGTAAAGCCACTGTAAATTAATATGGACCTACTTTGGACTCTTTAACTTTTTAAAGTTTGACATGAAATAAAATAACAAATAATTGGTGCAAACTGTTGTCCCACAACCAAAAAAACTTAAAAAGCATTTAAGTATTCAAAAGTATTCGAAATTAGATGTTTACTAAGGTCTTTTTATCTATTGAAAGCCATAATAATAATATTTAGTGGGTACTTTTAATTGGGAGGTAGTTGAAATAATTTTTACATTTAATTTCATTGTTGTTTTTAAAATATCTATGATTAGTAGCATTTGATATTTTAAAATGCTACAAATATATTGTAAATTATAAAACTTTGTCACTGTTTTAGTTGAGACTGATTTTAACTATACCCCTACATTTATGATCAGGAAATATTCATGTGTTCCTCTCTGTCATAGATGCATGTTGAGTAGATAGGCCCCATCATTTTGAGGTAAATGTGTTTAAAAGTATGAAAAATCTGGGAGTTATTCCATAATGTTTAGTTTTTATATGTGTGTTTATATGTGCTGATTAGCGTCTTTGAGCTAGGTTCAAAAGTATCTAAAATTGTCACTAACAAAACATTTGGTGAAGTTTCAGTAGTGACATCTTATTTAATTTTTTTGGGTGTTATCCCATAAAATCATCACGATCAAAACATTTCGTAATTGTTTCGGTAGTGACAAAAGGGAACACAGTCCTTTATTTGGTGGAAATAAACAACATTTTAGTATAGTTATGCAAATGTTTTTGTGTTTTAGTAAATTTTACTATGTAGCTTTGTCAAAAAAAAAAGTATACTGATTACTGAATTATCAACTAAGATATTTTGGCTCAATGTATTTAAAAAAAATTTATCCTTAAATTTAAAATCAGTATGATCAACTTTTTGCCTTTTACAAAGAAAAATTGGATCCAAAATTCAACAAACCTCATAAATCACACTTGAAATATTATTTTTAATTGTAATTATTGAAAAAATGTACATTTACAAGAATTATGTAAGCAAAATCTTAATGTCAATGTAACCCTTCTTATTAAATTATATATTACTATGTTTCGATAGTGACAAATATTCAAAAACTTTCTGAAAATACAATGTAAGAATCAGGATGTAAAAAAATTTTACTTGGCAGGTCTTAAAATTTGGAAAGTAAAACCTCTGATGAACATGAATAAATGACATGGTGCAATATGTCATGTATTCATTTAATAAAAATAAAGCCAAAATGGACAAGCCATGTGTGACAAAGTTAGTCCTCTGGCCCTCTTCGTTTAGGAGTCTTACCTTCTTCACGGTCAAACGTGACCGAAGCCTTGAAATGTAACTTTCTTTTTTTTTTTTTTTTTCCAGGAAAATCAATGCAATAAATTTTTTGTTTTAATAATATTTTTTATTATTATTTAGAATTTTGAGGAGATTTTATGATACTATGCAATATTTATGCCATTTTTCCATTGGAACTAATATATATTTTTGTATTTAATTATATATTGTAAAAAAAAAAAAAATCATATTAAAAATGAGTAAAAGCATTTAAAATCTTTTTTTTTTTTAAATCTGAGAATTGTGCCATTCTTGGCATTAAAAAATGTAAAACAGAAAAGATTAGCTTTATTAACACTTAATTTTGACTTTAATTATTTTTACTTGTCTAAAAAACCTCCTTGATTTAATTCTTAGTTATTTTGGCTGGAAACAAGACAAAAAAAAATCTAAATAAGAAAAGCATTTTTTGCAGTGTACTAATAAGCAAAATTTACTTTAGATTAACATTTGTGCTTTTTTTCCCTCATTGCTGAAGAGTGTTGAACTTTCTTTTCCTACAGTTCTACTGCACAGATGTGAATTTAATTTAGCCTTAGCCTTATTCATTTCATTTTGGTGTGAAAGAGCTTTTACATTTGTTAAGAATCAAACATTTTTAAATTAAAAACAAACAAGCAAGCCCTGCCCAGATTTAAAAAAAGTAATGTAATGCATTACTTTGCATAAAAAGTAACGTAATGCATTACTTTTAAAAGTATCTTTCCCCCAACACTGTCCATAAACAAATGCCCACAAGAGACTGATAAAGTCTTACAGGAAATTATTACTTCGTTATTATGGCTAAAAGTGGATCTACAAGCAATCAATAGGGTGTCCTAACTTTGTCACACATGGCTTTTCCATCTTGGCTTTATTTTTGTTAAATAATGAGACAGTGTGATCTGTCATGTAATGTTTATGTTTTATTTATGTTTCCAAATGTTAGATGTCCTGATACAGAAAACCATGTAATGCAGTAGGGTGTCAACTTTTTCACGTCTATATTTTTTCCCATCTTAGTAAGCATGAAGTGCTTTGTTTAAATAGCATAGCTAAGACTTATTTAGCAGCTTAAAGACATCTGTAATTTTGAGACAAAACAACAACAAAAAAAACAATGAGACATTTGATTTTTTTTTTCATGGAGTTAGTTTATTGCCATTTGTTGCTTTGACTTGGGCAGGTGGATCAGCACAAGATCACAGTGGTGGAGCATGAAGCCCTTCTTACAATGAGAGGGGATCCTGTTAGCTAGATGGGACACTAACATACACGGTACAGTTACCTTAGCTTTACTACTGTTAAAGAGTTAAAAATGGACAACCATGGTTACATCACAGTGTGTTACAAAGCACAAGAATGAAAGATGAGTCAGTGAGCTTTTTACCAGGTCAACTGTGGAGTTTCAAGACAGTATCGTCACCCAAAGCTTTGGACTCTCATTAATGCACGCCTCTCATTTGGTTCTGCTGAATCTGTAACTGAGTCTTTGGAATCATTAAACAGAGGCTGATTGAGTTAATAAATGAACACACTGTATTTCCAAAGTGATTCTATTGTGCTGTGCACCTTTCCCTTTAAGGACGTCGTGTAATTTCCGCTCTCTATATCTCGACTAACATTCAGCAAACCTTCAGTGCAAAGATACTGTCGAGAACGTTTGGCAGAGCACAAGAAATGACATAAAACAGTTTCTCTTATTTCGTTAACATGTATTTTTTTTCTACACAAACATTTCTACATGTAGTCACTATTTAATAATCAATCTGCTGACCAACCCAGGCTCTTCTTTGGATGGAAAGAAATGATTTTTTTTCTCATTTGTCATGTTTAAAGTAATAGTTCGCTCTAAAATCAAAATTAGCTGAAAATTTTCCCCTGCTGTGAATGGGTGCCGTCAGAATAAAAGCTCAAAGAGCTAACAAAGCAACTGGATGGATTTGTTTCTTACAAACACAGCCGTTCACTTCACAAGATGTTAATTGCACACTGCAGCGGTGTTATTTATCAGCTGTTTGGACTCTCATTCTGACGGCACCCATTCACTACAGAGGGATCCACTGGTGAGCAAGTGATGTACTGCTAAATTTCTGCAAATCTGTTCCTTGCAGAAACAAACGCACATATTGGAGTACATTTTCAGCAAGTTTTTTAATTTCTGGGTAACTATTCCTTAAACTCAAATTGGACTAAATGTTTAAAGAGTAAGGCTTTTGCTAAATTTGAGCGGTGAGGAGGTTAACTTAGTCCTCAGATGTCTGAGGGGCACTTGGATCATTTCTTTCTCACTACAGACGGTCATAAAGGCATGTTCAACTCTATGGGAATGAATGGATGCGTTTTCTTGACATGGAAGTGTTCTGGTTTTCCTCAAAACAGTGAGAGATGACATTATAACCTAAAACAACAAATTTGGATGTCCAATGAAAACCAAATCGAGCTGGATTCTGGTTGGTCAGCAGAAAATACTGGAGTTTTACACACACAATCTAAAACATTTAACAACTGCAGCACTTGATATTTCAAATAAAACTAATTTTTCGTGTGCTATCTGTCTCGTATGCCTCTCCCGGCAACTGCGTTTCACTAAGAACTCCCACTCCATGTTATCATCTTTATCAAAAGTACATACAGCATCAAACGTTTAAAATATAACACACAAATATCAATATGTATTTATATTTATATGCATATAAGCAAAATAATAGCCTTCACAAAATAAATCTCTGATTTATTTTACAGTATGTAAATCACGAGGAGGAGGAGGAGGAGGGGGAAAGAAAAGAAAAACGCTTTCTAACACGATTAAAAAGTGCTAGCAGATTATTTTACAACAATGTGCAAATGTATTCTGAAGCCTTACAATATGTAGTCTAATTTGTACATTCTGATTACAACTATAATGTCACAATGATTTTAGTGTTTGAGTCGATTCTCCTACAGGGCAGAATTCCCACAGGTCAGAATGAGGCCGGTTTTAGTCTTGGCTATTTGTCTATGGGTGCTCAACTTGAGACAAATAAAGGCAAAGTTTGGCAACTATGTGTCTATTGTTCACCTGACATTGGCAAAATAAAAAAAAAATTAAAAACGTGCTGGTTTTAGGTGGTCAACGTTTCAAATAGTTGTTGTAGGGATGTAACGGTATTATCAATATGATGGTATCGCGATAGCAAGACTCTCTCTATTATTGTGGTCACATGATGATATGAGCAAAAAGTCATTTTTAGAATGGGCCATTATGGTTTGGCACAGTATCTGTCAAACAAACTATAACCAAACTGCTTCAAGTCTGTTTTCGCTGCACGTTCCAACTCACGATCCGGTGTTTTCCGCATCTCAGAACGGCTCAGTTCACAGTGAATGCGTTAAACTCGTTTGTTGCATGTGCTGTGAATTTAGTGCATGCTTGTGAACGAAACGGCCACCAATTACGCTTTATTTCGTGGCAGACGATTACAGCATTTCACTAGATTTGTAGTGAGTTTTATAAGCATGTTTTTACTGAAGCTGGAGTTTTCTGTCAAAAGCTTAAAAGTTAATTCAATTAACTTTAAAATTCAAAATATCATTTTCAGGTGAAGAAATTATTGTTATGATTATCACTGTCAATCTTTGTGATTTCGAAAGGGAATCCCCCATTTGTCACTCCTGAAACATTGCAGTGTTCGCAACGTTGTACCTCTTAGCAGCAAAAAAACTAAACTTTTATTAAAATTCTGAATGGATTAAAGCGTGCAAAGAGCTCTCCCTTAAAGCTGTCACTCATTGCAGTTTTTTTGCGATCTCAGACAATTCCATTATTAGCTGTAATGTTAAAGTTCAGGTACGAGTCAATTCAATTTTCCTGACTTAAGTTTTCATAGTTAAGAACATGGGTTGAAGCGCTTAATTTTGAACTCTCAAAGTGCATTAGATCAGTGGTTCTCAAAGTGTGGGCTCCCTCTAGTGGTATGCAGATAAATCACTGAATTAAATATAAATTAATGTTAAAACAATTCAATTTAATATTTGAGTAAAGTTTTTAGTTTACTTTACAGTTAACCATAATGGCCCAAAGAACTTTAAAATGTACAAATTTAAAATGTATTTTTTCCGCAGGTCTTCATTCATATATACTTTTTTAAAATATCACAATAAATATCATATCATGGACTTCATATCGGGATATTGTGAGATTTTGATATCGTTACATCCCTACAAATTGTAGTTTCAAAAATCCTTTTTTTTTTATTTACCTCTTATAGTCCCACTATTTACTTTTTTAGTTAAAGCTTTAGGAATCTTAAAATGCAAAATAAAATGCATTTCTGTAAAAGTTTAGAATGTTTTATTTGCACTTTTTTCCAAATATATATATTTTTGTTTCCACTACGATTTTAAAATCGTAACCTAAAAATATCAGAGAGAACATTAATACTGGCACTCAAAATGTAGAACTGAAACTAAAAATGTAAACCTCTAATTAAAATCGGCATGAAACGTTATGGTGATGCAATGTTATTGGAAGTGAAACCGGATAAGTTATTGATTGCAGTGTGAAAAATGGAAGTTTACCAATTTAATCATCATGCAACTTTTGGCTCATGTGCACCTTGGAAAAGTGCCACTGCTTCAGTTGAAATGCTATCTATGTCTGGTAAAAACGCTTTTTAGATCTTTCCAAAACATGCACATAGTACATTTCAGATGAACTAGGAAGATATTGATTTTATTTATGGCAACCAAAACCATCTCAAGCCTGTGCAGAGATGGGAAGTCACGCTCTGTTTGGCACAAAGAGTAAACGCTGTGATATCGTGCACCAGGAATTGAGGTCACCTGTCTCAGATGAAGACACATTGAGCAAACAATAATTTTTTTTATTTTTTTTTTTTATCATTTGGCAACTACATGTGGCCTTATTGACACGAAATCTGCAAAGACACATTTAGTTTCGATGGTTAAATCTGTATTTTTGCTGATTGGTTAAATGTATAGTTTATTTGTAATTTAAGTATGCATGAGCTTTTATGAATTTGAGAAAGTGAATGACTTGGATGTCGTTATGGGCCATTTTAGGTGAAGGATGCATGATTTGATAGTTGTGTCAGTGCAAAGTGCAGGAAAGTGGCCTGTGGGAATTCTGCCGCTAAAATAATGTTATAGGCTACTCTACACTGTCCCCCTCCAAAGACATGCTGATTTCGCTCTGCATTAAACTTTGCGCATCATTTTTTAAAAAAAAAAATCATGTCATACAGTTTGCAGTTTCAACGGGTGGAAGAGGAAGAGCGTCTGGTAATGTGCATGCTAGAGGATCTGTGGTATGAAACAAAATGTAACCGTCAATTTCCGTCAGCTTTTTTTTTTTAAGACTGTAAGATGATGCAGAATTCCAACAAATGTCAAATAAATACTGATGATTTCTTCAACCAGCTTGCCTTAGGAGGGCTGTCGTAGGATTTCCCTTTGATCTACATAACACTTTCAAAAATGATCACCTTGTTCTCCTCCGTTCCGGGAGACAGAGAGGCCAGGCTTTTAATGTCAGTGTCGGGGGCCATGTATTCGAGGTGATGGGCTCCCCACACTGGTTTGGTCAGATTTTCCCAACGCTGCGTGAAAAAACAAAACACGCAATGAGTTGAAGCATGTATGCATTCTCAAGCTAGTTTACAGAAGTCAACTAGAAGTCATTCATCATAGCTGTACAATACAATTCATGCCAGTTATCCTAAGCTTTGTGCCAACAAATCTGTTCTGATATTTCCATTTAGAGCGGCAGTAGGTGTTCCCACATTTTTTTTTCTAGGACTGACAAGGTTAACACATGCAAATGACACATTACTATTTATTTTAGTAGTCAGAACTAGGTTTATTCTTCAAACGATCTTTTGCATTGTTTTTGTTAATTGAAATTGTTTTAATTTTATTACTAAACATTTAAATATACATTTTGAAAATATTTTATAAATAAAAATAGCTGCCTTATTTCATTCATATTTCATATTCATATTTCATTCTATGAAAATACATAATAATAAGCAAGGAACAATCCTACAATGTAAAATAAAATATGTTTTTAAAAATACAGTGTTTATGTGAGTGTGAGATTATAAATCTAGTTAAATGTAGACTACTGTAAAAAATTAAAATGTAATAAAAAAAGTTTTATCAAACCATAAAATAAAGTCAATTATTTTGTTTAATTATTAAAATACAGAGACCACAAATGACATGGGGAAAAACTAAAAATGCTAAAATTATCGCTCGATTCGTTCCAGTGATTTATTCCTTCATTTTAGGTAAATTAATCTAGAATTAAAATGAGGGAATGTACAACATGGCTAAATTAAAATGGGGAACAAATCATGTTATAAATGCTGAACTACAGTAAAAAAAAAAATAATGATAAATAATATATATATAAAAATAAAATAAAGCTAAAAAGAAATATAGAAAAAAACAAAACACTAGATGACAAATAAAATATAAAAAAGCTAATTAAAAATACTGATAAATACTATAATAGCATTAATAATTCTAAAACAATACAAAGCTCAACAAATGAAATATCAGTAAAGTTACACTGACTATAAATATTAGATAAAGTTTTGTGAAACCCTGCCTTGGTAACTAACTGAAAAAAGGTAATACAAAAATAAAATATTATATAATACTAAACCAACTCAACAAATGAAGTATCAGCAGAGTTAGAATCAACTTCCCTATTTGTATTTCTTGTTTGCTGCAATGCGGTTTTAGAAATAATAATCTCATTGTTTTTTAGTCTGAGTGAGCAAATTTCCTGTGGCCAGTATGCTTATTATAGACCTCAGCCTATTTTTCCTTTAAAAACTAACAGAATGCCTTATCGCACGATAAAAACGGCAGATTAATCATTCGATTATGCATTTCCTAGTTTTCCTACACATCCATGCCACAATCCTTAGTATTCAGTGTGTGTTTGGAAGCAAACATTGAGGGGGTGAAGCATTGTGGACTATCTGCAGAGGAATGACAACCATTAGCCTACTTACTATAAATACACGCATCGCTTTCTCATGAGTAATTCTGATGCTTTTGAGTGAGGTAACTGACCCATAGTCCAACTCGACTCAATTGCACCGAACAAACTGCTGTTTGTGGAGTAGATACTCAGAATTTGGATCGTGCACATAAACAAAGCTACTCTTTCAGTGCTCTCCGCAGCGGTTTGAAAAGGATGAAGTGGTACAAACCTCTCTGAATGTTCCCTTGGCTCCAGAGAGCTTGTACAGAAGGCTAACGGGGATACAGAGCATGGAGGAGAGAGCCAGACACCATCCGATCACCTCTCCCCACCACGGATACACATACACATTGTTGTAGGTCAGAGGCTTGTAGTTCAGCAGGTGAAATAGGAAGATACCCTGAAGATATAAAGAGCAACGCCATCAACGGTCTGATTGTGTAATACATGTCTTATTATATCATTTTTACCCTCCTGTGGTGTTTAGGTCTGTTTGATTGTCAAATTGCTTTTATATCATTTTGACATTTTGAAAATAGTTTGACAATTTTGACATATTTTGGAAAGACTGCACAATTTCCTCTAATGGTTTCCATGCAATTTGCCAAAATGAAAGAGTAATACTTTGAAAAACACTGAAAACATTTATTGTGGCTTGTTAGAGACTTAAATATGAAATACATAAGAAAAGCTACCCATTCATATTTAAAAAAAAAAGTAAATAATATAAAATGACAAAAACACAACAAAATGACTACAAATAAAATTTAAATTAAAATTGTATTGTATCATACTGTTTGTGCATTTTTAAAGTAATTATCTTATTTTATCTATTGTATGACGTTGATCTTGTCCAGCCTTTTCTTCTTTGAAATATTGTCTTAAAAGTAATAAAATAAATAAATGAAATGAAAATAGAAAAATCAAAAAATTAATATATTATTATTTTAAAAATATTCTGCTTTTTTTCTTTGTTATGTCCTAAACCCCATAAATAAAATAAAATAATGAAATAATACAAATTCTGCTTTGTTTTTTTCTTTGTAATATTGTCCCGAAACTCAAATAAAATTTAAATGAAAACAGAAAAACAGAAAAAAATATTCTGCTTTGTTTTTTTCTTTGTAATATTGTCCCAAAACTCATAAATAACATGAAATTTAAATGAAAACAGAAAAATCTAATATATATATATATATATATATATATAAGTATTTAAAATAAATAAATAAATAAATATTCTGCTTTGTTTTCTTCTTTGTACTATTGTCCCAAAACTCATAGCTAAAATAAATTAAAATGAAAACAGAAAAATATATAAAAACATAATATATATTAGTATTTAAAATTAAATATTCTGCTTTGTTTTCTTCTTTATAACATTGATCTGAAACAAAATAAATAAAATAAAAATATTACTATCGAGTATTTTTGTGTTCAGAATTGGTGAACCCAACACAAAATAAATAGTAATTATTACATGATTAAATTGCATTGCATTTCTATTTATATTTTACAAATATGAAATTATTTAATTTCTCTGATTTTTCAGAGGTTTTGTTTTTACATGAAGCTCTGTTTTAACATAGTATACATTTTTGGCAGATTGTATGAAAACCAATTTGACAACACATAAGTATATACTATAAAATTGTATATACTCTTTTTCTTTTTAAATGGATTGATGTAACCCTTTTCATATTTTCCAGCACTCACCATGCAAACACATGGAGTTATAAAGGACCAGCACCACTTAATCCACGGGAATGGCCGGTAACCGATCATACGGGCAATATCGTCCATGAACCTGTCAGCACCTGCACACAGGACATGAAGTCAGCACTGTTTTGGGTGTGTATAAGATTACAGTAGTGATACCGTCAACACAGGGTCCTACATGCTATTCTTATCACTTAATGCTGCAAACACCGTAAGAGAAATAGCTACAGTGCTCATTATAAACTGATGAGGTGAGAGAGAACATGAAAACAGCTGCATGAAGACATTCTCACCATAAACCCACGCGACAACCACGCATTCCCAGAATGCTTGCCACAGTAGGGTCATTCCACTGGCTGAGTAGTAGTCAAAAAGCTGGAAGACGTACATCCCTCCCTGTAAACGCAAACAGATAGCAAATCAAAATAGAGCAGAAATGCCACATCAGTGCATGTTACTACAAAGAAATTTAGTACAAATAGTACAATTCGAGTGAAGTGCGCATGATGCTCGCTGTGTTTTTAGCCTCTGCCACCTCAATATACGAGTATATGAACACAAATAAAATCTAGAACTGGGATTTTACCATATACAAACAAAGCAACCCGTCAAAATAAAAGAAAACTGTGACAGAAATATATTAATTCATGTAATGATAGTACTACTACTAATAAAATAATTATTAAAATATTATTTTTAAGGAGTATTTACCAGAAATTTTTTTTACTAAAATTTAGTAATGCACAACATGGTATTTCTGAAGAAAATAAAATAAAAATAAAATTATATATATATATATATATATATATATATATATATATATATATATATATATATATATATATATATATATAATACTATAAATAAATAAAATACTATAATAATAAAACCGAATCCAAAAAATTAATGGAAAATACAAAATTTGGTAAAAAAATGAATTTGAGAAGATAATAAAACATATTTCATAGGACCTTAAAATTTTTTTGTTAAACTATAAATAAATTGCTATTCATGATTTAAATTAATTAGACATGCTTTTTGATGAATATTTCTTAATTTAACCATTAAGACGGAACTACAAAAATTATAATAGAAAAGAATGGAATATAATTTAAAACAGAATATATATATATATATATATATATATATATATATATATATATGTGTGTATATATATTAGTATTTTAAATATATAAATAAATATTCTGCTTTGTTTTCTTTGTAATGTCCTAAACCCTATAACTAAAATAAAAAAATTAATTACATAAAAAAGAAAACAGAAAAAAAAAAATAGTATTCTGCTTTTTCTTCTTTGTAATATTGTCCTAAAACTAAAAAAAAAATAAAAAATAAAAAATAAAATATATATATATATATATATATATATATATATATATATATATATATATATATATATAATATATTATATATATTAAAATGTAAACAGAAAAATACATAAAAACATATATATTAGTATTCAAAATAATACAAAAATATTCTGCTGTTTTCATCTCTATAATATTAAGCTAAAACTCAATTGAAAACTGAATTTTTTATATTATGACGATTTAAAATAAATGTCTTCTATTTGAACATATATTAAAATATAATTTATTTCTGTGATGCAAAGCTGAATTTTCAGCATCATTACTCCAGTCTTCAGTGTCACCTTCAGAAATCATTCTAATATGCTGATTTTCTGTTTGGGAAACATTATATTTTCGATACATAAATAGAAAGTTCAATGGAACAGCATTTATTTAAAAAATTAAAGCTATATATTATATAAGCATTTTAATTTTATACTCATATTATGTGAGATTTGCCATTTAAAAATGTTATTTTCTATCTTCAAGTGCATTTTATAAATGACATTTTATAAAACAAAAACATGCCATAATGGCTAAGGGTAGTTAAATAGGTTGCATGTATCAAAAGTTGATGTCTAGTTAATGATGAAATGATATTTCTTATTATTTTTACATATTCAAAAATGAATATTAATCAATAGGTCTCTTATCAAATCCCTAGTTCCACCCTACATTATTCATATCTGGTTTCACCCTGAAGTTATATGCGTCATGAATGTTGTGTCGTCTTCCCACAACAATTTGTCAATCTTTGTTTGAGGAACACTAATGAATCAATATCCCAAATGCTACTTGTCAGGTTGATATTTTCATTGCGACTCTTTGAAGTTTTCTTGTGTAAACTTTGGAGTCTCTGTGAGCTTCATGAGTCACGTCACTCCCACATACAGCATCAGTTTTCACTGATGAACTAATACCCAGTGAAAGAAACCATTATATTGTTATGTGCCTAATGGAGTGTCACAGGCCTGATGCTGATGAAGGGCTGTTTCATTAAGAGGACTCACCTGTGTAACCATGGAGAGATCTATAATGAAGCATAATAAACAGCAGATCGCCACGGCGATTTCGCGCTGATAGCGCATATAATACTTTCCAGGGAAAAGATCAAGAATGCCAGTTACGAAACCTTCCACACCAACAAACTGAAAAGAAAATAACAACATCATATGAGTAAATGTGAAGTTAATGGACTTGCTTCAAAATCAAAATATACAGTCAAAAACACACAAGGGCTGAAATGAAAAGTGAAATGAAATGAAAGTGTCTTCTGACAACTGAAATTTAAGATACATTTAATTTAACTACTACATTTGGAAATTCAGATTCAAGGCAGAGTTATTTAAATATCATTGATATATAATTTGAATTTGAATATAAATAATTTGATTCATTTCTAATTCAGTTTTGGTTATTTTAGTATATTAAATAAAACTAAACGAAACAGAAAATGTAATTTTTCATCATTCAGTTACTATTTATTTTAACGAATACCACTTTTATTTAAATCAAAATGGTTTTCCTTTTATTTTATCTGTAATAACCCTGAGATTTTATTATTATGACTAATTATTTATTATAGTATTATTTTAGAGGTATAAAGAAATATTAAAAAAAACGAGTGGTTGCATTTTTTTATTTGATGGCATTAAAATAATAATTTACCATAATATTATAGCATTAGTTCATAAATAATAAAACTAATAAAATGATAAACTAATAAAAATCAATGGTTATGTTTTTTCTTGATTTAATGGCATTATTATTATTAGTAGTAGTAGTAGTAGTAGTATGAATTAAAAAAATTAACCACAAACTTTTTATTCTTTGTAAATATTTTATTGATTTGATGGCATTAAAACTACTAATAATAATAATTTTTGGTGATACTATAATACTCGTTTGTAAATAAATATTTTTGTCAATAATGATATATTTACAAAGAATAAAAAGTCTGGTTAAATTTTTCTTAAAATTTTTCTTGATTTGATGGCATTAAAACTATAATAATAATAATTGTTGTTATTAATTTATAATAATATTATAACATTAGTTTGTAAATAAATATTTTTGTAAATAAAATTTAAGTTAAAAAAATTAAGTTCTTGATTTAATGACATTAAACTGCAATAATATAAATTATTATTAATTTATGATAATTTTATGATATTAGTGTAAATAAATATTTTTGTAAATAAATGTTTACAAAGAATAAAAAGTCTGTGGTTACATTTTTCTTGATTTAATGACATTAAACTGCAATAATAATAATAATTATTATTAATATTATTGTTTTTAATTTATGATATTATAATATTAGTTTGCAAATAAATATTTTGTAAATAATAAAATATTTTCAAAGAATGAAAAGTCTGGTTACTTTTTTTCATGATTTGATGGCATTAAAACTATGATAACAATAATTATTATTAATTTATAGTAACATAGCATTAGTTTGCAAATAAATATTTTGTTAATAAAAAAATAAAGTGTGGTTAAATTTGTATTGATTTAATAGCAATAAAACTTTAATAAAAATAATTATTATTATTATTATTCTTATTAATTCATGGTGATACTATAATAATAGTTTGTAAATAAATATTTTAATTAATAAAAAGAATAAAAAGTGGTTACATTTTATTGATTTGATGGCATTAAAACAACAACAACAACAACAACAACAACAACAATAATAATAATAATAATAATAATAATAATAATAATTATTATTAATTTATAGTGATGCTATAATAATAGTTTGTATTTGATGCCATTATTACTATGATTAATCTATAGTAATATTGTAATAGTTTTTGAATAAAAATCGGTGGTTACATTTTTCTCGATTTTTTTTTTGGCATTAAGTCTATAATAATAATTATTGTTATTATTATTTGTAATATAGTATTAAACTATATATAAACTATAGATTTTATAAATAAAATATGAATAAAAATATTAAAAAGTAATATAATATTTGATCTGATTTTTATATTTATATATTTATTTATATATATTTATATATATATATATATATATATATATATATATATAAATATATATATATATATATATATATATATATATATATATAATTTTTTTTTTTTTTTTTCAATGTCATAATCTTAAAAGTAGCTATCAAATATAATTCTAACTTGGTGATAATTTTAGATTTCACTGAAGTATTTAACAACTTTAAATTATCGTTTATGCCAAAAATCATTAGGATATTCAGTAACACGTTCCATGAAGATATTTTGTAAATTTCCTACTGTAAAAATATCAAAACTTAATTTTTGATTAGTGATATGCATGGCTAAGAACTAAGAAAGGTCGATTTCTCAGTATTTAGATTTTTTGTACCCTCAGATTCCAGATTTTCAAATAGTTGCATCTCAGCCTGGTTTCTGGCTGAGAAACTGGTTTCATGGTCCAGTGTCACATATGAAAAGCACACACGTGTCTGCATGTGAACTGACCTGACTGTCCAGTCCCAGCAGTAGCAGCATGATGAAGAATAGGGCAGCCCACACCGGAGCCACGGGCATCAGAGACACGGCTTTAGGGTACGCTATGAACGCCAGACCAGGGCCTGCGGGGAGAAGAGGAACATGAGAAACGTGTCACCTTGGGCTACAGGCCTCTTGCATCTCAGACACACAAAACACACATACAGCACCAACGGGACAGAGAGAGACAGAACTCAATCAGAGAGAAAGAGAGAGAGAGAGAATGAGAGAGAGAAGCACCTGGATGAGGTGAAACGAACTGAGAGCTCGTGGAAAAAAGGGGCGCGGGGAGTTTGTTTTTCCTATTGTTTACTGTTTTGTATTGCAGAGGCAGGTCTGAATTAGCCATTTAGTCGTTAGAAATATTCCTTCATTTCCTTCTAATGCTTTTTGTTTTTTTTTTTAACAGGAGATGAAGCGTAATGTTGTGTAGGCAGCGTCTCGTTAGAGGCGTGTAAAAGTGCAAGCTGACATCGGGGGCGTCTAAATCTATTAGCCTCATTAGTCATCTGCCATAATACTGGTAAGTATCACAGCACACAAGAACACAAATTTACAATGCCGTTAGTTTATGGCAGACACATTTTTACGAGCCGGTTACAGCACAAATGCGAGTCTTGAGTTTGTCATCTGAAAATTGATTTGTGTCCTACAATATAAACGAGGGACACAAAAACGTAAACTAAACGGAGACAGCAGATAATTGTGCATTTCGGTCTAAAATGAGCTGATTTTAACCATAAGACAAGCAAAAGTAAACACTCAAAGGGGTCATATCACATTTTTATGATTATATTTATTCCACTGATTTGACCCTGGACCACAAAACCAGTCATAAGGGTCAATTTTTTATTTAATACATCTAAAAGATTGATGTATGGTTTGTTATGATTGGACAATAGCCTTTAAAGTTGTCCAAATTAAGTTCTTAGCCATTCATATCATTAAAAAAAAAAAAAGTTTTGACCCATACAATGTATTTTTGGCTATTGCATTCATGGTAATGTTATAACATTAGTTTAAAAATAAATATTTGTTATAAATAATACAATAAAAAATAAGAAACTAATACAAATCAGTGGTTGGGTTATTCTTACTTTAATGGCATTATTATTATTATGATTATTAGTAGTAGTATTATTAATGGTGATATGAAATAAAATATTTACAAAGAATAAAAAATCTGGTTAATAATGATAATTATTATGATTATTATTAATAATACAAATAAATTATGGTGATACTGCAATATTAGTTTGTAAATAAATAGTTTTGTAAATAAAATATTTACAAAAAATAAAAAGTCGTTACTTTTTTTTTATTTGATGGTATTTAAACTATAATGTTAATAATTCATATTATTTTTATGATAAAATTATAATATTATTGGAAATAAACATTTTTGTAAATAATAAAATATTTATAAAGAAAAAAGGCTGTTTACATTTTTCTTGATTTCATGGTATTTAAACTATAATAATAATAATAATAATAAATAATTATTTTTATTATAATTGATGATAAAATTATAATATTAGTTTGCAAATAAATATTTTTGTAATTAATAAAATATTTATAAAGAATAAAATATAATAATTATAATAATTATCATCATTATTATTTACTTAAGTTATTATTATAATATTAGTTTGTAAATAATCAAATATTTACAAAGAATAAAATGCGGTTATTTTTTATTTGATGGCATTAAACTGCAGTAATAATAATAAATCTTGTTATTAATTTATGATAATATTATAATATTAGTTTGCAAATAAATATACATATACAAATATATACAAATAATAATAACAATAATAATTATTATTACTAATTTATAGTAATATCATATTAGTTTGTAAATAAACATTTGTAAATAAAAAAAAAAATTACAAAAAATAAAAAATGTGTTCGAAATTGTATTGATTTGATGGCAATAAGGTTAAGCATAAATTTGAGTCTCAAGTTTGTCATCTGAAACTTGATTTATGTCTTAAAATACAAAGAACCACAAAAACAAATGTAAACTAAACAGAGTCAGCAGATAATTGTGCATTTCGGTCTAAAATGAGCTGATTTTAACCATAAGACAAGCAAAACTAAACACTCAAAGGGGTCATATCACATATTTTTTATTATTTAATTTATTACTTGTTATAATTATTATACATTTTTGGCATAAAAGAAAAATTCCAGGGTCACAAATAGTCATTGTTAGTTCATTATCATGATAAATGGGTTGTTTTTGCCTTTATGACTTTTACGACTCTGTTTTTGCATACTGGATGAAATGAGAAGCGAGTTTAGCTGCATTCGCTCGCATTGTTTCCACTGTGCTTTTTTAGATGCTCCATCCATTAAAAACAGCCTGAATTATTCTAAAGATTATGCACTGAAATGAACCTCTCAGAAATGTTAGGGATCTGGTTAAAAAATAAACTGCAGTCTGAAGTTGAGTTTAATGTATTATCTATGTTTAGTTAGCTTTTCAAGTGTTTAAGAATAATATTATACATCGTACTTTGCTGATATTACATTACTGTGACCAGATGGCAATGTTATAGGTGTCAAATGATGCTTCAAATAGTATAATTAATGTAATACTTATTATGAATATACTATATCATTATTAATTTGGTAATTTAACAGCATTTTTTATGAATACAATTTTAATGCAAACATTTTTCATAATCCTAATTACGAATAAAAGTAAATTCTTATCCGTTTATATATAATTATATAAAAGTATTTTTTGTAATCCTAAAATCAGTAATCAAAGACATTTCCATCAATGTTCTATTAATAATTTCAGATTTTATTTTTATTTTAGATTTTACTGATTTAACAAATTTATATGTGTGGCATTTCAAACTTTGAAAAAATGTGAATGAAAATGAAAAATGGAAAAAAAAATAGTCAGTGGTTATGATTTTTTTTTTCTTGATCGGATGGCATTAAAAAAAGATGCCATCTGACAAAATCAGTCTTAAGTCGCTGGGAAATATTTCTAGCAATAGCCAAAAATACATGGTATGGGTCAAAATTATCAAAAAATTTTTTTTGCCAAAAATCATTAGGATATTAAGTAAAGATCATGTTCCATTAAGATATTTTGTAAATTTCGTACTGTAAATGTATAAAAACTTAATTTTTGATACGTAATATGCATTGCTAAGAACTTCATTTGGACAACTTTAAAGGCAATTTTCTCAGTATTTTTATTTTTTTGCATCCTCAGATTGCAGATTTCAAATAGTTGTATCTCAGCCAAATATTGTCCGATCTCAACAAACCATACATCTATTGAAAGCTTATTTATTCAACTTTCAGAATATATATAAACCTCATTTTTGAAAAATTTACACTTAAGACTGGTTTCGTCGTCCGGGGTCACATATATACATATATATATATATATATATATATATATATATATATATATATATATATATATATATATATATATATAGTGTGTGTTATGTATAGAAAATATGTAAATATAAAATTATATATATTTATTATATTTTATTTATATATATATATATATATAATTTTTTTTTTGTATGTAATCTTAAAAAATAGGCATCAATTAAATATCCATAAATGTTCTGATAATAAATAAAGATTTAATTTTTATTGATATTTTACTAAACAATTAAATTTATATGCATGCCATTTCAAACTTTGGCGATTAATATAATAAAAAAATGTTGTCATGTGTTTAAATACCGTTATTAATTATTGGTAATATTATAGTGTTAGTTCACAGCTAAATTTTGAACAAACAATACAATGTGAGTTTTCTTTTAGTTTCAAATTTTATTTTAAACTGACATTTTACTAAATAACAATTTCTATGGGTATCATTTTAAAGCAATTATTATTACAATGCAAAAATCAAACACATTGTCCTTAAAAGGTTAATGTGAAGACTATTAAGATTTCTAACTTTGAGATTCCTCTGGAACAAACATCAGGACCAGCTCACATTAATCATATTTTCTACACATTTTACACTAGTTTAGGAATAATAGTATATACAATTTGTCATTATTACATTACAATATTACAATATTACAAGTTACAAGCTTGTGTTTATATCCAGAACGAGCTTTAATTTCAAAAGTGCATGCTCTTTTTGGACTGGGTTTTCATTTAATAATCAAATGGAAATCTAATTTGTTTATATGACCCCTTTAAAAAAGCGTGGAGGCGTGATCTTATTGACTTTTAAGCAACACTCGTTACATGGATTTCTGACAAACGTAGCAAGATCCAGGCAGAGCCAGAAGAAAGATGTGCCTTATATTAACGTGTTTGGATCATGTTAGTGTTCGAATGGCGTCGGGGTTAAAGCAGACTGAGTTTTTCCACACTTTGGCTTTATCTCTGGAGATGGATGACCCTAACAGTGGAATGAGGCCTGCCCTGCCTCGTGTCGGCAGACGGTCGTAGGTGCTGACTTTAGGGCTGGGCTGTAGTAGAGGTGTAAATGCTAACATTAGATATCAGAGGTTTACCTGCGTTGGCAGACTGCTCCAGGACCCCTCTTGAAATCGAGATGTGCACATCTCAAGAGGCAAAGTTCCTGGTTAAATAATCCTTAAATTAATACTTAAATAAAGCCAAAATATAGATATAGAGATATAAATAAATAGATATGAATCACAAGATATAAGAACGGGACTGAAGACAATCAAGGAAAACTAGTCAAAGCATCAAATGTATGATGGGTTCGCTTTCTAACTAACTGTCATCCGATCGTGTGCTGCAGGAAAATGAAAAATAACAAAAAGCCACAAACAATGCGTCAATGGTTTTCTTTCTCAAAGTCGTCTGGAAGCACAAGCACACCGACACAGAAAGTCTCATTTAGACCTCGATATCTGTTTCTAAACATCATTCGGACAGACAACACACTACTAGACAAGGACAAACACGCACGCAGATGAGATTCACACTCATTCTTTCAAAACATGTTTGTGTTTGTGTGCATTGGTGCCTTCTTGGTGGTTTCTTAAAGGGGCCATATCATATTTTTTTTTTCGCCATCATGTCTGTTTGTAATGCATTCGTGCCTAAAGCATCATATTTGAGTTTTTTTTTCGGAATTTACAAAATATGCCTAAAATCCAAGGATCCTAAATAAAATAACAGCTGCCTTTTCCATGTAAACCAGTGTTATTTAGTGTCTGTTATAGTTTTTATTAGTATTTTGAATATGCCATATATTTATTCGTTTTTTATTATTAAAATGTATTTATTCATTTTGATGTATTCATATTTTGATTTTTAAATATTCATTAATATTTTAGTTTTTGCTATTTCAATTTTGCATTTCCATTTTAAATTTCATTGTTTACATTTTTTGTTGTGTGCTTTTGAATTTTAAATATTCATTTATATTTTAGTTTTTGTTATTTTTAACATTTTTTAATACGTTTCATTCATATTTTAGTTTTTATTTCCATTTTAAATTTCAATAAGTTTTGAAGTTGTATTTTGTTTTGTGCTTTTGAATTTTAAATATTCATTCATATTTTAGTTTTTGTTATTTTTTACATTTTTAAATAAGTTTCATTCATATTTTAGTTTTTGTTATTTTTCAATTTTTCATTTCCATTTTAATAAGTTTTAAAGTTGTACTTTGTTTTGTGCTTTTGAATTTCAAATATTCATTCAAATTGTATTTTTTTCAATTAAAATTGTAAAAATAGTAATGTGTCAATTTATTAGTTTCTGTTTTTAAAATGTGCCTTTTTTATTAATGTTTTATTTTAGGTTTAGATATTTTTAGTTTGTTTTTTAAGTTAAATACAGTTGATTGAATTTACTAAATGAAAAACTAATTTGAATAAGAATCTGAATAAAATTTGAAATTATAAATATGAAAATATTAAATAATATTACTAAAATATTAAGTCACTGGTCATGTTTTTTTTCTTGATCTGATGACAAATAAAATATATATACGTCCTAAAGTACTAAAATTAGGGTAGATTATTTATATTATATATATATATATATATATGTAGTATTACTAAAACAGTAAGTAAGTCAATGGTCATGTTTTTTTTTCTTGATCTGATGGCAAATAAAACATATATACGTCTCCGAGTACAAAAGTATTAAATTAGGGTAGATTACAGATCATCAACTAATTTTGGTACCCAAGTGATGGGTACCAAATGCTAGATTATGTTAAATCAACAATATGAACATAAAAATGAGTCTCAATACAATTTTTACTTCCAAAATCTGAATTTTCAAATGACTTAATTGAGAAATAATTCCAACCTACATTAAGTGCAATTTAGCATCATGACAAGCCTGCTGTAAAGAGCAAGGACATGTGATTCCTCGTGATCTGACCGCTTTAAAGCATGCAGTACACTGGTGTGTTAACCCCAACATATTAGCAGCGATCTGCTTAAAATGCATTAATTTCAAGGACGTGAGGGGGTCACTCTGTATGAAGTCCTTGGCATCTTGCCAGGTCATTTAAAAATACTATCACTTCATACTCATTTCGTTTTTTTTTTGCAGTCTACCGCAGTCTCTCCTTCAGGCCAAGAACATGCTGTCCTTTACTGAGCCTCAACAAACCAGTGCACTGCTTCTGCGCTGCGAGCTGAACTCCTGATGAAATGACAGCACTAATTTACCAAGTAGACCAAAGATAAAATACCTTAGCACTAAATGGAGCTTCTTCAGACCTAATTCATAAGCTTAGGAGGTTAAACTACTTTGGTTTGAATTTAAATTTTATGCAAAAGGTGTATTATGATTATACTGATCAATCATGCAGATGGTGGTCAATAAGTCAGTAAATATGACATTTTCAATATAATGTTGTCTTTGTGACAATATGACATGATGTTAACAAATCTTAAGCTGTGGAATGTAAATGATTGTAAATTTGTTATTTAAACAATAATTTGGCAGAAAAAAAATAGTAAGTCTGTACACTACCAGTCAAAATTTTTTGAACACTAAGATTTTTAATGTTAATGCATTTATTTCATCCAAAGTAGAGCAAAAACTGTACAATTTAAAAATTTGTACTATTTAAACAACAGTTTGAATATATTTTAAAATGTAATTTATTCCTGTGATTTCAAAGCTGAATTTTTAGCATCATTACTCCAGTCACATGATCCTTTAGAAATTATTCTAATATTCTGATTTGCTGCTCAAAAACATTTATTATTATTATGTTAAATATTTTTTTCAGGTTTCTTTGATGAATAGAAGGTTCAGAAGAACAGCATCTGAAATAGAAATTGTTTGTAACATAAATGTCTTTATCATCACTTTTGATCAATTTAAAGCATCCTTGCTAAATAAAAGTATTAATTTGTTTTATCAAAATTGCATTACGTTTTATTAAAAGTATTAAAATGTTTACTAGAATTTTATGAGTGAACATTTTTCAAACAAACTGCAAGCTGCAAATTGAATTAAACATTTTAAAGAGTAGAAAGACTCTCTCTCTCTCTCTCTCTCTCTATATATATATATATATATATGCATGAAGAAGCTGGATATAAAAAATCATTTTTACTAAATCTAGATTTATGGTCACTAATTTTAATTTATTTATATGTTGAATTTTAAATATTCATTAATATTTTTAACATTTTTATATTTTATAAAAATTATATTTTTATTTATATTTTATTTTACAGTTGTGTGCTTTTGCCATTTTTATTAGTTTGTTTTTAAAATATGCCTATTTTTTAATTATTTTTATTCTAGTTATTTTAGTACATAAAGTTAAATAAAATTGATCTCACTTACTAAATGAAAAAGAGAAATGTTACTTTTTTAATTTCAGTTAACTTTTATTTTAATCAGCAAAGATGTGTTTTAGTTAAACCAAAAACAAAAAAGTAAAAAATAAATTAAATAAATAAATATAAACAAATAAATAAATAAGTAATTATAATATAATATTTATTTTGGAGTAAATTTTTTTAACAGTGCATGAAGAAGCTGGCTATAAATCAAACATTTCAGTACTGAAAATTTTCTAACATTTATAGTGTGCACCCATATACATTTTTTTGCAACTGCTTTTAGCACAACATCTATGCAAAAAGACAAATGTAAAATGTCTTAATAGTCATCTTATAGGATGGACATGTTATGTACAGATTATCAATGATAGCAACAAAAATCTGAGCGACAGAAAGCCTACGTCTGGCGTTCACACTTTAAATGTGAAACATGTAGGCCTATGTGTTATAAACACGTCTACATGCGTGAGCATCACACGAGAACATGTGGGGCGTTAAATTCATGCCGCATACTATTAGTCTATTAGTTTAGTCTGTGAAGCTTATTCATATCTATAACGAATGATCAGGGTTTCACTGTAAGTATTATTAACAAACAAATTTAGAATTCAATTGTGATCAATGTCTTTGTGTTTGTGTATTGTCTTCTGGGAATTATATTGCCCTCAGTGTTTCAGGACACAGCATTTGGGAAGAATGTACTGATTGTGATAAAAGAAACTCTCTCACACACACACACACACACACACACACACACACACACACACACACACACACAATCTCACCATATACAAAAATAATGAGTGACATACAGTTGTTAATTCATGAACCATTATCTGTTATTTACCGTTATATACTCTCTCTCTCTCACTCACACACACACACACACACACACACACACATAAAACAAACTGCTAAATTGTCTGGTCCCCTTCACAGTAATGACTAAGAGCAAATAGCATTATATATAAAGTCGCTTTCAATTGTCAAATCAACAGTAATGCACAATACAAGCCACATATCACACTGCATTTAAATTCATTTTCTATACATCATCATCATTATCATCATATCACATTTGTTCATGACTCCCACAATGCATGTTTCATTCATTTTCGGCATTAAATATTGATTTCATACATTATTTACTCGAACCAGCCCCAGGTCAGAGATGCATTCACTTATGTGCGCTAAAAACAAGTGAAAGTGAATTATTAAACACCTGCATGTTGTTTCAGGGCTGGCGCGCACGTAAAAATGCTATACAAATGCACATTTGTTTGTCTCACCATCCAATATGCTACGTAATGAAGTAAATGACTGTAGGCTCTTACCTGATTCAGCCACTTTAGAGATGTCCACACCTTGCTCGGACGCCATGAAACCTAAGATGGAGAAGACCACGAAACCAGCAAAGAAACTGGTGCCGCTATTAATAAGAGCCAGAACGAAAGCGTCCCTGAGAAGAGAAGAGAAAAGAAGAGAAAACAGATATTAACTGTTGTCGCATCTCAGCTACAAAATCAAACACCAGAAGATTACAGAGAATGCTTCGGACTGCAGAGAGGATCATTGGTGCTTTCCTGCCCACCCTTCAAGAGCTGTATACATCCAGAGTGAGGAAAAGAGCTCAGAAAATCACTCTGGATCCTCACATCCAAGACATGCCGTCTTTGAACGTTTTCCATCTGGCCTGCACTACAGAGCCCCAAATACCAGGACAACCAGGCACAAGAACAGTTTCTTCCCCCAGGCAATCCACCTTATGAACAGCTAAATGTTCACCCCATTGTGCAATAACCTTATATTTATTTGTTACACCTCCATCCCAATACATCCCTGCATCTCTTTCTATCCTATTCTATTGCATATAGCACAACTGTACATACCACTTGTTTATTTATCAATTTATTTTTCTCTGTTTTTTTGTCTATTTATGTCCATTTACATGTGTATTTTTTATTCTCATTTTATTTTTATTGTCTGTGTGTTGTTGTTGTCTCTGTGTACTGGAAGCTAATGACACAAAAACAAATTCCTTGTATGCGCAAGCAATAAAGCACTGTCTAATTCTGATTCTGATCTTTATTCTAATGCACTCAGATGGTTGTGTAGCACATTTGACGAAGCCTATATGATGCACTATAAAGGTAATAATTTAATTTCAATTGAAATAATGGCAATGTATTGTGAGCTATTTATTCTTGTGAATAATTAAAACCACTGCTACAATTCAATGAATCACTTATTTACTTAAAGTAATACATTAAAAAATATCATGCATTAAATGATTTTGATATGATATGATATGAGATATTGTGTTATTTTAAAATGTATAACCATGAATTGGTGCATACTCCTTTTATCATAACTTGTGGTTACAATTATGTTACATTTCAATTTATTACTAATAAACTACCAGTCAAAAGATTTTTTTTTTTTTTGAAGCAAAAAAAAAAATGATCCAAAGGTCAGCAAAAACAGAAAAATTCTGAAATATTTTTACTATTTAAAAATAAATGTTTTCTATTTGAATACATTTTAAAATGTAATTTATTCCTGTGATCGAAGCTGAATTTTCAACATCTTCAGGCTAGTCTTCAGTGTCACATGATCCTTCAGAAGCCATTCTCATATGCTGATTATTATTTTTTTACTACTATCATTATTATCAAAATATATTATTATATTATAGAATTATAAATTATATAAACTATAATTATAAAATAATAAATATATTATTATTTAAACTGTTGAGTACTTCCAGGATTATTTGATGAATATAAAGATCAGAATTTATCTGAAATAAAAATATTTTGTAACATTATGCACTATACTATTTAAAAGCTTTGAATCAGTATATTTTTTTTGGTTATAAAAGAAATTATAAAAATGAATGCTTTTATTTAGCAAGGATGCTTTAAATTGATCAAAAGTGATGATAAAGACATTTATAATGTTACAAAAGATTTCTATTTCAAATAAATGCTGTTCTTCTGAACTTTCTATTCATCAAAGAAACTTGAACAATTTTAACTTTAATAAAAAAAATAAAAATAATAATAATAATAATAATAATAATAATAATAATAAATCTCTTTTGAGCAGCAAATCAGAATAGTAAAATGATTTCTGGATCATGTGACTGGAGTAATGATGCTAAAATTCAGCTTTGAAATCACAGGAACAAATTACATTTTAAAATATATTCAAATAGAAAACAGTTATTTTAAATAGTAAAAATATATTTTAAAAAAATTACTGTTTTTGCTGTACTTTGGATCAAATAAATGCAGGTTTGGTGAGCAAAAGAGACTTCTTTAAAAAAGCATTAAAAATCTAACAAAACATTAAAAAAACTTTTGACTGTTAGTGTAAATAATAATAAATTAATAATAAAATAAAATAAAAATAAAAGAACATGAATATTTTGTAAATAATTATTAATTTTCCTACATTAAGGCATTTTTGTAGTCATTTAGTAATGACATTCACTTCTAATTTATTACACATTTTTCACAATTGAAGTGAAAAGCTGAATTTTAAAAATGCATTTCAGCATTACATAGTAGCCTATTTGGTTACGTCTCCTTTTGCTTATTTGATTAAAAACTAAAACCTGTAAAAGTGCAGATTCCCAATCAATCAAAATTCTTATGATAAATACTTCATTTCCCATTTTAAATGAAATCATCCCAGCAGCCAAAGTGCTGATTCAGTCCATCTGGTTGCTAATGTATTCAGGGCCTTTGAGATCTACTATTAAAGTGAAAGACCGTTTGCTCTTTGCTAGCCACATCATTCAAATACAGCGTTATATAAGACAAGGTCAGGACTCTCTGATTGGGTGAACAGACTAGACACAATGTCTTTCAGAAAGAAAACACGCTGACAAGACATCATAACAAAAAATGTGTCCTTGTCTCTTCAAGGCTGTGAGGGAGGCTTACTTATAGCAGTCGTTGTTGAATCGGTTATAGCTGCCGAGGGCTGTGAGGGCTCCGAGTCCGATTGCGTAGGAGAAAAAGATTTGAGTACCAGCATCGATCCAGACCTGAGAGAGACAGTAAGAGCAATGACAGTCAGACAAACGGATGCACCTCTCAAAGCATTATTGAGCTCAAAGTGGCTCCAGGTACTCTGGAGAGAGACATAAAAGTCAAGTTTAAAACTTTTAATGCTTTTTTTGTGAATCAGACATATAGCAGAGAAAGAAAAGTAAACTGAGAAAAAAAAAAAGTGTCCCTGGAGCACAAAACCAGTCTTAAGTCGCTGGGGTATATTTGTAGCAATAGCCAAAAATACATCGTATGGGTCAAAATTATTGATTTTTTTTTTTATGCCATAAATCATTAGGATATTAAATAAAGATCATGTTCCTTGAAGACATTTAGTAAATTTTCTACCGTAAATATGTCAAAACTTTATTTTTGAAAAGTAATATGCATCGCTAAGAACTTCATTTAAACAACTTTAAAGGCGATTCACTCAATATTTTTATTTTTTATATTTTTCAGATTCCAGATTTCAAATAGTTGTATCTCGGCCAAATATTGTCCTATCCTAACAAACCATACATCAATGGAAAGCTTATTTATTTGTCTTTCATATGATATATTAATCTCAATTTCAAAAATTGACCCTTATGACTGGTTTTGTGGTCCTGGGTCATAAATGAGGTGTATTAAATTGCATTTACAGTTATTCATTTGGATAAAAGCATACTCATCCAAAAAAAATAACACAGCTAAACGTCTCACCTGTGCCTCTCCTAGCTTAGACCAATCCGGTTTCACATAGTACAGGATCCCATCATAAGCGCCGGGAAGAGTGACGCCCCTCACCAGGAGAATAATCAGGACCACATACGGGAACGTGGCAGTGAAATACACAATCTGTCAAAGACAAAGATAAAGACACATTCAAGTCAGTTGTTTTCATTAAGGAACACTCAAAAACATGCTAAAAATTTCAAGATGTAGATGAGTTTTTCTTCAGTTTTGGAGAAATTTAGCAACGGATTCTCTGCAGTCAATGGGTGCCGTCAAAATGAGAGTCCAAACAGCTGATAAAAACATCACAAAAATACACAAGTAAACCACACCACTCCAGTCATCATTTAACCTCTTACAAAGTGAAAAGCTGCTTGTTTGTAAGAAACAAATCCATAATTTAGGTTAGTTCTGGCCAAAACACCAGTCCATAATCTATAATAACGATTGATAAGTTGTCTTCTCACATCAAAATCCACCAATATATTCGCTTGGAACTGTTTTCTCTTGTAAACAGTGCTTGATTTGTGCACATTTCTCTCTTGATTTAGATTAGATTACTTGTTTTGGAGTGGTGTGGATTATTGTGATGATTTTTACAGCTGTTTGGACTCTCGTTCTGACGGCACCCATTCGCTGCAGAGGATCTATTGGCGAGCAAGTGGTATACTGCTTAATTTCTCCAAATCTGTTGCAAATGAGCAAACTCGTCTACAACTTGGACGGCCTGAGGATGTGATATTCAAATCCATAATTTAGGTTAGTTCTGGCCAAAACACCAGTCTGTAATCTATAATTACGATCGATAAGTTCAACTGTTGTCTTCTCACATTAAAATCCACCAATATATTTGCTTGGAACTGTTTTCTCTTGTAAACAGTGCTTGATTTGTGCACATTTCTCTCCTGATTTAGATGAGATTACTTCTTTTGGAGTGGTGTGGATTATTGTGATGATTTTTACAGCTGTTTGGACTCTCATTCTGACGGCACCCATTCGCTGCAGAGGATCCATTGGCGAGGAAGTGGTATACTGCTAAATTTCTCCAAATCTGTTGCAAATGAGCAAACTCGTCTACAACTTGAACGGCCTGAGGCTGTGATATTCAAATCCATAATTTAGGTTAGTTCTGGCCAAAACACCAGTCTGTAATCTATAATAACGATCGATAAGTAACTCCTGTTGTCTTCTTGCATCAAAATCCACCAATATATTCGCTTGGAACTGTTTTTGCTTGTAAACAGTGCTTGATCTGTGCATATTACTCTCCTGATTTAGATGAGATTACTTTTCTGGAGTGGTGTGGATTGTTGTGATGATTTTAACAGCTGTTTGGACTCTCATTCTGACGGCACCCATTCGCTGCAGAGGATCTATTGGCGAGCAAGTGGTATACTGCAAAATTTCTTCAAATCAGTTGCAAATGAGCAAACTCGTCTACAACTTGGACGGCCTGAGGATGAGTCCATTTCATTTTTGGGTGAACTGTTCCTTTAAGGCGTTTATTATTACTGTTAATATTGCTCATAGTGGAGTTGGGTGTTTGAAGTATAAACATCCT
Organism: Cirrhinus molitorella; assembly: GCA_033026305.1. NCBI lineage: Eukaryota > Metazoa > Chordata > Actinopteri > Cypriniformes > Cyprinidae > Cirrhinus > Cirrhinus molitorella. The sequence goes on from CM065125.1 coordinate 2,854,415, forward strand.
CCACTGCATGTGCATCTCTCAAATCATGTTTGCTAAGCAGAGATGTGATATTATTTCTCAAAAAGATCAGGCCCTAGCGATGACCTTTCAACAACGGCCTGCTGAACATTCACAACACGAGTTTTGCATGAAAAAGAACCATTCATATTAGAAGATTTGAAAAAAATTTACTATTTAAAATAAGTGTTTTCTATTTGAATATCCCATTTCAAAATGTAATTTATTCCAGTGATTTCAAAGCAAAATGTTTAGCATCATTACTCCAGTCATGAGTGTAAAAATCATTCTAATATTCTGATTGCTGCTCAAAAAACATCTATTATTATTATTATTATTATTATTAGGTTGAAAACAGCTGAGCAGAATCGTTTCAAGTTTCTTTGATGAATAGAAAGTCCAGAAGAACAGCATTTAAATCCTTTTCTAACATTATGAATGTTTTTATCATCATTTTTGATCAATTTAAAGCATCCTTGCTAAATAAAAGTATTACATTCTTTTTGTGATCAACATTTTTATTGAGATTTAGTTTCACTCAGAAACATATCACAATTCACAGTTCAAAGGAACTATGTAATAAAAGTATTACATTCTATAAATTTGCTGCGTTTTGGACCAAATAAATGCAGGCTTGGTGAGCAGTAAAAAAAACAACATCTTTTGTCTGGTAGTGTATATATGACATTTCTGTAATATATACATTATATATATATATATATATATATATATATATCCGTAAAATTTAATTTCTGTCCCCTCACTTCTGAAATGATGGCTACAAAAACTCCATCTCATTTTCTCCTCCAACTTCAAAATTATCCGACATTGCAGTTTTATGTTTTTTTTTTTTTTTGTAAAGGCCGTTTGACTTTCTTTGCATGTTCGCTTTGTAAACAAAAGGTCACGTGTGACCTTTCCAACATGAAGAGGCATTTGTGGTTAAAAAGTATATACATTTTTATTGTTTTAAGGAAATTACCCGATCATTTTGCTATATAAGACCCTTATTCCTCGGTTGGGATTGTGTAGAGCTCTTATGAAGCTGCATTCAAACTGCAATTTGGACCTTCAACCTGTTAGTCACTATTGAAATCCACCATATAGAGAAAAATCCTGGAAGGTTTCATCAAAAACCTTAATTTTTTTGGATGACATGGGGGTAAATAAATTATCAGGAAATTTTTGTTCTGGAGGTGACCTTCTCCTTTAAGAGCATTTGCTAGACTGATCATAGAAAGCCACATATATTCCATGTAACATAATCTAGTGCAAGCCAATATTATCAGTGGATTTTTATCAGAGAATCTGCTGCCTTGCATTTCTGAAATCCATTTTATCTCTCTCCGTTCGCAGCAAAGACTGTATTAGTCACATGCATGGAGCATTGTGTCATGTGAATGAAGTGGAGAAGCATGTAGTGCACGTCTCACCGCCTTGTGTTATCAGACTATCACTGGTGTTTTCAGCAAGGAGAGTTTTATTGATTCGGCGGCTGAGTCCAAACGCTCTGAACTTTGAACTCTGAATTTACGAGACGGATTGTTATCAGGGAGCATTTACATGAGACTTGCTCGTTCCAGGTCTTGCTGCTTTATGGACTTGGCTCACATGTCAGGTGTAGTCTTACAAGCCTGGCAGCCTATTGATATTGCTCCATATAGACACATAAAAAAGTAGGGCAGCCATTCTAGATTAAGCCCGTCGCAGTAAAAGCACGCCGCTCGGCTGCAGATCCTCACGGATTTCGATTGTTCCGGCAAACCCAGTCTCCCGAATTCCTTCGGGAAGACAAGCTCAACTCCAAAAGTACAACGCTGCCCAGTTACAACAAAAACACGGTCACGGTTTAGGATGTGCAGTGCATAGTGAAAGCTATCTGAATTCTCGACGTCACTCTGTGCATTATTTATTTGTCCAAAGTCCAAAGTCATGTCATCTCTAGTAGATCTGACCTCAAGAACAACATTATTGGGGGTAAGGCATTACAAGTAACGCAAGTTACGTAATAATATTACTTTTTTCAAATAACTAGTAAAGTCACGCATTACTTTTTAATTTCCATGAAAATATGAGTCACTTTTTGTTTCCTTTATGTATTTAACCCCATTTTATTAACCAATGACTTTGCAGCTGACCTTTGTTGATAGAATTCAACTGTACACTGCAAAAATACTTTTCTTACTTAAATTTTTTGTCTCGTTTCCAGACAAAATATCAAATAATTCTTAAATCAAGAAGGATTTTCTAGACAAGTAAATAATTATTTTCTTGTTTTCAGAAAAAACAAGTCAAAATTAAGTGAGTTTTTGCTTAGAACAAGCTAAATAATCTGCCAATGGGGTAAGCAAAAAATCTAATTTCAAACAGAAAACAAGATTATTTTGCTTACCCTACTGGGAGATTATTTTTCTTGTTTCAAGCAAAAACACACTTAATTTTGACTTGCTTTAAGAAAAAACAAGACAATAATTTTTACTTGTCTAGAAAATCCTTCTTGATTTAAGAATTTGTAGATATTTTGGCTGGAAACAAGACAAAAAAATCTAAGTAAGAAAAGCATTTTTTGCAGTAAAAACTTACTTTAGATTAACTAACATTTGTGTTTCATTTTTCTCACTGCTGAAGAGTGTTAAACTTTCTTTTCCTACAGTTCTACTGTACAGGCATGAATTTAATTTTCCTTTAGCCTTAGCTTCATTCATTTAATTTCATTTTGGTGTGAAAGGGCTTTTACATTTGCTAAGAATCAAATGTTTTTAAAGCCCTTCCCAGATTTAAAAAGTAACGCAAAAGTAAAAGTAACGCAATTAGTTACTTTTTTAGGGAGTAACACAATATTGTAATGCATTACTTTTAAAACAAGTAACTTTCCCCAACACTGAAGAACAATAATGAACCAGCCAAAAGATTTTTAATGTTTTTTAAGTTTCTTCCGCTCACCAAGCCTGCATTTATTTGATACAAAGTACAGCAAAAAGAGTACAAATTAACAAATAGTGACACTAAAGGCTGGAATAATGTTGCAGAAAATTTAGCTTCGATCAAAGCAATAAATTACATTTTAAAATGAAAAAGATTCAAATAAAAATTTAATAGTAAAAATATATATTTCACAATATTACTGCTTTTCTGCATCAAATAAATGCAAGCTCTGGAGAAGAAATTAATTCTGACTGGTAGTGTATAAATAATTATTATATTTTATTCGTATTATTATTTAAACTTTGTGGGACGCCCATTTACTTCACCATATTACAAATAAATCCTAATGTATCATGACAAACTATATATCGTTGGAAAGGTCTAAGACTCCTAAATAGATATTTGACCACTGTTTTGTTTTACAAAGTATGTAGGAAAAGTAATAGATTAATTTATGACAAGAGTAACAGGAGTGACCTTTGTCACAAAAAGATTTTTCTGTTGCCTTTTTAGAAATCAGAAGAAATTATATACAAGTAGAAAACTTAAAATCTCAAAATTTTTAAAATCAGACATTGCATTACCATGGAAAATGTGCATCGAAATCAAATTACAAAATGTTTTCATTCATGAATAATAAAAATGTAAGTTTGGATAGTGCATTTTCACGTCTGTGTTCAAAAAAGGGAGTGACAGTTTAATTATAAATTTCAAGTAGTCAAAAATATATATGCATTTTCTCAGCACAACTGTTTTCAACATCGATTATAATCAGAAATGTTTCTTGAGCAGCAAATCAGCCAATTGGAATGACTTCTGGTGTATCATGTGACACTGAAGACTGGAGTGATTTAATAATAGTCTTCATAATAATAGCATTAGCTGTCTGATGCATGGCGGTTTAAATCAGATACTGCTACTGTACCTTAACCGTCGCTATCAGATCAGACCTTAAGATTCAATCCATCCCGCTTTCAAGTGACTATAAAGATGCAGAAATAAACCTGAACTAAAAATACAAGCAGTAAACAAACTCTGGTCTAATTCCCATGAGGCCTGTGAATCTGGGGTAATCTGACGCTTAGTATTTGTGGCCCGTAATAATTAATCAGATTCTGAAATAGCCAATTAGCTCACTGTAACACTGGCTTATTGTGTGTGTGTGTGTGTGTGTGTGTGTGTGTGTGTCAGTCGTCTGAATGAGCTTGACTCAATGCTTACTCACAGTGTCCTTTCCATCAACAAAAAACTATGAAGGAAAAACACGAGCTGGCAGCTTAAATAACCTACTTTCCATTTACCTTCTTTAACTGTTTACTACACACATTAAGCCCTGCTTTGAGTTCACAGGAGTAACTTTAGTGCACAAGGATGACTTTCCATACAGTAATAAGCAGCAGAAATAAACTGAAGTTATTATATTACTAAGGAGCCTGTCAGCCATTTGTACGAGCACCTTATCACGTCCCACTGCAGACACACGCTCGTGACCAGCCAATCTCACAGTCCCTTCCTGACAGGGCACTTTGTAATATTTCCCGCCACACCCCCATTGCAAATAATGTTGCTATGGTTACCTTTCTGCCTCACTCTTGCGCTACTGTGACAAAGCAGCAGTGGGTGGAGCTATGTGAATCAAGGTTACACAAGAAAGTCACATTGCACTGGAGAGCACACACTACAAACCAGCAAAACACAATAAGATGCATTCTTTGACGAGCGCATTTTTATGAATTTATGCGCAGCATAATAGCACCATCACATATGAAATGACCTACGTACTGACTGTTAAATTCTCATTCAAGTTTTAGATCAGATAAAGCTGTATTCAACTGAAATTACTGGGAATATACTGTTTGCTCTGTTCCCAGAAATCATGAGCATGACCTTGACATGAATGAAATGATCAAAAATGTGACCATGGACCACAAAACCAGTCATAAGTGTAAATTTTTCAAAATTGAGATTTATATCTCATCTAAAAGTTGAATAAATAAGCTTTCCTTTAATGTATGGTTTGTTAGGATCGGACAATATTTGGCAGAGATGCAATTATTTGAAATCTGGAATCTGAGGGTGCATAAAAAAATACAAATACTGAGAAAATTGTCTTTAAAGTTGTCCAAATGAAGTTCTTAGCAATGCATATTACTTATCAAAATTAAGTTTTGATATATTTATGGTAAGAAATTTACAAAATATCTTAAATGGAACATGATCTTTCCTTAATATCCTAATGATTTTTGGCATAAAAGAAAAATCTATAATTTTGACCCATACAATGTATTTTTGGCTATTCTTACAAATATACCTGTGCTGCTTAAGACTGGTTTTGTGGTCCAGGGTCAGAAATGTGGTCTCTCATCCTCTGATTCATCCAAATGAACTGATTCAAAATACAGGGATTTTAATTCCTTTATTTAATTAATTTATTTTTGTTTTTAGTTTTTTTTTTTTTTTTTTTTTTTTTACACAAAAATAATAATTATCACTGCATTTTTAACATTTATATAAACCAATATTCCCGTTTTTAGTTGTATTTAGAGTTAACCTTTTGAAAGTCTGGAAACTGTTTTGAAAATGTTTCTGTAAAAGTATTTCTTTCAGATACTCTAATTGTTTTTGTACCTGAAAAATAAGGCTTAAATTAAATGACATATTCTTATATATAATAATAGCACTAATGTCAACAGCTAATAATAGCACTAATTATGCACTAATGTTCAAGTTTGGGGTCGGTAAGATTTTTTAAAATGTTTTTAAAGTCTCTAATGCTCATCAAGGCTGCATTTATTTGCTTAAATTTTTTTTGTAAAAACAGTAATGTTTTTAAAATTCAAAATTACTTTTGTGTATTTAAATATATTTTAAAATGTAATTTATTACTGATATGCAAAGCTGAATTTTTGGCACCCTTCAGAAATCATTTTAAAATATGCTGATTTGCTGCTGAAAAAACATTTTTTATTATTAGCAATGTTAAAAAAAGTTAATATTTTTGTGAAAACTGAGAAATAAGGTTTAATTTTATATAAATTTTACAATCTTACAGTTATGCACTCCTGTTCAAAAGTTTGGGGTCGGTAAGATTTTAAAAAATGTTTTTGAAGTCTCTAATGCTCATCAAGGCTGCATTTATTTGATTAAAAAATAAGTAAAAACAGTAATGTTTTTAAAATTCAAAATTACTTTTTTGTATTTAAATATATTTTAAAATGTAATTTATTCCTGATATGCAGTGCTGAATTTGTGGCATCCTTCAGAAATCATTCTAATATGCTGATTTGCTGCTCAAAATATATTTCTTATTATTATCAGTGTTGAAAATGGTTAATATTTTTGTGGAAACTGATTCATTTTTTTCTAGATGCTTAGATTAACAGAACATTCAAAAGAAAAACATAAAATAAAAATCTTCTGTAACATTATAAACCTGCTTATTGTCAATTGTGATCAATTCAATGCATCCTTTCAGAATAAAAAAAAATATATATTTCCTTAAAAAAAAAACAAATGTTACTGAGCCCAAATATTGAAAAGCAGTGTATGTTTAAAAAATATATCACCTCCTTTGAAAACAGTAATGAGCATATTTTTCTGAAGTTATGTGCAGCATAATAGCATGATCATATCTGAAATGACCTACTTACTGACTGTTAAATTCTCATTCAAGTTTTAAATCAGATAAAGCTGTATTCAATTGGCTTTACAATACCTAATGCTGAAATTACTGGGAATATACTGTAAGCTCTGTTCCCAGATAAAGTGAGCATGTCCCTGATATAAAAGTTCTCAAAATTATCAAAAACATGGTCTCTCATTCTCTGATTCATCCAAATGAACTGATTCAAAATACAGGAATTTTAATTTATTTATTTTTGCTTTTAGTTTTGTTGTTTTACAATAAAATACTAGTAATTATTACTGCATAACAAATGTATATAAACCAGTATTCTAGTTTAGTTGTATTTAGAGTAAATCTTGGAAATATTGAAACTTTCTGTAAAAGTATTTCTTTCAGATACTCTAATTGTTTTTGTACCTGAGAAATAAGGCTTAAATTAAATTATATATTTTACAATCTTACAGTTATGCACTTATGTTCAAAAGTTTGGGTTTGGTAAGATTTTTAAAAATGTTTTTAATGTTCCTTATGCTCATTAAGGCTGCATTTATTTGATTAAAAAATATAGCAAATACAGTAATATTTTGTATAATTCAAAATTCCCATTTTCTATTTGAATGTATTTTAAAATGTAATTTATTCCTGATGTGCAATGCTGAATTTTGGCACCCTTCAGAAATCATTCTAATATGCTGCTTTGCAGCTGAAGAATCATTTATCATTAGGAATGTTGAAAACAGTTAATATTTTTGTTAAAACTGACACACAATATTTTTTTTTGTCTAGATGCTTAGATTAACAGAACATTCAAAAGAAAAACGTGAAATAAAAATCATTATAAACCTCTTTATTGCCAATTGCGATCAATTCAATGCATCCTTTCAAAATAAAAATATTAATTTCCTTAAAAAACAAATGTTACTGATCCCAAATGTTTGAAAAGCAGTGTATATTTAAAAAAAAATTCACCTTCTTTGAATTTATGTGCAGCATAATAGCACGATCATATCTGAAATGACCTACTTACTGACTCTTACATTTTCATTAACGTTTTAAATCAGATAAAGCTGTATTCAACTAGCTGTTTGCATTATAAAACATTGAAACTACTGAAAATACACTGTATGCTCTGTTCCCAGATATAGTGAGCATGTCCCTGATGTGAAAGCTGTCACAAAAATTCTCAAAATTTAATAAACATATAGTCTCTCTCATATGTAGTGTTTGAAAGTCCAATTCCTTCTAGTGCACTGTGTTCTAAACAAATTTATATAAAACAGTATTTTAGTTTTTAGTTGCATTTAGAGTAAATCTTAAACTTCTTAAGACTTCTCGTGTCTGTGCCTGAGAAAATAAAGCTTAAATTAAATGATATACTATGCAATCTTACAGTTCAAAAGTTTGGGGTCGGTAAGCTTTTTAAAAAAATTTTTGAAGTCTCTTATGCGCATTAAGGCTACATTTATTTAATTAAAAAAAAATCATTATAATATATATATATAATTCAAAATAACCATTTGCTATTTGAATATATTTTAAAATGTAATTTATTCCTGACATGCAAAGCTGAATTTTAGCATCACTACTTCAGTCTTCGTTGTCACATTATGCTTCAGAAATCATTATGTGCTGATTTGCTGCTCAAAAAACATTTCTTATTAAAACATCAATTTTTATACAAATATGACTGATCCCAAATGTTTAAAAACAGTGCTTTTTGTAAAAAGCTTGTATTGTAGCTAGCAACCTTTCACAAGAGTAGCTTGACTGTAGTTTAACTAATGGCTTGTATCTTTCCCAACACTAGTTACCCTTGTTACATAACCAAGCTTAAGTTGTAGTACAGGTATTTGATTCTCTGCTGTCCATGTGACTGTCCATGTGCTGCTTTTACCTGTCTTCACCCCACACAGGGTTCACGCATGTAATGCGAAGCACTAAAGAAAGCCAGCAGGTCCTCACCTTTCCTGTTGACTTCACTCCCTTCCATACGCAGAAGTAAACCATCACCCACACAGCCATAAGACACAGCATCAGTTCCCAGTTTATGGCGCCTGGCTCATCCAGCCCATCAGAGATGTTCAGAACCTTCCTCCTGACATGGAGAAAAACATTCATGAATGAAAGCACTGTATTACGCTCACAAAGCAGTTTTTATTTTAATCTATAAACTTAAAAGCAATGGCTTTCCAGAGCTGTATAGTCTACTGTAGGGCTGCAACAAATGATTATTTTGATAATCGATTAATCAAACGATTATTAGAACGATTAATCGATTATTTCACTGACTAATCAGTAGATTTGACTGATTATTTCAGCTTTTGCAATTAGTAAAAATATTATGTTACACATATTCTAACATAAATAAAGGACACTTCAGCTTTAGAAAAGCATATTATGTAATAATTATTATACAATAAGGTTCATTACTTAACATTAGTTAATGAGCAAAACTTTTACAGCATTTATTCATCTTACTCAATGTTAATAATAACATTTACTAACGCATTTATAATAAAAAACAAATTGTGTTTTTTAACATTTGGTAAATGCAACCTCAACCAAAAATGAAACCGTTGTATTTTAACAAAGGTTAATACATAAATGTAATAAATGTATTGTTTATTGTTCATTCATGTTAATAAATACGTTAGCTAATGTTAGCAAATGATACCTTATTGTAAATTGTTACCAGTTCATTATACTGGTACTATATGATGTATTTGGCACACAAAATGAGATGACTAGTGAGAATGCACATCATTCTGCCTAACATCTCCTTTTGTAAGGTATTCGGATAAGAAACTTATAGGCTTATGATAACCAAAACAGTTCTGAGCTAGACCAAGCTTTGATCTCTGTAAACCAAACTATCACTTATTATCTCCCACTAATAAAAATATTTTCTCATTAGCCAGCTCCACACTGGAGAGCTGCTTTATAACAGGAAATCAAGTTGTAAGTTGTAATTGTAAAACTGAAAGTGAAAGGCTTTTGATTTGAGGCTATCTATTGCATAATGTACTATATAAATAAACATGATGTGAGCGGACATTACTGGAGTAAGTTAACGTTACTGAACTGCAGAGCTCGTGCAAACATCCACATCGTTGTAATCAGATGCATTTTTAACTGCTGCTTTCACAATGCTGCCAGCTTTTGTTGTGTTTATTTCATTACTGAGAGGAAATATACAGTATATTTACATATTCATCCAAACGATGCTTAGATTCAGCTGCGTTTGCTCTGAAGCACTGTCTTTTTCTCTTGAATTGCATCCAGGAGGACTGAATTACAGTCTTGCGCCAAAGCGCCACACTGGTCAAACCGAATTATTGCAGGCTCTTACTTAATTCTTAAATATTTGTAGACAATCTTTTATTGTCGATAATGTTGCCTAATCATTTCAGCCCGAGTCTACTGTCACTCAGTGTTAATTTCGATGACGAAAAATATTCGTCAACGAACATTTTTTGTATGACTAAAGACGAGACGTCGATGAGCTAAAACGAATGTTGATGAAAATAATGTTAACATCTGATGACGAAAATATCTAGTCTTCGTTAACAAGGTGAAACGGGACTAAAATGTTATTTGAGGACTACCGGACATTTAAAATACATCCTATAACTCTTCTCTTACAAAATGACAATGACTTTCCAGAGCTGTATAGTGTACTGTAGGGTTGCAACAAACGATTATTTTGATAATTGATTAATCAAACGATTATTAGAGCGATTAATCGATTATTTCACTGATTGATACATATTCATCCAAACAATGCTTAGATTCAGCTGCATTTGCTCTGAAGCACTGTCTTTTTCTCTTGAATTGCATCCAGGAGGACTGAATTACAGTCTTGCGCCAAAGCGCCACACTGGTCAAACCGCATTATTGCAGGCTCTTACATTACGTCAACTCGACAACAAAAATATTTGTCCACAATCCTTTATTGTCGATAATGTTGCCTAAACATTTCAGCCCTAGTCTACTGTCACTCAGTGTTAATTTCGTCAGCGAAGACGATGACACGTCTACTACGGACTACCGGACACTCAAAATACATCCTATAACTCTTCTCTTACAAAATGTGCCTCCTTGTCTTTAGATTGCAATCGGACAAGGGGTATTTTTATATCTAGTCTCAGTATGGCAGCCGCAGTGGATGGATAGGCTACCAAAATGCGAACTAGCGACCTGAAACAATGGTTTCAGCACCTGAAGGGTTAGGGATAGGGTCAACCAGGCGTCCCGTTTTTCTCGGGAGTCACAATGCGTTGTTGATTAACGAAGGCAGGATAGGAAGAATCAGTTCTCAGTGCTAATTGGAATCGGCCTCCAGAAGAGATCAGATGTGCTAAAACATTAGCCATATTTAAAACTCAAAACTCATCTGTTCAGTTGTGCATTTACTGAATGAGCACTGTTCTACGTCTGAACTGATTACACTGTATTTTATGTATAATCATTTTTATTCCTGTTTTAATTCATTTTAAATAAATTTTTTAAATCATTTGAAATGTTTTTATTGTTGTGATTATTACTTCTCTGTGATTCTGTGATTTCTAAGTTGCTCCTTTTTCAAGGGATAGTTAACCCCAAATTAAAACCTATCGATTTTTTCGAGTTTTCCTCAAATTCAATCCTTGATCAGAATTAATGATTGTTTTTGTTTGAAGACTACATATATATGTTGGTAACTGCAGTCTGACTAAAAGTAACGACTAAAAGTTGAAAAAAGTGCAAGGACTTTGTCGACTAAAACTAGTCTAAAGACTCAAATGTGACTAAGACTGTTAAGCATTTGTCTCAAGATAAAGACTAAGACTATGCCTGTCAAAATGAACACTGCTGTCACTCAGAACTTTAAATGGTCAACAGATGATCTTTAAATCTAAACAATAATCTGAAAAAACCTCACACACAGATTCAAGTTTGTACAGGCAGCATCACACGTGCAAATGTTACCCCACAGGTTCACTGACATATGGAAATCATAACCATTAACCGTAACATAGCATTAAGAAAAACATGTTTGATGTTAGCAAACACAGATTAATCTTGTCACGAGATTCTTATGTAAAAGTAGGTTGTGAAAGGCATTTCAAACGCTGTTGGTTGTGTAAGAAATTAACTGCGTCAAAAGCGATCACTCACTCCCAGAATTCAATAATAGGGGAACGCCCAGCAGCGAGCTCTTCGCATGTCAAGTTGCCGAATGTGGAGTTGCCAACGGTGCCGTTTTGGCAGTCGGCGTGGCGGAAGATCTCGATGCAGTTTTCGGTGTTCCACGGGTTGTCGCAGGTGGACCAGGGCAGCGTGGAATTGAAGGACTTTATGAAGTAGTAGAAACCCCAGGTGAGTACCATGATGTAGTACGTGTTACAGAAGAACACAATCACCATGGAGGCGAAGCCAAGTCCTAAAACAAACCAGTGAAAGCCAATTGAAAAACAAAGCCCTTCAGGTGTACAAGATCTCTTATGTAGCATGTGCTGATGAATCACGCATTAATTGAGGCAGGAAACAGAGCCAAATTTGATTTCATGTTGTCTTTGAACTTTAGAATAAAGCAAGGATACTGAAGGTCATTCATTGAAGCTATATACAGTTCTAATAACGCATTTATCACAATCGGAAGTGTGTCACATCTGTGTTTTAAAAGTCAAACCTGCTGCAGTTTGAATCAAAGAACAAGAGAAACAGAAAAATCACTCACTGCTCTGCTCTCTGATTAACTTTTGTAGCTTGAATAAAGATTAATAGTTTGTGTGAACATTGTTTTAAGTTAAAATTTAAAAGTTGTTACATTTACATAGCCTATTAAATGTTAAAAATTGCTTTCAATCATACTGTAATGCTGAATGGAAACGCTAATGGCTAAAATTAATTATTAAGGGAAAATGCATTTAGTAGAGACAATAGTAGCACTATTGGTATCAATGATACTGGTCTTCATTCATAAAAACCTACTTGGTTAAAAGACGGTATTAAAGACGTGTATATATATATATATATATATATATATATATATATATTATATTATATATGAATATTTTTATATTTTTTATGTATACATATAAAGTTTTCCCTATAGATATGTGTGTACATAATAAAAAAATCACAGTACACACATATAAAATGTAAACAAAAACTTTTATTTTGGATGTGATTAATAGCTAGATAGCCCTAATTTAAAATGTACAATTTTCATGTTGTTTCTATTAATCACAATTAATCGTGATTAATTACAAAAAATGCGCACTTCATTTTCTGAATCGAATGACAACACTAATACTCAAATAATTTTTCAAATAATAATTCAATGTGAAATAAAGAAAAATATAAATATATTACATTAATCCCATTTAATTACAGATTTTTTTAATCAATTGACAACACTAATATACACATATATAATAATAATAATAATATATAATATAACAAATATAATGTTTCATTTTTTTATATATTTTACATTTGTGTGTAAAAATATAATTATTTTCTTAAATATATACGTGTGTGTGTGTGTGTGTTGTACATATATATATATATATATATATATATATATATATATATATATATATATATATATATATATATATATATATATACATACATACATACACACACATACATAATAAATATACACAGTACACACATATACTGTATTATGTGAACACAAACTTTTATTTTAGATGTGATTCATTGTGATTTGACAGCCCTAATTTAAAATATACCATCTTCATGTTGTTTCTACATTAATTTTGGAGATTCAAAGTGAAATAAGTGAAATAATGAAAACATAAGTATATTACATGAATATGCGATTAATTATTGAGAATTAGTATTTTTTTTAATCAATTGACAGCACTAATACAAACACCAAACACACGCACCAAAAAATACATTACAATATTTTAATACATTTCTTTAATAATAATATAATATAATATAATATAAAATAAAGAATGCATGTGCACTTAAAGGCACAAGCTAAAATAACATGGCAGCTTAAAAAGTAATGCAATGCATAAAGATGGAGAGCAAACCTTTAAAAAGAGGTGCAATGTTCCACACATTGATGCTTCCAGCCTTCATAAACTGACCCAGCGCAATCTCCAGGAAGAATATCGGAATGCCTCCCAGAAATATGAACAACACATAAGGAATGAGGAACACTCCTGTGGAAACACAGCAATAAAACAGAGAGCACTGTTAAAGACAACATGGAAGTGTGATGCATTTTGAAAAAAACATTAGGAATAATTGTTAAAATGAGATGCGCTGACGAAGCAAGCTGTTTTAAAGTAAACAGGCTGAATTTTGAAGGGCAAACACTTAATATGACACGAAAATAATGGCGTTTTCCATTCATTCTAGTCACAAGGTCTCATAAAGGACCAATAAAACAATAACTAGATACATAAAAGGAAATCTCATGATGTATACAATGCCAATTAACCCCCAAAAAAACAGAATATTGGATTTTACACATCATTAAAGTTCATTTTAAAGAAATAATCTGCTATTTGCGCACGACATCTTTACATGTTGGCACGCCACTTGGGACTCGACTGCCGCTGGCCGCATTAGCATTCATCATGTGGTCTGTGCGGCAGCACACCGACGCGTCGGCGGCAATAAACCTTCGGTCGACTGATCTGAGATTGACAGCCGCAGTAGCGGCTTAGAGAGGGGGCTGGTCGCCGGTGTGATGCAGATTATCCACTGAAAACCGTGCTGGCGTGCTCAGTGAACGTCTTGATGATGTCACCTGTCACTCATGGGCTGCGGGGGAGGATGGCCGCGTGCGACGGCGGAAAAAAAAGAGATACAATGGAAAAAAAAAAAAAAAAAGGCAGAGTGGAAAACCGGCATGCCGTTATTCAAAGTGACACGCTTACGTAAGGCTAGCTCCGCAGGCTAGCCGGCTACAGCCGATTACAAGCGAGATAATCTAAAAAATACAAGCTGGTGTTTTTTAAAGCACTGATATGAATGAAGTGTCTTATTTGGGAGCACTGCCCGGTCTCCATTCAGAAAACAACAGCTTTTGTTGGACTCGTGACTCAGAAAGAAGCCTTTTGATGAACTGCCTACAGAAGGAAGCACCGAACACAATGTGCTGCACTGACCGTCCTGCGAAGCCATGACAAGAAATAGCTGCTACGTGAGGCTATTCCTCTGCGGAAAAGGCAAATATGCATATGTGGGTTTGTGTCGGGCTGATTTGCAAACAAAAACGCATGCCAGAGCGATGCTCTGCGAGCAGATGATGCATGAGAATGTGACTGCGGGTCAATGCAGGAACACGAACACACACTAGAGCGCAATAAGAACAAGCGTGACTCACACACACACACACACACACACATATACAGAGGCTTGTGTGTACTGCAGTGTCTGACGTCGTGAGCGTGGACCACTTGACTCTGTATCATTATAGACTTTCAGAAAAGTCAGGAATCTTTTCAGCTCTTTCTTTTCTAGTGTATAAGAGCTGGTGTTTCATTGCTAATGGACTCTAGAGATTCAAAAAGGAAGTAATAGCAGAGGTACAGTGGTTTATGTTCCCAGATGTTGGGACTGACACCTAAAATGTGCCATTTTGATGTAGCAAAAAATATTGGGCCCTATTTTTATCATGTTACTAATACGTTTTTTTTTTTTTTTTTTCTTCAGAACAGTGATTTCTATCAGGCTTTTGAAAGAGTCTCACCAAGGCCACATTTCTTTAATTAAAAATACAGTAAAAACAGTTAAATATTATTACAATTCAAAACATTTATTTTCCATTTCAATTTATTTTAAAATCTAATTTATTCCTGTGATGCAAAGCTGAATTTTCAGCATCATTACTCGTCTTCATGATCCTTCAGAAATCATTCTAATATGCTGATTTGCTGCTCAAGAATCTCATTATCAATGTTAAAAACAGTTGTCCAGCTTAATATTTTAGGGAAACTGTAATACACTGTTATGATTTTGTGATGAACAGAAAGTACAAAAGAACATTTCATTTGAAATTGAAACTTT
>CM065125.1:2875000-2882500 GCA_033026305.1 Cirrhinus molitorella
CATCTTAAGTGGTACATACATCCCATTTACTATATTTTAAGTAATCTGAAGTTGTGTGAGGATGGACTAAATGGTACACTCCCAGTCAAAACTTTTTGAACTAAGATTTTTAATGTTTTTCTGCTTTAAAGTCATTTATTTGATCCTAAGTGCAGCAAAAACAAATATTTAAAATAACTGCTTTTTATATGAATATATTTTAAAATGTAATTTATTCCTGTTATACTTCAGTGTCACATGATTCTGATGTGCTCACAAACATTTATTAATATTATGTTGAAAACAATTTTTTCAGTTTTATTTTTTTTGATGAATAGAAAGTTTTTTTTTTTTTTGATGATAGAAAAGAAAAACAGCTTTTATCTGAAAAAGAAATCTTTTGTAACATTATAAATGGCTTAGCCATCACTTTTGATCAATTTAATGCATCCATGCTAAATAAAAATAAATAATTTTTATACAAAAATTATACTAACTCCATGCATTTGAATTGGTATAGTGAATATGTTCCAAAAGTCTTTTATTTCAGATAAATGATCTTTGGATCTTTCTATTCATCAAAGAATCTTGAAAAAATGCACTCAACGGTTTTAAATATTGATAATAATAATAATAATAATAATAATAATAATAATAATAATAATAATAATAATAATAATATTAATAATAATAATAATAATAATAACAATAACAAAAATGTTTCTTAAACAGCAAATCAGCATATTAGAATGATTTCTGAAGGATCATGTGACACTGAAGAACTGGAGTAATGATGCTAAAAAATGAGCTTTGATCAAAGGAATAAATTCCATTTTAAAATATATTCAAATTGAAAGCAGTTATTTTAAATAGTAAAACTATTTCAAGATATTACTGTTTTTGCTGTGAGCAGAAGAGACTTCTTTAAAAAGCATTAAGAAGCTTTTGACTTTTTCATTAAAATCATGCCTGACAGTCGTGGTCACCTTTCACTTTCATTGTACGAGCAACCAGTGATACAGGTTTTTAAACAATCATTTTTATTTGTAGGTGAACTGTTCCTTTTAAAAAAGACAAAACCCACCAATACATAAATACAAGATTCCACAGGTTTAAATTTGTCCATTTGACCTGGCTAAATTTGTCTTCTCAGAGTACGGAAAGTAAATATCACAAGTATCTCACAGACTCCACCTGCGAACACAGTAAAAGTCAAGAGTGTGTGACATGATCCGTATTTACTCTCCTCCTGCCAGCAGGACCTTTTTGGTCTTTGACAGGCCTGACTTGATTTGGCAAAACAATTCGGGAGCCTATCAGTCTAATCGCACAAAGACGCCACGTTGAGTTTGGCGACCTGTACGGGACACTGTAATTCTGTTACCTTAGAGCTCCTTGTTGGGGGTAAAGTAACTATTTGAGCAAGACGAGCTCCAAGAGTCAGCCAATTCTCACTGGACACTCATGCATCTCATCTTTCTCAAGCTGCCACGTCTTATTTGAATCGCTTATTGTTTTCGGAGGAATTGATGGTCTTCGTGAAATGTTCCCAGCGGTCGGTTTCCAAGACCTTTAACCTCTCTACCACAGGGTGGTTAAGACTCGAGATCCAAAGCACACTGACATCTTCTTTATCTAAATAACCAAATGAGAATGAAATCAAGTCATCTGTCACGACAGAAAGGAACTGCAACCCAAGTGCTAACACAACATCGGTCAAGTCTCGACATTTCTCTCACCACGGGCGTCCAAAGACAAACACCGCTTTTAGAAGAGATATGAAGATTGCGTTACAATTCATACATTCAGCAGAACGTCGAGATGTTTTCAGACTATAATTGAATGAGACAGGAAAACAATATTGGAATTTTCCCAAGGATAGTGGGAGATGGGCAAAAATTGGGATAAGTATGATCTTTGGCTGTTTCTTGTGCCCTCTAATCGGCCATTCACACAGAACGGCCATTTTTCCAATCCAATGCGCTGCTTTTCCATTGTTTATCTATGTAAACTCGCTTAACGGATGTGCATGACCGTTACGCTTGTGCTTTGCATCTTTTGCAGCGCCTCGCACAGGAGCGCCAAGTTTTTAAGACGCCGTGTCAAGTTAAAAGAATTTCAACTTTTACACAAAGCGCCACTTATCAATGTCAGTTGCAAAGCAGTGGACCAATCAGAAGAACTCGGAGGCGGGGCATTGCGAGCTTCTGTTTACATTAGCAAGTTGGCATGACAACATCACGTCTCAAAAGCGCGTCTCGAGACCCTCGAGTTCTATGCCGCTCTTTTTAAAAACCATTCCTGAGCGCTGTGTCTAGCGTTTTTAGACGCAAAGACGCGTGCTGTGTGAATGGTCCCCAATGCCCCGATCACACCGAACGCACTTTTTATGTCTGAAAACACGAGGCGCACAGCACTGCCTTTTTTGGTGACTTTAAAAAAAAAGAACAGTGTGCAGCGTTTTTTTATGTTGCTAGTTAACCATCAAACCATATGACTGGACGATGGAAAAAACACGATGTTGAGCGCTTTTCTGCAGAGTTGTTTTTTTTTCAACTTCAGGCGCTCAGAGCACTCCTGCAAAAACGCGAGGTGCAGCAATCGAATGTTTTGATGGTTTCCTAGCAACATAAAAATACGCTGCGCACTGCTCTTTTTTTTTAAGTCACCAAAAAGGCACTGCTGTGCACCTCGTGTTTTCAGACATCAGGGCCTAAGGGGCCATTCACACAGAACGCGTTTTTCCAATCCAACACGCTACTTTTTCATTGTTTATCTATGTAAACGCGCTTGACGGATGTGCATGACCGTTACACTCGCGTTTTGCATCTTCTGCTGCGCCTCGCACAGGAGCGCCACGTTTTTAAGACGCCGTGTCAAGTTAAAAGAATTTCAACTTTTACACAAAGCGCCACTTATCAATGTCAGTTGCAAAGCAGTGGACCAATCAGAAGAACTCGGAGGCGGAGCAAGCGTTGCAAGCTTCTGTTTACATTAGCAAGTTGGCATGACAACATCACGTCTCAAAAGCGCGTCTCGAGACCCTCGAGTTCTATGCTGCTCTTTTTAAAAACCATTCCTGAGCGCTGTGTCTAGCATTTTTAGACGCAAAGACGCGTGTTGTGTGAATGGTCCCTAATGCCCTGATCATACCGAACGCACTTTTTATGTCTGAAAACACGAGGCGCACAGCACTGCCTTTTTTTGGTGACTTTTGAAAAATAAAAGAACAGTGTGCAGCATTTTTTTATGTTGCTAGGAAACCATCAAACCATACGACTGGACGATGGAAAAAACACGATGACGTCGAGCGCTTTTCTGCACAGAGTTGCTTTTTTTTTTTTTTTCAACTTCAGGCGCTCAGAGCGCTCCTGCAAAAACACGAGGTGCAGCAATCGAATGTTTTGATGGTTTGCTAGCAACATAAAAAACTGCTGTGCACTGCTTTTTTTTTTTAAAGTCACCAAAAAAGGCACTGCTGTGCACCTTGTGTTTTCAGACATCAGGGCCTAAGGGGCCATTCACACAGAACACGTTTTTCCAATCCAACATGCTACTTTTTCATTGTTTATCTATGTAAATGCGCTTGATGGATGTGCATGACCGTTACACTCGCGTTTGGTGTCTTTTGCAGTGCCTTGCACAGGAGCGTGGCGTTTTTAAGACGTAGTCTTTTTTAAAAGGAACAGTTCACCTAAAAATAAAAATCACTATGTGTTTTAAAAACCTGTATCACTGTGTCAGGTTAAAAGAATTTCAACTTCTGCTTTTTAATTTTTAGAAATTAAGAAGAAATTAATCCCTAAATTCGGCAAGGGGTGCCAGGGTACATAATTCAGGGGCATAATTTCATATGCATGCTGGCTTTTTACTTTCACTTTCTAATTTAAAAACCTGCGAATGCCCCTCTAGTGCCGATTCTGCATTTAATTGATAAAAAAGTGACAGTTAAGACATTAATAATGTTACAAAAATTCTATTTCAAATCAATTATGTTCGTTAAACTTTATATTAAATCAAAGAAATCTAAAACCAGTAACAACTGATAAGCAGAAGGATTTCTAAAGGATCATGTGACACTGAAGACTAAAGTAACGATGATGAAAATTCAGCTTTTCATCACAGGAATAAATTAGATTTTTAAATATTATTAAGATTGAAAAGTCATTTTAAACTGTAATAATATTTCACAATATGCAACCTTTTTATGCAACCTTAGTGAGCTGAAGAGACTTTAAAAGAAATGACTAACTTTTGGTTGGCAGTGCAAGATCTAAAGAGGATTCTGCTATTACATAAAATATTATGTAATATAAATTTCAACAGTCCCATAGATGTACTGTACTCTAATACATCTAATCTAGCATCGTCTTGCTAATCACCCATTATTTCATGTTTTATATAACAGACATTCTATCATATCCCCCTACAGAACATCCCCATACATCAGGACAAAAAAACTCTCTAACATAGTGCTACGCTGCTAACGTATGGCCATTCATCCAGCTAAGCTGGACAGCATCCAGGGCGCCGGGGACACGGGGAGACAGCTTCGTCATTCAGGCAAACACAATGGCTCTCTTTCTAACGGGGTCCTGAAGTGTTACGCAGACTTGGCCTTCTCATTCTATAGCCAGCAGAAGATGACTCATAGAGCAAAAGAGAGAGAATCAGTGGAGTTGATGATGAGAGACGCACCATGACTACAAATGCCACTCGTAACGTCGTCATTAGACAACGGATATTTCCCAAAACCTAATGAGACGACTACTTAGACGGCATTTCAGGCACATTTGTGTTTTGTCAGAATAAAAGAAGTATCTAAATAAGTGTCTATCTACTGAGCCTTATTGTTCTAAATGCAATGCATGAAAGAAAGCACACAAGGTCACACATTTCTACGCAACAATTAGAGGTCACAAATTCCCTTACAAAAATAGCATTAAGGGAAAATTTAAGGTTTGTCTTCAGAAATATAAAAATAAAAAAGCATAAATATTTTTAAAAATTATGTTTTAGAAAAAAAAAAAAAAAATTTTTAATAATAATAATAATAATAATAATAAAAAAAAAAAAAATATATATATATATATATATATATATATATATATATATATATATATATTTTTTTTTTTTTTTTTTTTTTTTTAAGGAAGTTTAAATGTTTAAAATATTGATGATAATGATAATAATAATAATAATAATAAAAATAAAAATAAATGTTTCTTGAACAGCCAAATCAGCATATTAGAATGATTTCTGAAGGAAGAGTAAATGATAAGGACAATTTAGAAGAAATTACATTTTAAAATGTATTCAAATAGAAAACAGCTATTTTAAATAGTACAGATATTTTACATTTTTACTGTTTTTGCATAAATAAATAAATGCAGGCTTGGTGAGCAGAAGAGAGAGTGGCATATATATATATATATATATATATATATATTCTACTTTTTTATTTTTATATTTTTAAGACGAACCTTCTTTCCCTTAAAGCTATTTTTGTCAGGGCATGTGTGACCTCTAATGGTTGCGTATAAACGCGTGACCTTGTGCGCTTCCTTTTATGCATTGCATTTAGCGCGATAAGGCTCAAACTAGGCTTTCGTGTATTCTACATAAAGCGTTTTCTCCTTCAATATCCATTTATAGCTGCATTTGATGCTCTAAAACCCAAGTGTGCGAAGGGTGATGCACAATGTCAGTGTGCAGCAGTCGAAGGGGTGTTGATTTAAGACACACCCCCTAGCTTAAAGGAAAAAACCCAAAGAACTGGATCATCTTACAAACCTGTGATCCTGCACGTACAGTATGCAGCTCCATTGTCTACAGCAATGTCATGGGAAACTTGTGTAATGATAGATTTGATGAGCACATCAGCTTAATGCTTACTTTTAGCCAATGTTAAACAGCGTTTAACAGGTCATTAAAGCAAATAGATACTTATTTATGAGCTGTATAATCACACAGTGGCTACTAAGTAGTATTTTGGATGCTTGTTAAAAAGAGCGCTTAATTGATACTTATAAAAGGTACATCACTATTAGAGAACAAACGATTGAAATCAGTGGCATGTGATTAAAATAATAATAATAATGCTAAAGCTTTTTTTCCCCTCTATTTTAAACAATATGTCTACAGTTTTAGCACTAAATAAAGCTAATCAAATTACCTTTAAAACAAAAAAACTCTTGAAATGTGTTTGTGCAACTTTTGTTATAAATAAATAACACTTGATTTGACACTTTTTGTTATCCAATGGAACAACATTTAGTTTTATTATGATAAAACACATATCGTAATGCCTACCAATATTCATGTTAGTACTTAATTACTTTTTGATTCTCTAATATCACCTATCAATGGCACTATTTGCTCCACAACAGCACTCAGTACATCATTGACCTTCAACAGGAAATAACAGTTCACAGGTGATACCTTCCTATTTTAAGGTATTATTTGCATATGCAATTTTTTTTGACGACTGAGAAACACGTAGCATTTTAAAATGAATACTGCTATTAATACTAGAATCAAAAAGCAGAAATAAAACAATTTATGCATAGTCTGAATCAGTACTGTTCATATATATAGCAATAGCCAAAAATACATTGTATGGGTCAAAATGATCAAAAAATCATTAGGATATTAAGTAAAGGTCATGTTCCGTTAAGACATTTTGTAAATTTCCTACAGTAAATGTACTTAATTTTTGATTAGTAATAGCCTATGCATTGCTAAGAACTTCATTTGGACAACTTTAAAGGCGATTTTCTCAATATTTAGATTTTTTTGCACCCTCAGATTAGTTTTTCAAATAGTAGTATCTCGGCCAAATATTGTCCTATCTTAAAAAACCATACATCAATGTATGTATAAAAGGTGATGTATAAATCTCAATTTTGAAAAATTAACCCTTATGACTGGTTTTGTGGTCCAGGGTCCTATATATATGCATGTATTCATTTCTAAAAAGCTGACATGAAACTTTACGTGTTTTTTTAATTTTTTAGATGCCATTTAGATGCATCCTTAGATTACAGATTTTCAAATAGCTGTATCTCGGCCAAATACTGTGCTATCCTAACAAACCATACATCAATGAAGTATAAATCTCAATGTCTGAAAATGACCCTTACGACTGGTTTTGTGGTCCTGGGTCACTTATACGATTGTAAACTATTTTTTAATGACATAAAGAGCAATTTCCCGTCAGTGAGATGAAATGCTTGCCAAAGTCAATGAATGAATGAATGAATGAACCAATGAATGAGCCAGTTGAGACGCACAGGAGGTGTCCTCCACCGCGCAGTGACGTCACGGGGAGAGCGGGTGAGGGAAGGGGGGCTTGCGCGTCATCTGAAGGGATCCGAACGTGCTGCAGAGAGTAATCAAGACGTCTTACCTCCACCATTTTTGTAGCACAGGTACGGGAAGCGCCAGACGTTCCCGAGCCCCACGGCGAAGCCCACGCAGGACATGATGAAGTCCATCTGTCTGGTCCACGTCTCTCGCTCG
>CM065125.1:2887500-2890000 GCA_033026305.1 Cirrhinus molitorella
CTTCAAAGAGAGAAAAAAAAGTGAAATAGTAATTTACTCTTATGTTCCCTTAATAACGCACAATAAATCATACCATTAAGGGAACCGGCCCAGTAAAAAGCTATTGCACCCTGAAGGTACAATTTTGGCACAGTTTTTCTGCCAGTTTGCTGTCAGTATTTAATGTGTGCTACAGAAGCATTCAGCATTTAACTGTTACATTGAAATAATTGCGAGCAATAAAGAAATAAACAATAATGATAATACACACACACACTTCTGTGCAAAAGTCTGGGATCAGTAAAAAAGTAGTCTCCTATGCTCATCAAGGCTGCATTTATGTGATCAAAAATACAAAAACAAACAAACAAACAAAAAACAGTAACATTGCAAAATGTTATTACAATATAACATAATGGTTTTTATTTGAATATACTTTACAATATAATTTATTCCTGTGATGCAAAGCTGAATTTTCATCAGCTGTTACTCCAAATATTTTTTTGCAACCCTTGATTCTTTTTTCAGGATTCTTTGATGAATAACAAGTTAAAAAGAACAGCATTTATTCAAAATATAAATCTTTTCTAACAATGTAAATCTATGCTATCACTTTTTATTAATTTAACACATCCTTGGTGAATAAAAGTATTCATTTATTTAAAAAAAAAAGAAAGAATAACAATTTACTGACCCCAAACTTTTGGACAGTAGTGTATATTGTTAGAAAACCTTTCTATTTTAAATAAATGCTGTTTTTTTTTTACCTTTTATTGATCAAAAAAATCCTGAAAAAAGTATCACAGGTTCCAAAAAAAAAAAAAGTTTACAGCACTGATAATAAATCAGCATATTAGAATGATTTTTGAAGGATCATATGACACTGAAGACTGGAGAAATGTTTCTGGAAATTCAACTTTAATTACAGATATAAATTACATTTATATATAATTATTTAGAACCTGTTATATCTTTTCTTTCTTAAAAACTTAAAAAGAACAGGGTTGATTCAAAATAGGTTTTGTTTCTAAAAATGTAAGTTTTACTGTCAATTTTAATCAATTTAACATCCTTGCTAAATAAAACTATTAATTTCATTCAAAAAAAGAAATTTTTTGAACAGTAGCATATATTGTTACAATAGATTTTTATTTTCATATGCAAGTTAAAAATGTGTGCGCTCGCTCATGCATTAAAAATAATATTTTTACTTCGAGATTGCTAGCAAATTTCACAATTACAAAAAAACGCCAAGTAAAATATTTAATTGATAAAACTGAAATGGTATTTTCTTGTAAAACATTCCAATAATCTTTGAAAAAAATTTTTTTACAGTGCAGATGCAAATCATACGTCAGTGATAGCGGTTCACTTCCACAATTTAGGAACGATTGGATTTATAAAAGCTGCAAGATGCGTTTCCCAGGCCACCTTCTCAAGCAGATTCAACTTTCAATGCTGCAATATAGATTAGACAGAACTGGGCTTAGCATTCACGCAAGAGCACTCAGTTCAATTTGAGAAACTGTCCTGCGTGGCAAAACATATGGCATGCACATTGAAAACTTCAGATTAAAAAAAAAAAAAAAAAAAAAAAGGAAGTCTTTGTTAAAGCTGAACCTGATTTGGGGCTTCCATGCACGGGCGAACACTACAACGACTGCACTTTCACGTTTCTATCGATCTAAGTTTAGTTTAGAATAGACCCCGTGACTTCAAGAGCAGCTGCCTTGCAAAGGTTATGGCCTTTTTTTATAGCGCCTTAGAAATAGCAGCTGCGTGGAGTCATAAGCCGAGCATAACTATCACCCCCACACCCTTCAACCAGCTCAGACTTTGACACATTTGCTGATTAAACAGTGTAGAGTAGGACGATACGGCTGGAATAATGATCAAACAATTCAGCTGTGACAGATGTTTTACCTTTGAACTAGCATTTAAAAGTTTGGGGTTAGTAAGATTTCATTTTTCTGAAAGACATTCATATTTTTATTCAGCGGGGAGACATTAATATGATCAAAAGTGACAGTGAAGATGTCTATTTCAAATAAATGCTGGGTTTTGTACTATGCATTGATCTAAAAATCCTGCAAATCAGCATATTAGAATGATTCTGAAGGATCATGTGACATTTAAGACTGGTGTAATGATGCTGAAAATTCAACTTTGAATCACAGAAATAAATTACATTTTAAAAAAATATTCAAATAAAAAAAGTTATTTTGAATTGTAATAATATTTTACAATTTTACACTTTTACTGTATTTTTAAATCAAATAAATGTAGCCTTGGTAAGCATAAAGTTGAGGTCAGAAGGAAACACTGTGTTAAGAGCTGGGGGTGAAAACTTTTTGAATTTGAAGATCAGGGTAAATTTCACTTATTTTGCCTTCTGGGAAACATGTAACTACCTTCTGTAGCCTCTGAAGGGCAGTACTAAATGAAAAAAAAAAGTGTATATATGTGTGTGTGTGTATCCAGAACATCCTATTTTTACAAAAATATTAAGCACCACAGTTCA